>CATOUR010000098.1:0-600000 GCA_951848785.1 Callosobruchus maculatus | reverse complement strand
AAAAAGCTTTAGGGTGTCTTTTTGTGAACTGGCATGCAGATAATCGACCATCCTCATCATGATAACAGTTCGGGTTTGTGCTTACCATATCTATATCTCCAACTTCATAACAGTACAAAATGTTTGACAGAATTATATCATTTATTCCAAATAATACTTAGATTTATCCAATTGTATACATCTATTGGATATAGATGATATATTTACAACAACCGTATTTAAGCAACTATAGCTGTTAAATTTAATATATAGTGAGAAAATTCTCCTAGAATGTGATAACTACTTTAATAAAATGCCGTACCATACGTATAATCTAATATGATAGTTAGAAACAGTTATGGACCAGAAAAAGTAAGTATTTTGGCTACGCCTAAAGTAGTCTGGAGTTTGGAAAAGTATCTGATCTCCTAAAATATTTTTGATTACGTAACTAAATTATTTTTATCTTGATAAATAGCAAAACAAAATTTGGCACTTTGCCTCTAAATTTAATGTAACTAACAATGAAGAATAAGTCCAAGATCATAATTAAAACATTTTTTGTGGTACGGAGCCTTCTTTACCCTTCCAAATCCTATGGCAAATGATTAGTTAGCTTGAAAATGTTCCAGAAAATGAGTTTGAGTATTTTCAGTTCATTCCATTTTTGCTAATCATCATAGTTACTTAGTTATCAAGCACTTAATTAGCGTAAAGTTGCATGACAATTAGGTCGGTAGTTTCCAACTCAAGGATCAGTAAACAATGTCAGAGAAACCTACTGACGCTCTTATTAATCTTTTTATAGACAGCCTAACGTCTTAGAATAATACAATTATTGATATTGCGTCAGAATATTCAACCAATTATTAAGGACTACTAAGCCATCCAAAAGTGAAGTTTGTGTGTGGTTCCTCTTAGGTATCTAATTTCGCACAACCGCTGGATCAAATCTCATCTCTATGATAGTATCCACGTGTAAGAATTTTGTCGTAATAAAGTTAGTACTTTAGGAGTTCCAAACCATTCATCGGGTGTTATTTAGGGCAACCAAAGAAAATTAGACATCTCGGTATGTGTAATCCTCGGGGCTGAAAATTAGATCTACTGTAGGGTCTACTGTAGGGTATATCAGTTCAAAATCCTGCAATTTTGAGGCACATAGTACAAAGTCTTAAAAAGATATAAATAATAAAGCCTCTTGGGGAATGTATAGGAAAATAAACAATCACCCGTTCAATGTCAAAACATAAATAATACAATTAGAGTTTAGAAATCACTGAATCATAACAATATCACGTATTAACCTACTAAAATAGGGTAATACAAACTCGCAGTTCCAAATCTTACCAGCAAAGTAAACTCTCACGTTGCCTGGTGCATCTCCCTCTTGAATAACTTTATATAGTTATACAGTATACCGATTAATTACTAAGGTATTCGTAACTTACCACTCTGTGCATGCCTCATAGCCAAATATGGCAACCCCCTCCCCCCACCACCACCAACACACCGCCAGCACTGTACCACCCACGCGCATACTCCATATCACTGTCACAACCGCCACCATCGCACCCCTAAGCGAAAGCCTAACATCAACCTACTACCTACCTTTGCCTATGGACGATGAGACGTCGACGCTGTCCTAATAGCTACAAACCGTCGCGACGGCAGGCATCCCGACGGCAAGGAGATAGAGGGGAAGAGGCCCCCTCTCAACTCTGCTTGAATTGGTTGCCTTAAGTCAGGTGCAGCCGTTCCCAAAAGTTTAATTTGAATACGTTCTCAACTTTACACTACGTAAGTTCTAAAGCTTATCTTGTGGTTGTCGATTTTTTATTCATCTCGTTTTTGTGACTGGTAAATGCAAAAACATATATTAGTAATAATCAAAACATCAAAGTAAATTTGGAAGAAAACACATTTAATGAGAATGGCATTATTCTTTGTTTTGATAACTAATAAATCCCCATATGCTGGAAGAAAACTTTTACTGATATCTGAAACTTTTATCAAAGTACACAATCTGATAAAAAACATATTTGGGCGAAAAATAATAGTATTATTGTGGAAAAAGAAATAGGAATATACCTGGAAAATGTGGCACTGGCAACTATGATACGCTTCAATTAATATCAAGTGGCCTATGGACAAACATCCCAGCATAACCCAGTTCGATCTGGCCGACATAACCATAGCAGTCAAAGAAATTGCCCAAAGGAAGATTGTGGATAAACGTATCAAAATCTGCACAGACAGCAGACAAACGCCATCGCGGTTATGAAGGCCTTTAATCTAACGAAGAACTTAGCATTGGATTGCTATCAGTCAGGTGTGAATGGATCTCTCAGAAAAAAGATAATAGTTGACTGGGTAAAAGGGCGCTCAGAGTCCAAAGGCAATATTTCAACATACCGGATGGAAAAGATTGCCGAGACCAAAATCTTGGGGCCCAAGCCTCTTTGTGTCCTCCCCTCCCGGAGCTATGACAAGACTGTTGAGAGAGCGCACCCACAGACTTTTAAGGCCGCATGGGATGATACTTTCAGGTACAGATACATACACAATACACATGCTCAAATCGACCACATAATCATGCCATTAATGAGCAACTGCAACTTCGTAGCATGTAAGGTACAGATACACATGACCATAAGAGCTTAAAATTAGCATGCTCTTGAAACTGACCCATTTGCTATTGTTTAGCATAATTTTTGAGAGCATGCTCTTATCGATCCTGCTACATATGCTTATCGATAGCAAGTTATCTGCCGGTTAAAAATGGAAAAAAGGGTCGCTCACCAGCAGCGAACGACTTATCGATATAAGCAGACCAAGTCCAAGCATGCTAAAAACACGTCCCCTCTTAGCCGCGCTACAGGTAGCCTGCTCAAAGATCACACGACCGTCGAATCTTGAGCATGCTCGAAATTAGCATGCTTATTTCTAGCAACGTCGGTCCAGACATGCTAATTTTGAGCATTTATGAGCATGTGTATCTGTACCTTACATGCCACGGAGTAGCAGTTGCTCATTAATGGCATGCTTATGTGCTCGATTGGAGCATGTGTATCTGTACCTGTATGTAATTACGCACATGCTACTTTCGAGCATGGCCAAGAATCGATGATCGTGCTATTGTTGAGCATGCTACCTGCAGCGCGGAAGGAAGGGGTCGTGCTTTAGCATGCCTAGACAGGTCTGCTTATTGAGGAATGAGGATGCTAAATATATCATATCGGTCAGTCGTTCACAGCAGGTGTATGCACACTATTTGCCAAAGAAATGCCTCGCTGGGGAGACAATAAAACGTTGCGATTTGTTATTTTGTATCGCAACAATGGATGTCTGTGGAATCCCAGGACGCCACTGTTTAAAAACAGTATCGCATGGAAATAATGCCTAGCAAGATTTACTAACAAACATGGTGGCCCTAACCTTGACTTTGAAAATTATCAAAACAAAAATTAAGAACTTGAGGACTGTGTATCACAGTGGATTAAAAAAAATGGTGGTAATAAGGTATGGTATGGTCAGTTACCCACGTAATGACAACTGGAACTCTATTTTTCAATAAGTATTCTAATTCCTAACTTTTTGGTATGAAATAATATAAATAGCGTACATGTAAGGCTACATTGATGCAAATTAAGCATTTGACCTTCTGCCGACAGAGTCTGCATCTAGTGAAAGGTTTTTGTTCTGAAACATAATTGTCTAGTCGGTGAAACCTGGATTCAACATTTTCTACTAATAATGGGAGAGCAAACCTTTTGCTTAGTATGCTGTTTTGATTATTTCCATAAGGGTGTTCCTTAGCATGAGCATTCACTGCATCCTTTATTAACTTCCAAAATTGACCAACTACTTTGAATGGCCTGAATCATATCTGCTCTGATCACGCCTGGATTAACCATGGGGCTAAAGGGGCTGGAGCCCCAGGCCCCGCGGTTCAGAGGGGCCCTGCAGGGCCCCTACTTTTATTTAATGTTACAAAGAAAATATTAGGTCAATAGATGAACAATAAAATCAGAAGACCTACTGAAAACTTAATTTCGAGATTTCAATCAAAACGGCGTTTTTCAATTTCCCTACCTATAAGCAAAGTAGCAGGCCATGAAATATAAACAAAACCGTGTTCAGAAAGAAGAAAACATCTAACTTAGTAGAAAGATACAGACAAACTGCACTAAAGTAAAGGGGCAAGGATATAAAAATTCCCTACAACCAATGAACTCTAACTAGAAACAACGCCGGTAAGATATCTAAGGTCAAACAGAAGCTGAAATACGACAGAAATGGATAATTTTTACAGCTTACTAGCTACTGCAATATATTAGAGATTAAAAATTTTCAAAAACCATTAAACTTTCAGCGATAGTTACTAGCAGTCTAATATCTTCAGCACGAAATTTCACATTTAATGATATAAAACAATAGTCATTTTAGTCAAAGTCAAAAGTAACGATACCTTTGACTGTCCTACTGTAGCCCTTCTAATTTTTCAGTATCTATTAGCAAGATCGCAAAAAAAATAATACCGACAAATCAGATTTTAATTTTTTGCCAGGTAAATTATGTTTTATAATTTGATTTGATTAGATGTGTTACCTCTGTTATTTCTGATTAGACTTGATTTGTTGTAAGTCATTTTTTTAATTTTAACTGTTTACTCTAGTTCGTCTGATTCTTTCTGCTAAGTTAGTTGTTTTCTTCCACCTAAATAGTTTTTTGTTTGTATTTCATGGCCTGCTATGTGGCTTATAAGTAGGAACATTGAAAAACATCGGTTTGGTTTAAAATTTGAAGTTAAATTAAATATTTCAAGCAAACCTAACGCTCCGCTTAAAAAGGATTGCACTGAAAATAGTTCTGATTACTAAGCAAACGCAAACATTAAGAGCAGTGCTGATACTATAAGCAAGGCGTACATATAAAAAAGTAGTATAGTATTTTTTTGTTATATCGGGAATACAGTTTCATAAATAATAGTTTTTGCATTTTATTTATAAAGGGCCCCTTAAAATTATAATAGCCCCGGGCCCCATAAAAGCTTAATCCGACACTAGCTCTGATTATGTTATATCAGAACTTTTGGATTGCATAAGTTTACTGAGCAAATCTACTTACTCCTTGTAAAACTTTATAGCAAACTACTGCTTGGTGTTTAGCAATTTTTAACAGTTTTTCAGATAATGAACTGTACCTATTTTTATAACTCCTCTAATATAACAGGTGGCACACAGTCAAATCGTTTACTGCAGTCAAGAATTATGGTATTACTCATATTACTGTATTAACTTTAGGATGATTTTATAACATTTTTTACATGCAATGCAATGGCATCGGAAGATTTAGCAAAAAACTAAATTGACATCAGATCAGCCTAAACTTCATTTTTAGGCTTTGTAGGGGTTCCTTCTTTTTTCCAGGTGGGGGTAAAATTCGAGCGGTTGTGAAGGTGGAAAAGGGAACTCCAAAATTTTTTGTATTCAAGGGGTATTCGCTAGCCTAACAAAAATGTGTCCGAATATTGTTTTTGAAGACAATTCTGAGAGCTTGAAATTTTTCTTCCCATTTCAAAGATCAGGGGAATATCGCGTATTCTTGAAATCTCAGTAACCTCTACAACCGTTTAGATCAAATTTGATCTGTGGCATAAAGAAGAATCATAGTAGGTTATGCTGATTTTTTAAAATCTTTGCATTGGCGGTGACGAAATTAATTGCATTCATAAAAGGTGCTCTATTGCCTTAAAAAACTACTTTTGTGATATTTTTATCCTCCACAATCTTATCCGAATATGGACGTATATATATACAGGGTGTCCCAGAAGTCAACGTCAAGCCGCAACGGAGTGACAGAATTGGTTGTAACTATCATGAGAAAAATCAGAAAAAAAATCTATCCCATGTAGTTTGAAAATTATGGGCATTTAAAGAAAACCTAGAAATTTGGTCAAAGTATAACAATTTTTCGGTTATTGTGGTTAACTTTTATTATTTTTGTTCATTTAAACTTTGGAGTCGTAACCCTAAATAACATTCCTAGAAGCATAGTCAAAAATAATGACACAATTGCCCCAAGTTTTCTAGAATGAAGACTATTTATTATACTATGAATTTAAAATTTTCAAAGTTTGCTGACTTTGAAAGGCCCTCCTTTAAAAAAAATGTACTGAAGTGCCTTGGCAAGTGCCATTAAAAGTTGGCGCATTTAACCAAGAGTGTAAAATGGTAGAATACTTGTTAGTTTCATACTAAAAAAAACGAGTAAAAAAATAAAAACCTCAAGTAACCCGATTTTTGCTAACCCATTTCACTCAGGTCAGATGTCCTTTATTGGCACAAACTTCTGGTAGGTTCTTAATTTTACGGCAAAATGATGAGAGAGATGGATAATGTACATATTTGCTATGAATGAGCGAGACAAATGGTGACGCCACTTTTAGAAAATTCAACAAAAATAAGTAAAATTAATAAAATAATGAAAAATGTTGACCCAGCTTAGTTTAGGTTTATTGGAATAAAGGTCAGGCAATAAATATTCAAATTGTTTACCATCAGCCTCAATATACGCCCTACGAGTACGTCTTTTTAAAAAAGATCTACTTATGCCAGGCATATCCTCGAGAGTTGATATCCTCAGCAGCTTGAGACATTCGTTTACGCAGCTCTCAATGGGCTATGAATAAACTTTTTCTTTGAGAACACCCCGATAACAAAATTCCAGGGGATTTAAATCTGGGAAACGGGCTGGCCATGAGATAGTGCCTGAACGTCCACCTCCACCTTCCGGATATTTTTGGTCAAGAAAACCTATTGCACTGCGTAATGCGCTGGGCAGCCATCTTGTTGATACCTCATGTGGCGACCATCTGTTAAGCGGTCTACAGACGTTGATGCATGCTGCGATTCAGGTATCGACTTCTACGTTTCATAACGCAAGTAGCAGCGTGTGTGGTACTGAATCACGAATTTGGTATCAGTTGCGACTTGCAGTGATGCAGATTCAGGAATCCTATTATGGACGGTGAGCCATGTCGCCGAGCCGGTGACGCTGATGCAGTGATGCAGGTTTTAACGTGTATAGTATTGCGTCGTTGCAAAGAAATAAGCCGACCCTACTATTCTTGTGTTGCATGAAACGTGCATGAAATATCAAGTCGATTCAGGCATCGCAGCAGTTTTCGATTTGAGTAGGAACTTATGCAACTGATGCAAGTTTAATGAAACCTTGAGTCGATTGAGGAATCGCAGATACATCAACGTCTGTAGGCCGCTTTAGTGGTACGTCCTCTAATAAAGTTGGTAAATTTTGTTGTAAAAAGTGTAGGTAATTCGTGCCATTCAAATTCTCAGGCAGCTCAAAAGGCCCAACAATTTTGCCTTTTTAAAATTCCGGTCCACAGGCTTACTTTAAAGCGATACTGGGATCCGTCTTCTCGCATTAAATGTGCCTGGTTAATAAGTATATCTTTTTCAAGAAAATGTAGGGCGTGTATTGAGGCCTGTTTGAACTTTTATTGTAATAAAAAATGTTATTTCCCTATCCGACTTCTAATACAATGAACCTAAACTAAGCTAGGTCAAGATTTTTCATTATTTTACTAATTTTACTTGTTTTTGTTGACTTTGCTAAAAGTGGCGTCACTATCTGTCTTGCTCACTCATGGCAAACATGTTCACTATCGACCTCTCTCATCATTTTGCCGTAAAATTAAGAACCTACCACAAGCTTGTACGAATAAAGAACATCTGACCTGAGTGAAATGGGTTATCAAAAATCGGGTTCCTTGAGGTTTTCCTTTTTTTACTCGTGTTTTTTTAGTATGAAACTAACAAGTATTGTAGCATTTTACAATACCTGGTTAAATGCGCCAACTTTTAATGGCACTTACCACTGCACTTTAGTACATTTTTTTTAAAGGAGGGCCTTTCAAAGTCGGCAAATATTGAAAATTTTAAATTCATAGTTTAATAAATAGTCTTCATTCTAGAAAACTTGGGGCAATTGTGTCATTATTTTTGACTGTGCTCCTAGAAATGTTATTTGGGGTTACGGTTCCACAGTTTAAATGAACAAAAATAATAAAAGTTAACCACAATAACCGAAAAATTGTTATAATTTGACCAAATTTCTAGGTTTTCTTTAAATGCCCATAATTTTTAAACTGCATGGGATAGATTTTTTTTCTGATTTTTCTCATGATAGTTACAACCAATCCTGCCACCCCGTTGCGGCTTGACGTTGACTTCTGGGACACCCTGTATATGTATGAGCTTTTTTCATATTCCTATATAACCTGTGACATCTGGAAGTACTATCTTGGTTGCTTAGAATCAACCTTACAGTACGTCGTTGCGAATAATACTGGCCTAAGCATACAAATTTATAGAATCGCTCACACCAGTGACCTACGCTCTAGCACTACAAACCCAATCCACATCAAATCACTAACTCATTCAAGCTCTTATGAGTCAACATTACCTACAGAAAATCTGATCTGGCAGCAAGTACATCTAACATACTCACACCCAGCCCAGATAAGACGTGGCCTGGATTATTGCTCGCATGTTTGGGGAGCTGCTGGCTATATACCTATAGAGCATCAATTCTTTCTGAAACTCACAGCATACTTGTCACAGTACTTGTTTTATTGGCAACTCCGGTTTGGAAACAGCTGGAAATTTGAATCTTGCGCTGACTTTTTAACGATTTCGTCCTCTCTCTATGTACCTATATCAAAAGATATTATAGCATATCATTTAAAATTTTCATAATAATGCGTAATAATTGTTATGATGTCAAATACCGTCCTCTCGCTACTAAATCTAGATCGACATGGATCATTTCCTATCTTGTTTGATTCTGTTAACCTATACCAAGATTAATGCCATTTAAATTAAAAAAAAAATGTAATATTCCCCCACTACTACAACTTGTAAGATAGAACAAAAAACACTTAACAAAAAAAATCGAAAATTATCTGCTCTACATGATGGTAGAATTTATAATATACCTTTATGTGCATATTTTTTGAGGTAAAAAGTCGTTTTTCTGATTGATCGTAACAGTTACGCCCCCTAGCGGCTACTTGCGGAACTTGAAACTAATTTCCTGCGATTTCTCTTAGCCGATTTACCTAATAATAAAATACTCAGCAGTTGGGTGAGTGTGAATCTCCCGCCGCTGTTTGCACGACAGCTCTCTTTCTTACTTAAGATCTCTCTGGATGACTGAAATACATGGTTCGCAGAGAGATACGGGGCAGTGGTGGGTGTCGGCGGAGTCGCTGTGTATCGGCTATATCGCGGGAACCGTGGTATAGTTGGTAACGCGTCTGCCTAGAATGTCGGAGACGCTGGTTCGAATCCAGCCGGTACCCGTCATTTTTCCGATTTTTCTGTGAACCAAATGATTGGAATTATCTCTCTCTTGTGGAGTAAGCAAGCACCTTTCATTCCATGAAATCCTGGCCGACTGAGGAGTCGTACTTCAGTAAGAAAAAGAGCTGTCGTGCAAACAGCGGTGAGAGATTCACTCTCACCCAACTGCCGACTAGGTCTCTCTGGGTGACTGAAATACATGGTTCGCAGAGAGATACGGGGGAGTAGTGGGTGTCGGCGGAGTCGACACCATGTCGTCGGCGCTGTGTATCGGCTATATCGCGGGAACCGTGGTATAGTTGGTAACGCGTCGGTCTAGAATGTCGGAGACGCAGGTTCGAATCCAGCCGGTACCCTTCATTTTTCCGATTTTTCTGTGAACCAAATGATTGGAATTATCTCCCTCTTGCGGAGTAAGCAAGCATCTTGCATTCCATGAAATCCTGGCCAACAGAGGAGTCATAGTTCATCCGAGAGAGCTGTCGTGCAAATAGCGGTGGGAGATTCACACTCACCCAACTGTCGACAGACCTCTCTGGATGACTAAAATACATGGTTCGCAGAGAGATACGGTTATATGATTAACGGTTACCGAGATATTGCGGGCGTCCATTCTTTAGACCCTGTATAGACAGAGGCACAGAAGGACATCAAAAACTAAAGTTTTTCGATTTTCTTCAAACTTGGTCACTATAAAAAGGTTATCGTTAGAAACAAAAATCTAGTTTTTGGTCCAACTGTTATGATAAAAAAGTGGTGGATGTGTTGGTAACTCAAAAAATATTGTCATAACGTGAAATGCTAATGATACCACAATAAAGATCGCGTTTTCTTATATCGAAAACGCTACCGCGCATGCCACAATATTTTCAATTTGGCGTTATAAAAATTCATAAAAATTAGCTAATTTTCGAACACTAAAATGGCAGTAACTCACAAAAATGATCCAAATAATTTCAAGCTTTACTGTCATAAAGAGGTTCTTGTTCTCTATCCGTTGGTCTACTTTTGGTGCAAATCTATGATTTAATGGTGAGGGTGGTAGGCGTTACTTTGAAACATAATAATATAACATAGAATTTTCTTTTTTTTTTCTTTCTTTTCTAATAAGGCAGGAGATGAAAACATGTTTTAAATCTCCGAAAACGTCTCTACTCTCGTTTTTCCTGGAGTCACAGCTGTCAAGTTTTCCTCTTATATTGTAATGGCTCAGAAACATTTGTTTATTATTAAGCGTGCATTATGATGTTAATACTCCTCAACTTGCAACATAGCACACATCAAACTACTTGGCTGAGCTAACGGTTACCAAGGTAGCCTACTTCCTACGTACATATCAGTGGCAGACATTTTTCGATTGCGTATGCTATAATATATATTATGTGGCATCAATAGCATAATGTCCAAAAAATGATCCCTACCTCTGGAGTTTATGATAACTTTTATAATTATTGGTCTCATACAATGATTTTGCCGGATACCACTATGTATCCCCAAAGTATAGTAGTAGTAACCGATCAATGGAAAACACTGGAATACACAACTCTCATCGTATGATTTGTATGTTCGGGCATTTATTAAAGTGACGAAGTATACACACTTTCATCTTTCAATGAATCAATGTATTATTCCATGTAGAAGGAAAGTTTACAAAATTCAAAATCAAAATTGCAAAAAATGTAGCTTTCACAAAAGGTAAGTAAATTACAACATAATTTTCTCAACGCTAATAATTATTCTCGTATAGTCAACATAATGTCCAGAACAGTTCTACAGAAGAAAATTCCATCTAAGGTGACGGTAATAAATATGTCTTACTCATATAAAATAAGACGAATATGTTTTATGGTATAACTAAAATACTACTGGGATATGGGTAAGGATTAAAAATTTGGTGGGTGTACATCCATGAGCTTTCACCTTTTTTGGAATATAAAAAATAAAAAACCAAATCTCTTGTTTTTCAATCCACTTATAATTGTTTTTGCCATATTCCAGAGATCTAAATAGATGCTTTAACTTTGGGGGCTTTTTCGCCAATGTAAAAAATTTTAGACGTGCAACATAATCCCCGCTGAGCTGCATCACCACTGTAGAGGTTGAAAAATGGGGTTACACATAATAAAAACCGATGAAATTGATAGATGTTATAGGTGGACCCCCCAAGAACATGTATAAAAAACGCCATCCGTTTTAAATAATATGAACAATTTTTTGACGATTTCTAACGAAAATAACGTGAAAAATCGAACTTAAGCTGAAATCTCTCATAAACTGCCCAGCAGAAACGGATGATAGTATTTCTTATGTTATTTACAACAAAAACCAAGAATTTTCTATCATATTCCGATCGGTTTCGTAGCGATTTTTTTATTTTCATTTAAAAAAAAATCGATACGCGCAAAAACCGACCATAGATTTCTGATGACGATTTTTTGAAGCATTAGCTGGTAGCTACCTGCTACCGCATTTTCATTTGGTTACTCAACGATTTTTTAACACCCCCCTCATCTCTCCGATCACTCCTGTTTTGGGTTTATGGTGCAATGACAAAACAGTTTCCAAACTGCCTCTAGAACTCAAATACCGAGCGTCACTTTCTCGACACTAAAATTACGCGTCATTGCTCTGAATATTAGAAGCAACATATTGTAAGCAATGTGAGATGGCATCATAATTATTATGTCCGTAATACCATCTAAAACGCTCCACCCAGCTCTCGTCTATCATCCCTGCTGATAATATCCATAATGTGGTTGTCAAAATCAGTATGAAGATGTGATATTACCAAAGAATTTAAATGAAACGACCTATTATATTGTAACATCATGTATATAGCATTGCTTATTTGTATTGTTGTTGATGTTCCTTTCAAAATGTTAGGTTATATTTTTGATGTGTAAACGTCATCGAATCGTCTGGAATTTTTGGTACTAACGGATGGGCGTTCTAGAATGTCATCTGAATGTCTCGATTTTTCTAGATGGTTCGATGAAGTATATAAGGCGCCACGAGTAGCGTGACAGAAGTTCAGCTGAGTTGAGTTGTAGCAAAAATAAGGTTAAGAGATGTTGTATTGAGTTGTGAAGCAAAACAGTGAAAGTTACGTCCAGTTTGATTCCTTGGAGTGCTGAAAAAGAGGCCGTCCGTCGTGACAATTAGTGTCGGAAGTGTGGGATTATCTATCGAGTCAAACCAGGAAAAGGAATCAAGAAGTGAGTACAGTCAATGTCACTAACCAGAGCTATGGCGTCCGGTCGTCCGACATGAGTGCATTGATGACTATGCACAAGAAATGGGAGACAGGTTAGAAAAAAGTGCAACCGAAACAAGGGCAGAAATGAGAATCAGCTTAGACATCCAGGCAACCGTTACGCAAGCAACCGTTGTGAACCTTGAAGAAAATCTAAAACAACACCAGGATGAGGCAGTTGCAGGTTTGAAGAATGACTCCAAAAATAGACAGGAACTGGTGATGGCTAGGCTGGAGGAGCAGAACCAAGCCGTAAGTCAGGCATTAGAAAATCAAGACCAGTATTAATGCAATAGAGACACGCGTCTAGCAACAGCTACGGCGGGTGGAAGATCGTGTCAAAGAAATCGTGAGAGATGAAATTTAATGCAAGAACTTAGTGGAGGTGAGCGTGAACAACTACAGCAAGAGGAAGATCGTGTCAAGGAAATCGTCAGAGAGGAGCTGCGAGAACTTGGTGCAGATGAGCGTAGTTTAACATCTGTAGCACCCGCTTTTACTGATAGACACAGTGGCGTAGTAGCAAAGCCCTATCCATACAATGGAAAAACGTCGTGGGACATTTATCATATATGCAATTTGAAATCATCGCACGTATGAATAACTGGTCGAATGAGGAAAAGGCTTGTGTGCTGACATCAAAGCTCAGAGATTCTGCAGCAGCTATTTTGGAAAATCTCTGCTCGTCAGATTTACGTGACTATGATACTTACTTAACAGAGCTGTTACATGGCCAGTTGCATAACCGGACACAACAAGCCAAGAAAGATTTAACCACATTTGCATACGAAGTCCAAAGCTTATCTAAACCAGCATTAGTCAGAAGTCCCATCGAGACACAGGAATACGTCGCTGCTCGTCAGTTTGTCGAAGGCATTGCGGACCTGGACGTTCAGCGAATCGTGAGACTATGAAGTCCTAGAACCTTACAAGACGCTTTGGTCAAGGCTCTAGAAATTGAAGCTGCCACGAAAGCCACGCGAATGACACGGAGGGTGCACTCTGTAGAACAAGATGATGAAGCAGAGGTCAGGGCGACAGCGTTCGTTCCAAGAAGAAGAGGTGGTACCTTCCAAAGAAACACAGCTCGCATAAATCTAGAAGGACCTGAGAAGTTTACGTGCTGGAGATGTGGGCAGAAGGGGCACCTTAGAGTAGGCTGTCGCATGCAGGTGACAGAGAAGTCAAGAGAGGCTAGTACTAATACTGATGGGTCGGAAAACTAAAGCCGGCCAGTTTTAGGGGGCAAAAACTGGTTGGCCATCATGACGAAAGCCCCACGGTCATCGAAATTGAAGTTAAGTGAAGTTCAGTAGTTGAAGGTTACATAGAAAATATACCATGCAAAATGTTAGTCGATACCGGAGCAAATGTGCGTATAATAAGCCCTAACATATATCAAGAAATTCGAAGGAAGTCGCCAAGCAGAACCAAACAAACAGATAGAATGTTGCTGAAAACCGCTAATGGAGACCGTATACCAGTACTGGGTGTTGAAGAATTAAATATTCGCATCGGTAGTTTCGGTAAGAAGCACCCCATTTTAGTCGCTTCAGTCACAAATGATTGCATCCTTGGTGCTGAGTTTCTGCAGAGTTCTGGTTGCGTAATAAACTTCACCGGTAATACCTTAAGCATTGTGGATTCAGAAGAGATTTCATTTAGCTGCCGAACTGTTCAGCTAGAGGAAATGAATGTTGTGTCACCAAGAAATTTTCCAATACCACCGCAAAAAGAGATTGCTATACCTATGTATGCACATAAGGCCCTTGCTTTTTTGAACCAGAGCCTACGCTAGGTTGGAATAAACCTATTTTCTTAGCCAGAACAATAACGAATTTTTCAAATATGTTAATAAGGGCCTTGAATGTCTCGAGGCATTCAATACAAATCAAAAAAGGTGCGCCACTGGGTAGACTGGAACCAGTAACATGGATCCGAAGGCCAGATGGCACAGACGAAGAAGATGATGATGACTTCACCAAAATCTCATATAGTCTTCGAGATTTGTATGATAGAAGCTGTGAGAATTTCCGACCCGAGCAGCAACGGAAGGTCCTGAAACTACTAAGAGAATTTCATTCGATTTTTGCTAGAAATAATTATGACCTAGGGCGAACCCATCTGGTACGTCATAAAATTAATGTAGGAGATGCCCAGTCAGTCAAGCAGCTCCCAAGAAGAATTCCATTATCTAGGATTGATGAAGTACAAAATATGGTAAAAGATATGCAGAAACAAGGAGTGATCGAACCATCGTCTAGCCCTTGGACCTCCCCGATAGTTCTTGTTAGAAAGAAGGACGGATCGACGAGGTTTTGTATGGATTACAGGCGGCTCAACGATTTGACTAAAAAAGGATTCATACCCCTTACCAAGAATTGACGACACTTTGGATGTAGTTGGAAATTCTTCATGGTTCTCCATCTTGCACCTGCAAAGTGGATACTGGCAGGTTGAAATGGACGAAAAAGATAAAGAGAAAACGGCATTTACATCGTGTGCTGCGCTATGGCAGTTTACAGTAATGCCTTTCGGACTACGCAATGCACCCAGTACCTTTGAAAGACTAATGGATGTTGTACTACAAGGTTTATCTTGGGAGACAGCACTGATATATCTCGATGACGTCATTGTGTTTGAAAAGGATTTTGAAGAAGAGCTATTCCGACTAAGACAAGTTTTCCAGCGGCTTAAGGAAGCGAAATTGAAGCTAAATCCTAAGAAATGCCACCTTTTCAAAAGGGAAGTCAAATATTTTGGACATCTGTTGACCAAAGACGGAATCCGGACGGATTCAGAAAAGGTGCAGGCTGCGAAGGAATGGAAAGTACCGTCCAACACTCATGAGATACGAAGCTTTTTGGGCCTGTGCAGTTATTATCGCAGGTTTGTAAAAGATTTCTCCATCGCCAAACCCCTATTTGCCTTAACTGAAAATGGTAATAAGTTTTATTGGGACTCCATCTGTCAAGAAGCCTTCGACGCATTGAAAACAGCTTTGACCTCCTCACCGATACTAGCTCATCCTACACGGGATGGAACTTTCTACTTGGACACAGATGCCAGCCATTATGCTGTTGGAGCTGTCTTATCTCAAAAACAAGATGGCATCGAAAAAGTAATTGGATACTACAGTAAAACTTTGCACAAAGTCCAGAAACACTGGTGTGTGACACGAAAATAGTTGTACAGTGTGGTGAAAGGGATCGGCAATTTTCACAACTTATTGTACGGAAGAAGATTTGTCGTGAGAACCGATCATTCAGCTTTGCAGTGGTTGATGAAGTTCAAGAATCCAGAAGGCCAGCTTGCTCGATGGATTGAATACCTCCAAAGCTATGACTTTTAAATTCGTCATCGTCCAGGAAAGCAACACGGAAATGCCGATTCTATGTCACGCAAGCCCTGTGATGAAGACTGCAAACATTGCTCGAAAGAAGAACAACGACGAGAATTCGACATAAACACATTAAGACTAGAAGAATTTGAATTGGCAGGAACCAAGATCTCACTAGAAGCCTTCAAGCAAGCTCAGGCACAAGAAGCTGAGTTAGGGTTAGTTATTCATTCGCTATTAAATGGAAACAAGCCTAATCAACAGGAAATATGTGCTAAGAGTCCCATCACTAAGGCCTACCTTGCACAATGGGACCCACTGAAGGTGAGGGGTAACCGCTTGTATTGAATCTGGGAGGACACTGATGGCAGACATGCTAAAGAAAAACTTGTAGTACCAAGAAAATTACGGAAAGCAATTATGGAACAACTACATGATAGTAGCATTTGGAATCAGGAAGACCCTGGAGAGAATCAAGGAGAGATTTTACTGGTTTGGCTGCCGAGAAGATGTGGAAAATTACTATTCCACATGCGATGTCTGCAACTCAAGAAAAGGTTCAAGTACTCGTCAACGATCACATATGCAGCAGTACAATGTCGCCGTTTGAGAGGATCGCCACAGACATTTTGGGTCCTTTGTTGGAACCCAGCGTTGTGCTGCTTGTTGTAATGGATTATTTCTCTAAATGGCCAGAAGCAATTCCTGTGCCCAATCAAGAAGCATGCACAGTGGCCCAGGCTCTTTTAGAACACGTGGTGTCCAGATTCGGAGTTCCTAATGAACTACATTCAGACCAGGGACGCAGCTTTGAATCAGAAGTCTTCATACAGCTGATGAGAAAACTCGGAATTCGGACGACTAGAACAACTGCTCTTCATCCTCAGTCCGACGGTATGGTGGAACGCTTCAACAAGACAATCCTGGATTGCCTGTCAAAATTCGTTAACGAACATCAGTCTGATTGGGATACGAAGATTCCTCTGGGAATGTTGGCCTACAGATCACCGGTGAACGAGTCAACTCAGTTGAGCGCAATGAAGATAATTTTTGGTCGAGAACTGCGGCTGCCTCTGGACTTAGCTCTTGGTCCGCCCCCAGAAACGGAACGCCGTCTTCCATGCGAATGGGTGAGCGAGCTTCAGGGAACGCGCTGGGATATCCATGAGTCTACTAGACGGAACATCCAGTCTGCCAGCGACAGAATGAAAGCCAGATACGATCTGAAAGCAAATAGCCCAAAGTTCGTCGAAGGTGATCTGGTGTGGTTCTACAATCCACGACGGAGAAGGGGTAGATGTCCCAAGCTACAACGCCATTGGGAGGGACCCTACGTGGTGATGAAGCGTCTCAACGACGTAGTCTACAGGATGCGTATGGGTAGTGGAAAACCGAAGGTCGTCCATAGCGATCGTCTGTGGCCATACAAGGATCGAAGCGAACTGTTCGTCGAGGACGCCGAACGCTAAGGGGGAAGAGTGTAACACCCTGTATATAGCATTGCTTATTTGTATTGTCGTTGATGTTCCTTTCGAAATGTTAGGTTAGATTTTTGATGTGTAAACGTCATCGAATCGTCTGGAATTTTTGGAACTGACGGATGGGCGTTCTAGAATGTCATCTGAATGTCTCGATTTTTCTAGATGGTTCGATGAAGTATATAAGGCGCCACGTGTAGCGTGGCAGAAGTTCAGTTGAGTTGTGTTGTAGCTGAGATAAGGTTAAGAGATATTGTATTGAGTTGTGAAGTAAAACAATGAAAGTTACGTCCAGTTTGATTCCTTGGAGTACTGAAAAAGAGGCCGTCGTGACAATATTAATACCTGAAGTTCTATAATCGAATAAAGAAATTCACAGAGCAACCAAAGAACATAAAAGGAATTTACGCTTTGCGACAGTTTTACAGCCACGTAACTATAAAAAAATATAGTATTTGAAGGAAACCAATCAAAGTTCATCAACCAAGTCCAGTGAAAGAAGGTCTAGGATAGAATAGGTGATATCGGATGAAAAAGGCTTCATGCTGAAATACCCACAATCAACGTTGGAAAGCAAATCTTATCCTTCACATACGATAGGAGCTTTCGTCCTTCTACCTCCCATCTGTAAGTTACAACAGTAACTACGATACTATCTTGTCAAAAACAGAAGACACGCAGCAGTTTAAACTAAGCTTCGTGAAAGAAGGTACCTAATCTATAATTTACATTTGACCATACGAGAACTAAAACAGGTTATGTAAAGAAATTCTCGCGTTGCAGTAAGCTAAAAGTTTTACTATGGTTGAAAACGTCAACACCGTGCGTCAAAATTTTCAATACAAAATTATTACATAATCAAAGAATATGAGAAGAAATGACTTATGATCGGCAGTATAAGTTGTATTTGTGGAAGATAGTTGCTGTTAAGAATAAGAAGGAAAGAAGCTGGAGACTACACAAATAGATTAGTGCTGAAGGAGCAAGATATGTTAGATAAATTTTAACGTGACTTCTTCTATTCAATGCTAATACCTCACACAAGGGTTACCTTCGAGGTGGCACTATTTATATGAATCCGTACAAAAAAAGTGAAATGAGAACAATTTGGACAGGAAAAATATATCTCCAGTATTTCTCCAGAAATCTCAGTGAAGCAAATCTGGAATTGAAGACCAATAATAATAATAATAATAATATTTCCTAAGGCCTACTGACTTGAAGTCGGTTATATAATAACTTGCCAAGAAAGTGTCTCAACACGTTGGTGTACCGTAATAGGGTTATGGATTATATGGATGCAGATGTACCCGATGCCCGTTGTAAAACCCACCGACAGCTTATGGATAATGTTGACTCATTATAGTACTTAGGTCCCTTCGTCTACTTAGGTCATACGATTTGCGGACCCGGTCATTGCTCACCTCACGGTGTGAGAAGTAGTCATTGGGTAACCTTAACCTAAACTTTGACACAGAAGGTACCTACATCTATAGATAATTTACCTTTCACCATGGCGAGAGCTACAACAGATTTCAGATTAAGTTAAAGAAACTGCACCAGAACCCAACAGAATCGTTTATATGATGGTATATAACTTTCCAGATTGCAGCAAATACAAGGTTTTAGAATTATTCAAAACAATGTGGGTTTCTGGGGAATATGCGAAGGTGTTTGAGAAACTTCTAGAGTCAGACACAAATCTCAGAAGTATGTAGCATTTAAAAATAAACAACATTCTGTGACAACCACTGATATGAATATGAATATGCGATACAAGAGTTTCACTACAAGATAACATCACATCATATCGACAACACTATTCTTTGATCTATGGAGGAATCGTGTGATGTCACCTGGAGTTAAGGGGTGTTGGATATTCTGTATACATGTGCATAAAGAAGACGCTTGCCTAAGTTTAATGGACAGGGAATGACTTTACAGCAGCTTCGCGGAAAGTAGGTATGATAGAAGAAATAGCCAGAGCTCGTCACATAATTCTGTGGCTTGGATGAATAAGGGCCTATCTGCATAAAACAAGTTTTGAGAAAATTGAAGATTTGTGAAAAAAAATTGAAGTTGTTTTTTATTGACGTTTTTTAACCTAGCGACATGATATTTTGATAAACGTTGTAATGAAGATGCAAATATCCGTTAAATATGAAACTATTTGGTTTATTGAATGTTGTCAGAAGATTTTTGTTAGTTAGGCCCCAGCAGATTTGTCTCAAGTTAATATAGGCCTTGTCCCTAATACAATAATTGACACACTTAGGACCAGAAAATTGTTACCGGTTGTCGTGTAAAACATTAGTTAGGACCTTTTTACCTCGTCAAAATTGTCCTCATTATGTTTAATTACAGTACTAGGACTACTAGGAGTGACAAATTTAAGCTTTTCTGTAGTAGAAACTATTTTATTAAAAAAATACATCTTTTACAAACTGTGGTAATGTATACTGATATAGGACAACGACAATATTAATTATTGTGACAAAAAATATCATTAGCAGATACACAGATGTATGCGAGATTGTGTCTCAGAAATATAGGCTACTCATCATAGTCTAACACAGTAGGACAAACGTCTTCGTCATCACTGCTAGGTTCAGCTTTTAAATTTAAACAAAACAGTTGACTGTTCGGATGTATGTAACACAAGAGGCTTTTAATATCTTCAAGTTTCTTTTTAGGTAGTGCAATTGGGTATGCATCATGTAGTTTTTCTAAACTAGAACGTTCTGTGCTTGTGTCCTTTTTTATGTTGTTTTTTACGAAATCTCAAGGGCCTGTAACATCAGAATTAAAGTATTACATATTTTTCGGAATAATAAAGGTCTAAGTAGCAGGTAGGACCTACATTTAAAACCAGTTATATACAGGGTGAGTTTTTAGTACCGGCTCGGTCGATAACTCCACTACTATAGAAGATAGCGAAAAAAGTTGTAAATAAAAGTTGTAGCCACTGATATAATGCTTGCTCAGAAAATATTTAGATTTATACAGAGTGATTCATAACTACGTGGTGATGCAAACATGCATTTTTTTTAAATGAGACACCTTATATATTATTCCATATTCAAATTCTACTAATGATTTCCGTTCTTCCAATATAGGGTATTGTTACATTATACAGGGTGTTTCAAAAGTTATGACCATTTTTATATCCAAATCGCTGTCAAATGGACATACTGTATATCAAAAATAGATGAATCAAAAATCATTTTTTTACACGGAGAATAAAAAATATTCTCTAGTTTTAAAATCAGCTATAAAAATATAAGGCCATAATAGTAATTGATCAAGACAAAACACTGAATTAACGAAAAATGGTAGGTCAAGTGTGCTGAAGATTTTATAGACGGCATGCATAATTATCAAGCAGATCTATCAGGTGGGCTATGAGATATTAAACTCACAGTCCGAATAAAAAGATTCTTCAATATTTCAACGCATTAGTTTTATAGTGCCTCCGTTCTGGATATTGCTGTTCATAGTTGATACAGGGTGTCCCACGACGATTAAGACAAGCAATATATCGGAACTAGGCAGCAGTAGCGAATTATAATTTTGGGGATTTAAATTATAGCAAATATGGTATCTTGCCTTAATACTGCGTCACCCAATGAGGTATTTGTTTTTGATCGCGTGACCTCCGATTCAAAGTTTTTAATGGGACACCCTGTATATTTGTGGCTTTTTGAGTTCTTTCCGATAAAACAATTCCAACAAACTGCACACTTGGCGTCTAAAGTGATTAATTCAAGAGTTACAGGTACTTAAAGGATGGTACCAGTACCATTGATTATAACATGTACCCCACAGACTACTTTAGTAGTCTTTGATATACCCCTACTGTTAAATTACTCTGGTATTGTTTCATGATGGTAGTGGTACAGTCTTTTATGTACCTGCAGCCCATGAATTAATCACTTTAGACCCTAAGTGTGCTAGTTTGTTGGAATTGTTTTATCGGGAGGAACACAAAAAGTCACAAATATACAGGGTGTCTAATTAAACATTTTGAATCGGACGTCACGTGACCAAAAACAAATACCTCACTGGGTGACACAATAATAAGAGAAGATATTATATTTGCTCTAATTTACACCCTCAAAACTACAATTTTTTGCTACTGCCCAGTCCCGATATATTGCTTGTCTTAATCGTCGTGAGACACCCTGTATACTCCAGAGGCAAGTAGGCAATTTCTCAAAAATTCTCCTAAATAACCTCAATGGAAAAATTAATTTTTAAAGCTCGTTTTTCATACAGTACGGAATTATTGAGCAGGTTAAGAAAACTGTCAATTTTTCAAAGCCTACCTGATAAATCTACATGATAATTATGCATCACGCCTACAAAATCGTTTCCTCGGCATACTTGACTTTATTATCTCGATGATTCAGGGTTTTGACTTCATCAAATACTATCATGAACTTATAATTTAGTTGTTCGTTGAATAAAAAACAAATTCGATAGTACTTTCTTAAAATAAATAAATGTCAGTACACAAATAGAAGCTATATATTTTAAATTTACCTAAAAATCGAAATATCTTGAAACTGATGGACGTAGGTACAACAAGATGAAAGAGCATATTAAAAGTAATTCTTTGGTGTAATAAAATATTGGGGATATACAGTACGTTCGTTTGACAGCGATTTGGATATAAAACTGGTCATAACTTTTGAAATACCCTGTATAATGTTACAATACCTTATATTGTGAGAAGATAAATTATTAGTAGAATCTAGAAATGGGATAATATATAGGGTGTCTCATTTAAAAAAATACATGTTTACATCACCACGTAGTTATGGATCACCCTGTATAAATCAAAATATTTTTTGAGCAAGGAGCATATCCGTGTCTACAACTTTTATGTACAACTTTTTTCGCTATCTTCTAGTAGTGGTGTTATCGACCGAGCCGGTAGTAAAAACTCACCCTGTATCTATGTCACACTTGGGCCCTTTGAACCTTTTTATCTGCGAAGTAAAAACAGCCGAAGATAACATAGGTCTCATATTTCTTGTATCAGTTATGCTGACTTTTAGTTAGGCTTCAAAGTGAAGTAAAACGTGGAGTCAAGTTGATTGACTCAGTACTTCCCACACATAATAATAATACCATTTTATTGTTTTCCCATTGCATGAAGGCATGAAGCTATAGTCTGGAATCCCCTTGCAACCAAAACATCGCCCACTCGCCCGCAAAAAAAAACATCCAAAACAAAAACTCTCGTAAATAGTCTCCCTCCTTAGGAAAAGACGCCACAGTTTTGCTTCTGCATACTTCAACTGGACGATGCGAAACGATCAGGAGCCTCAAAACCGTCTAAAAACGAAGTATGAGCTGTTTCTAGATTTTTAGTTTTTTATTATTGTTGGCGCCGCCACTGACACGATTTTCCAGAAACTGACGCGTTTTCCATTCTCGCCGCGATAGTAAATCCTTTGTCGCAATTTTATTAAAATCAATTCAATAATTTTTGCTTTACGATATACATAGAACGAAATTAAGCAACACTCGTACATGTAAACATCACAAAATTCTAAGTCCCATGGTTTCTATAATAGGCAAGCCAATGTTCAGGTGGACTTAAAAAAAAGAATATGCCGCTAGGTATTAAAGATATCCCAAGAGAAACTCATAAAATGTGTAAATGCATTTTACGAGTTCACAACATGTCTGTTAAGACATTGTGACTATGATGATGATTTTTTCCTTAGGATAATAGACAAACTATTATGAATACAAAACATTTTTCAGCTTTATAACCCCTCACCCCCCAACCACCCCAAATGCACTCCTACCCAAAAAGAAGTATAAAATGATCAGGAAACCCTAAAACGTCTAAAATCAAAGTTTGAGCTGTTTTTATATTTTTGGTTTTTTATTATTGCTGGAATCGCTCCAAACTTCATTTACGTTTAGGTGTTCTAGGCCTCTAGGGGGTTCCTGAACATTTACCACTTTTCTGGGAAGAGGGTGAAGTTTGCGAGGGGAAGATGTTGGGCTTTATAAGGGAACTAGAAAAAATGTTCTGTTCCAAACGACTCTCAACTACATTTAAAAAATGACCCAATCGGCGATTGTCGATCATCAAAATTTGGAATGTGGTATGATGTTCAACGATAGTAGGTAATCCTACTAAATTTTTGAAAGTCGGTACATTGACAGCGGTGAATTGGCAGAAAAAATTTCGGGCGCGCTCCAAAATTCCTATGTAGGTAAATTATTTGGAGAAGCTCCAAAAAAGTTTGTATCGATAAAGGGCTCATATTTATTTAAGAAATGATGATGTTCCATACTCCACACACCAACAGAGTGTAAACTAATGTTGAGCAGATATTTCAGGGGATGATGGTATTCGTCAAAATAAGTTCCAAAGTTCCTATTATTTTTTCTCGTATTTTGCGTTTTATATTCTGTGATAAATGTTTCAAATTTAGAACACCAATGATTTTTAGAATTCCTACAATTAAGTATCAAAGCTAAGGGTCGCAGCATAATACATGGAGTTATATCTTCTTGATGGGGATGGGGCGTAAATGGTCTGTGAACGATTATTTATATACACCTCTTTGAATCGGCTACAATTTTGTCTTTTGTCGGTCCTTTGTTCGGAAATTTTCGCCTGACAGGTTCTGCCAAATATTTCAGAAGTATAGCCAATGATGTCTCATGAAATATCTGGGCTTTGATCGGATACAATAATGTTTTCAGGTGTATTAGTAGCCTGTCTATTATTGTTGAAAATTTAATAGCTTTATCCGACAGTATTCGCAATACTTCTGCAGGCAGATTTTTGTGGAGGTCCAGGGGGTACTCCGGACACACTTATTGATAGTTTTCGTGTTATGATTTTTTTTTTGAAACATAGAGATTTTCCAGTTTTTCCAAGAAATCGTCAAAAACAAAAACAAGAATGCTTTTTGAGCAGGTTAAGAAAACTGTCAATTTTTCAAAGCCTTCCTGATAAATCTACATGATAATTATGCATCACGCCTACAAAATCGTTTCCTCGGCATACTTGACTTTATTATCTCGATGATTCAGGGTTTTGACTTCATCAAATACTATCATGAACTTATAATTTAGTTGTTCGTTAAATAAAAAACAAATTCGATAGTACTTTCTTAAAATAAATAAATGTCAGTACACAAATAGAAGCTATATATTTTAAATTTACCTAAAAATCGAAATATCTTGAAACTGATGGACGTAGGTACAACAAGATGAAAGAGCATATTAAAAGCAATTCTTTGGTGTAATAAAATATTGGGGATATACAGTACGTTCGTTTGACAGCGATTTGGATATAAAACTAGTCATAACTTTTGAAATACCCTGTATAATGTTACAATACCTTATATTGTGAGAAGATAAATTATTAGTAGAATCTAAAAATGGGATAATATATAGGGTGTCTCATTTAAAAAAATACATGTTTACATCACCACGTAGTTATGGATCACCCTGTATAAATCAAAATATTTTTTGAGCAAGGAGCATATCCGTGACTACAACTTTTATGTACAACTTTTTTCGCTATCTTCTAGTAGTGGTGTTATCGACCGAGCCGGTACGAAAAACTCACCCTGTATCTATGTCACACTTGGGCCCTTTGAACCTTTTTATCTGCGAAGTAAAAACAGCCGAAGATAACATAGGTCTCATATTTCTTGTATCAGTTATGCTGACTTTTAGTTAGGCTTCAAAGTGAAGTAAAACGTGGAGTCAAGTTGATTGACTCAGTACTTCCCACACATAATAATAATACCATTTTATTGTTTTCCCATTGCGTGAAGGCATGAAGCTATAGTCTGGAATCCCCTTGCAACCAAAACATCGCCCACTCGCCCGCAAAAAAAAACATCCAAAACAAAAACTCTCGTAAATAATCTCCCTCCTTAGGAAAAGACGCCACAGTTTTGCTTCTGCATACTTCAACTGGACGATGCGAAACGATCAGGAGCCTCAAAACCGTCTAAAAACGAAGTATGAGCTGTTTCTAGATTTTTAGTTTTTTATTATTGTTGGCGCCGCCACTGACACGATTTTCCAGAAACTGACGCGTTTTCCATTCTCGCCGCGATAGTAAATCCTTTGTCGCAATTTTATTAAAATCAATTCAATAATTTTCGCTTTACGATATACATAGAACGAAATTAAGCAACACTCGTACATGTAAACATCACAAAATTCTAAGTCCCATGGTTTCTATAATAGGCAAGCCAATGTTCAGGTGGACTTAAAAAAAAGAATATGCCGCTAGGTATTAAAGATATCCCAAGAGAAACTCATAAAATGTGTAAATGCATTTTACGAGTTCACAACATGTCTGTTAAGACATTGTGACTATGATGATGATTTTTTCCTTAGGATAATAGACAAACTATTATGAATACAAAACATTTTTCAGCTTTATAACCCCTCACCCCCCAACCACCCCAAATGCACTCCTACCCAAAAAGAAGTATAAAATGATCAGGAAACCCTAAAACGTCTAAAATCAAAGTTTGAGCTGTTTTTATATTTTTGGTTTTTTATTATTGCTGCGCCGCCACTGACGATTTTTCCAAAACAAACGCGTTTTCCATCCTCGCCGCGGTATTAATACTGTGTCAAAATTTCATTAAAATAAATTCAATAATTTTCGCGTTAAGCAATATAGAACAATCTAAAACAATACTCGTATGTATACATCACAAATTCTAAGTCTTTTGGTTTCTGTAATAAGCAAGGCAATATTCGGATGGACCTAAAAAAGAGTATTATGCCACTAGGTTTTTCAAAAATTTCAAATATTCCTCAGACTTTGTTTTTAAGCGTTTTAGGGGTTGCTGATGATTTTCTACTTTTTTGGGTGGGGGTAAATTTGGGGTGTTGGGTGGTGGGTTGTAAAACTGAAAAATTTGTTGTATTCTGTTTTTGAAAAACCGTGTCAATGGCGGCGCAGCAATAATCAAAAAACCAAAAATATAAAACAGCTCAAAGGTCGTTTTTTAGTTTTAACGGAATTCTAATAATTACCCAAAATCTACCACCTATCATCCTTAGGATAAATATTTTACGGGAGGAATAAGAGATGAGTAAATAAGAATTGGCCCAAGGACCGAACCCTGAGCCACTGTATCGACCGTAAATGAATTTTCAGCTTTGGGGCTGGTACCATTAGAAGGACAACAGAGGTGTGGTTGCAAAATCAGTATTCCATCAGATGGAGAGGAATCTTTGGGCATCTCCGTCAAACTAGAGTTCTTATTTCAGGACCTCTGGCCAAGGAGGGGCGGTTCTGTATTTCAGTGGACAGAAGCGGACTAAGGTTACTTGTCGGCCTGCTATCTGGCCATAACACCTTCAAACGTCACTTGTATGTGATGAGGGTGGCAAGTGATCTGACATCTACACGCTGTGACGAGGAGGAAGAATCCTCGGCACACATTATATGTCGCTGTGAAGCCCTCGGGTATCACAGGCAGACTATACTCGGTTGAAGGGTTCTTGAACTTGAGGATATAAGATGGGCAGGACCCAAGACCATCCTCACCTTTGCGATGAGGGCTGGACTTGGGAACTAGGGTAAGGAGTCCGTTTTTAGCCTATGCACTGGTGGTTCTGGCCGCCAGAAAGCCTCTCTCCCCCTTTGATTCATTCATAATTCGTCTGTAGAATTCACCAAGGAATCTGGATATGCAATAATATATAGGGTGTTATATTTAAAAATATAACTTTGTTACGTTTCATGCTTTGGGGACACGCTCTACAACATCAAAATGTTTTTAAAATGTAGCCTTAATGAGTCCCTATCCATTCGAAATTATTATTTTCTTTTTCATCAAATATTTTAGTCATAATGCTCCGTGTCGAATAACGTGAATAACCCGGTAAATGATCGAAGAAAATTTTTAACTTCTATATGGACAATGATGTCCATTGGACATCCTGCTGCACGATGAACGTGCAATTTATCAAAACAAGGTACTTGGAGATTATACTGGAACATTTTTAGGAAGTCTCAATAAATATGGGGGAGCCACAATTATACCCACTAACTGGTTCCAATCGGGTGATGCGGTAGGTAGTGCATTTTTTACTAGAATTACGGACTACGATGGCGGGTGGCCCTAAGCCTAACAATTTTTTACAGCGGAGCGACGCTGGATTGAGCTTTTATGGGGCCCGGGGCTATTATAGTTTTAAGGGGCCCTTTATGAGTAACATGCATATAATATAGCCCTTGCGGGGCCCCACTGAGCTGCGGGGCCTGGGGCTTCAGCCCCTTTAGCCCCATGGTTGATCCGGCCGTGCAGCGGAGCTATATGCTACGTGGCAACCACTCAGATACAACTTGACAAGTGTAACAAGAGCCATGAGAAATATGAAAGAGACAAGGATAGCAAGAGACGAGAGGATATGAAATAGCGTGTGCGTGTAAGACAGCGGCGAAATTCCCAAGTCTCTTGCTACACTTGTCAGGCTGTACATCGAGTACTCCCAAACTGGTAGTCTCCTAATCTGTTATAGTTCGCTTATTGTCGACAAGAATTACAACACAACTTCTGGCAGAGAGATCATATTCGTACGGACACAGGGGCACGTTAGCAATAACGAAGAATGAAAGATTAGACCGAGCAACAAAAATCATTTCGTAAAATATCACTTTCGGGACTTGTCACGTAAATAACTATGTCATGTTACCAAAGCAGAAATTTTTCACAATCACAATACTCCCCTCAAGGTAAGAAGTAATCCCAGACCGCACAATATATTCCTGGAATATTCTTGTTCCATCCAAAATTGATTGAGAATATTCAGAACATTAACAGATTGTTCTATAGATGTTTTTATTGGTTTTATTCCCATGAGGATGAACGAGGAATATCACGTCATGATTATTCCATGAACGTGTCGATCAAAATATTTTGATAATATTCATAAATTAATATTAATATGCCTTTTGGTATGATTCTCAATGTAGGCGTGGCACCGTTACAGGTTAGGTAAGGCTTGAGAACTTTGAGGTTAGCTTCATTCAACACGGTGGCGGTGGTCGGTGGTGCCTGCTTGTGCTTGTGCATTTTTCTCCTGGATAGCTATCTATGTTCTGGAACGTGATTTTCACTTGTAATTTAGTTTACAACTTCATCTAGGAGCGACTAGGGTGAGTGTGACTATTTTGCCTCTGTAAATTATCGACTTTGCAGCACCATGTGGTAGCAACTCTCTTGTTCAAAGTGTAATCTCTATGTTCTAGTCTTACTTGTCGTAGGTACCCTAATTAATATGTAATAACAACCACTAACATCACATTTGCGACTACGAATTTCCAGTGTTTATTCTACTAATATTGACTAAAATACAACGACATTTTTATTAAAATCTAGCATTGTAGTTAATGAAGTGTATTTGAATGTACATCGTATGCTTTATAATAAAACGGTTTTTTTTTATTTTGCAGGATAATACAGGAGGACGATTCCGTGCAATGAAATGTGTTTTTTTAATGTGTACATTAAACTTATGCAATTATAAATACAGGTCCCGTGTTCCGTTTTATATATATTTTTTCATCAATCCCTATAATTAGTGTGTGCCTAAATCAATGCTGCCCAAAACACTGTATGAAAGTTGGATACTAGGTTATATATGTATACTACTCGCGTTAAGTACCTAGGCAGACAACCAGACTTACAAATAAATGAAATGAAGTGATAAAAGGTATTAGTTTCTTTCAACATATATTCTTCAAAGATATACCAGGAATCTTACTACAATATTTGATACATCTTAATAACAATCGTAGAATATTCTAAGGAAATAGCTTATGTATGTTTCTTCAAAGATATACCAGGAATCTTCCTACAATATTCCATACATCTTAATAATAATGGTAGAAAATTCTGAGAGAATAACCTATGCACATTTTTTGGATTCCCATTTTCACATTCTTGGAATGTTCATCAGATAATCTATATATTCATGGACTTTTCATGGAATGATACAATGTTTCAAAATGGTGATTCTTAGAATGTTTCTAGAATGTATTGTGCTGTCTGGGGTGACTATGAATTTCCAGTGTTTATTCTACTAATATTGACTAAAATACAACGACATTTTTATTAAAATCTAGCATTGTAGTTAATGAAGTGTATTTGAATGTACATCGTATGCTTTATAATAAAACGGTTTTTTTTATTTTGCAGGATAATACAGGAGGACGATTCCGTGCAATGAAGTGTGTTTTTTTAATGTGTACATTAAACTTATGCAATTATAAATACAGGTTCCGTGTTCTGTTTTATATATATTTTTTTCATCAATCCCTATAATAATTAGTGTGTGTCTAAATCAATGCTGCCCAAAACACTGTATGAAAGTTGGATTCTAGGTTATATATGTATACTACTCGCGTCAAGTACCTAGGCAGACAACAAGACCTACAAATAAATGAAATGAAGTGATAAAAGGTATTAGTTTCTTTCAACATATATTCTTCAAAGATATACCAAGAATCTTCCTACAATATTTGATACATCTTAATAACAATCGTGGAATATTCTGAGGGAATAACCTATGCACATTTTTTTGATTCCCATTTTCACATTCTTGGAATGTTCATCATGTAATCTATATATTCATGGACTTTTTATGGAATGATACAATGTTCCAAAATAGTGATTCTTAGAATGTTCCTGGAATATATTGTGCTGTCTGGGATCATGTAGGCAACCCTAGATATAACTTAAACATTAATAAAGTATTTCTTTAAACCAGTTTCTTCCAAAACTTGGAGCTATTGATTATATAACGAATATTTATTTCGTATTTACGTCGAAAGGTCAAGCGTGAGGTCAAGTGTAGGTTTTGTATAAATAATAATTAATTTGGGGTTTTTTTAATATTTTGTGAAATACCTATCCAAATAAGAGTATCATATTGTCACTGGCGACATTAAAATTGGTAAAAGTTTTAACAGGTTACTGGGTCGGATGAAGCTCGCGCAATGTCATCACTTTCGCTTCTTATGGACACAATCGCATATCCTTGATTACAATTAAAGAAAACTGGCGACGTAACTGATTCCTATTAGCGTTCTGGTCGTCAGATGGGGATATATCTGTGGAATGTACAATGAGAAACATCTTTCGCTTATTATAGCAGATGAAATTGATCTTTTACCTGGAAACTGTTTAGTTACAGTGTAAATCAAGACTAAATGGGAAAAGCTTTCACACAATACATATATTTACTATTGGATGTTTCTATGGTTGCAGTCTTACCAATGATTAATTTTACTTCCCACACTGTAGGTGAGGGGAGTATTGTAATCTCGTAAATTTTCGGTTTTGAATTAATATGTTTTTGGACATTTATGATGTCTACATCCAATCTACATCGAATTCTCGGAATCGCTCCAAACTTCATTTACCTTTAGGTGTTCTAGGCCTCTAGGGGGTTCCTGAACATTTACCACTTTTCTGGGAAGAGGGTGAAGTTTGCGAGGGGAAGATGTTGGGCTTTATAAGGGAACTAGAAAAAATGTTCTGTTCCAAACGACTCTCAACTACATTTAAAAAATGACCCAATCGGCGATTGTCGATCATCAAAATTTGGAATGTGGTATGATGTTCAACGATAGTAGGTAATCCTACTAAATTTTTGAAAGTCGGTACATTGACAGCGGTGAATTGGCAGAAAAAATTTCGGGCGCGCTCCAAAATTCCTATGTAGGTAAATTATTTGGAGAAGCTCCAAAAAAGTTTGTATCGATAAAGGGCTCATATTTATTTAAGAAATGATGATGTTCCATACTCCACACACCAACAGAGTGTAAACTAATGTTGAGCAGATATTTCAGGGGATGATGGTATTCGTCAAAATAAGTTCCAAAGTTCCTATTATTTTTTCTCGTATTTTGCGTTTTATATTCTGTGATAAATGTTTCAAATTTAGAACACCAATGATTTTTATAATTCCTACAATTAAGTATCAAAGCTAAGGGTCGCAGCATAATACATGGAGTTATATCTTCTTGATGGGGATGGGGCGTAAATGGTCTGTGAACGATTATTTATATACACCTCTTTGAATCGGCTACAATTTTGTCTTTTGTCGGTCCTTTGTTCGGAAATTTTCGCCTGACAGGTTCTGCCAAATATTTCAGAAGTATAGCCAATGATGTCTCATGAAATATCTGGGCTTTGATCGGATACAATAATGTTTTCAGGTGTATTAGTAGCCTGTCTATTATTGTTGAAAATTTAATAGCTTTATCCGACAGTATTCGCAATACTTCTGCAGGCAGATTTTTGTGGAGGTCCAGGGGGTACTCCGGACACACTTATTGATAGTTTTCGTGTTATGATTTTTTTTTTGAAACATAGAGATTTTCCAGTTTTTCCAAGAAATCGTCAAAAACAAAAACAAGAATGCTTTTTGGCTTTTATTTTTTTCTGCAGTTATATTCAGTATTAAGCCTCTTTTAATATTCAATAAAGAGAACCTGTACATCCGAACAATAATTAAGTACATTTTGGGCCCAAAGTTTGAAATCTCTGTTTTTAGTCAGGAGACCAAAACCTTCAAAATAAAATTAAAAATACTGGAGCTGCAAACTAATCTTAAAAATGTTGCAAGACATCACACTTTCTAAATAATAATGAAAAAAATAGCACTTATGGGGGCATTTTGCGCCGTACGTGACTGTTAAAAGTAAAAAGGTGATAATTCACGAATTTCCAAAATGATTTAAAAAAAAATGTTTTACTTTATTATGACAAATTAAAGAAAAATCGCATAAAAACTAATAAACACGATAGTCATTGATGTCTTAATGACTTTTAATAGTAAAAACTAATACCCAAATTGTGATTTTTGACGTGATTTGCTATGTACTAATGAGCTAAATTAAGTTGTATGCAAAGTAAACAAAGGAAAGGACTAATGAAACAATAATCTGACTTTCTGACTATGAGTTCGTTGATAGTTTATGACAAGAGCTTTTCAAAATGACGTCCGTTCACTTCAATGCATAAACGACATCGTCTCATGAAATTATCTTTAAGCCGGCGAAACGCAGTTGTGTTTTCATTAATTTTCGTTTTACATTCGTCTAATTTTGGTCTGGGCTCTTCCACGATGTTATTGTCACGAGCGTAGACGATTTCCTTGTAATAACCCCAGATGAAGAAATCAATGGGGTTTAAATCTGGACTACGAGGGGGCCAACTGATCGGCCCAGCACGACCAATCCACCGGTTTGGGAAGGTCCTGTCCAAGTAGTTGCACACTTCCCAAACGAAGTAACATGGAGCGCCATCTTGTTGGAATATTAGACTCCTTCGTATCTCCAGGTTTACGTCTTTCAATGTGTGGGACGACAAGTTATTTTGGAGAAAATCTAAATAGGTCGCTCCATCCAACCTAGATGACAGTTTGACGGGCCCTATTAGTTGTCCATATTACTACTCCCGTCCACAAGTTTATACTAAATCTGTTTTGAAAGTTTGATTCTCGAGCAATGTGTAGATTTTGCGGTGTGGGAAGTAAAAGGGATGGGGTATGCTACGATAACGCTTTCCAGGTAATTCCGCCATGGAATAAAAAGTCAGATTGTTGTTTTATTATTCCTTTCCTTTGTTAACTTTCCATACAACTTAATTTAGCAGAAGTTCAATAGTACATAGCAAAAAGCGCAGGTATTATTTTTTTTATTAAAAGTGATTAAAACATCAATGATTATCGTGTTTATTAGTTGTTGTGAGTTTTTTTTCTTTAATTTGTCATAATAAAGTAAAATAATAGTTTTTTAAATCATTTTGGAAATTCGTGAATGATCACCTTTTTACCTTTAACAGTCACGTACGGCGCAAAATGCCTCCATAAGTGCTATTTTTAATCATTATTTAGAAAGTGTAATGTCTTGCAACGTTTTTAAGATCAGTTTGAAGCTCTAGAACTAGGCGTAAGTATTTTTAATTTTATTTTGAAGGTTTTGGTCTCCTGACTAAAAATAGAGATTTCAAACTATGGGCCCAAAATGTACTTAATTATTGTTCGGATGTACAGGTTCTCTTTATTGGTTATGAAAATAAGGCTTAATACTGAGTATAATTGCAGAAAAAAAATAAAATCCAAAAAGCATTCTTGTTTTTGTTTTTGACGATTTCTTGGAAAAACTGGAAAATTTCTGAGTTTTCAAAAAAAATCATATCTCGAAAACTATCAATAATCGTTACACATACATGGGGGTGTTTTGGATAGGTCTCGGTACGGGCTATCTAAAAAAATTATTATCGTCACCCGATTGGCCACCCTGTATAATGCCGCAAAAAAATAATCCCCCTGGCGATGAATATTTTCGTATCAAGTTCCACTCAAGCAAAATTAAAGGTGCCAACCCTAATCTGGACACCCACAAAAAACTAAATCCTGGATTCGTGACTGTACTCCCTGAAATGTTTGGCAGAGTTCGGGATTCCATGAGACGAATACTTTTATAATTAATTATTAATTGATATATAGTTTTGATTTATTATGTTTATCTTATTTTGAAAATTGTTTAGTGGAAGCTTAGGCTAAACTTCGCCCATTTATAAAATATCATTATAAATAAGGCCGTTTATTATGATAGCTATATTTTTTTTTTCATAAAGGTGCAGCTCAGGTTCCGGGGCTCCGACACACCGAGCTGCTGATCCATTACCCAGTGACTACTCCACATTCCTTCAAAGACTCACACCGTGAGGGGACCATTCACTGGGTCCGCGAATCGTGCACCCAACCTGACAAGGATAACTGCAGTCCAGCGGCTAGGATGTGCGCCGCCGCACGGCACACCGGCATAGCGCGCAGTACTTAGAGAAGCATTCTTCTCGTTCTCCAGCACGGACTCTATGTCTTTTGGAGCATATGTATGCTTGCACAGTAGCGGCAGGTAGCCGGTTTTGGCCAACGCCGAGTCCGCTAGCAGGTAGAAGCAGGCGAAACGAGAACCTGCCTCGGCCGGCGCCGCCGATTTCGATCACAGGCAAGCACATCAGTGCATTGTACAATGAAAGCAGATAAAGATTAAGAGTATAAAGATTTTCCAGTCGCATCTAGATACGGTATAGAAAACATACAATTAGCGTTCAAAATGTTGCCCATTATTGGCAAAACAATGGTGATGATCAAATTCCTGACGGACAGTTGCAAAAACACTGGAAATGATTCCCCACAGGGGTCAGGGGGTACCGCGGCAGCTGTGAAAGGGTTATGTTAGGGGAAGTTTGTTAACGCGGGCTTTGAAAAAGCCAATACCCGCAGGCCCAATAAATACATCTCCTGGCAGTCCATTCCAAGCCTTGGATACCCTGGGAATGAATGTGTGGCTGTACCGCTCGGTTCTTGATGTATGAAGAACAACCGCCTTAGGATGAGATGCAGCGGTTGCGCGGGTGCATCTCATAGGAGCGGTGAGCGGGGGAACGATAGAGGATAGCTCAGAGGAGCAGATTTCGTTTGAATATGTATTGTTGTTAATTCAATTTCTAGTTACAATAATAATACTTCGCAAAATCTATTACTGTGATTGTCATCTCTTTTTTGTTGAATGGCATGTCTAAACTCACAAAGAAATCAAGGTTATAAACTTTTGTAGGTGGCTTGTTCCGGTTACGACTTACCGTCAAACGCCGGATGTGAGTGTTATCTGTAGCCAGAAGATAAGTAACATGGCACAATACGAGTATTTCACTCGACAACAACCAGCACCAGCACACACACGTTAACTACGACTAAAGACGCTTACGGCGGAATGACTAGAAATCAGCAACGGCGGCACTAGTTGTCTTTCGCGCAAGCGTAAACTACTAGATTTATATATGATACTTAGACCAACATCTCATGTATATTCACGTATGAATATACCTAAGTGAATATATACATAGTGTATATCATTTTTCATTTGTACATTTAACAACTGTAACGTCCTATGAATATTCAAAATATACATGTTCAAACTGGAATATGTAATGTACATTCTATGGATGTACATATCCATAAAGTGTTATGTGGGAAGTACATCAAGATTTCTATTATTAATTGTTTACATGATAAAAAGAGTCATTTTCCCGGAATTTTCTGATCTTATAGAGCAGTGAAAATGGCTCAGACGTTGAGATCTCGACGAAAGCGAAGAAACACTGAAGGTTCTACGTTGACTGGAACTAGTGATATTGCAAATCTTAACAGCGCGCTCCAATTTATAGTTGCGTGACAATTGCATAGCTCATAAATTTATAAGTTGCATTACAAAACTTAGTTCTTTGTTTATGATATGTGGAAATTTATATTCCAAATGTTTATAAGCAGCCGAGATATGATTTTATAAAAAAAAAATCTTCATTCCTATCAGTCGTAGAAGCGTGGTTTGTTATCAAATGGAAGGTTTTTTAATGAGCCTTCGCTTTATTAAATAATCCTGGAAACATCGGTTGGAGAAGAGTAAATATTCGAACAATTAGTCCCTGGGATAAACAATTTAGATATTTCGTAAACTAACACACCCATCTAGCTAAAAAAATTTACTGTTATGAAGACCCATAATGGCGTTATTTTCGAGGTACTAATTCTTATGTATTATAAATATTAAGTTATTAACCATCATCAAATTGGGCAAAATACGTGGTTTTTCCAATTTTCTAGAAAATTTATTGATGGATTTCAATGGATAAAAGATCAAAGTATAGTAAAGCCCAGAGATATACCATTTGTTTACAAAGTGAGGATCTCCGCAAAAAGTGCCGACAGAGAAAGGAAACGGGGTCGGACTGGGCGTTCGAATTCGATGGAGTGGGCAACAACGAAAATGTTCGTTCCATCCAATAAAGTGCTCATACATCAGTTGGTTGAACAAGATGTTTGAAACTTTATTATCTGTTGATAAATATATGGTAGAGACATTTCAATATAACCGTATAAACCATATGGTAAATTATTCCTTTCTACACTCAATTTTAATGTTCGATTCGTTGTTTTAGTTGTCCCCAAATTAATTCTATAGGACTGAAAATGCAAAAATAGGGAGGCAACCTTAAGACATCATGACCATACTTTTTAGCTATGCTTTCTATGACATATTGTTTCTCAAACTGTTCAGTGTGGAGGACTTTCAATAATTCAGTTTTTTTGTAAGTTTCTTCAAAGTACAAATCCTGTTTTATGAGAAAATCTTGTATTTCCGCCTTCGATAACGCTGAATTCGGAATTTTGTACCTTTGTCTGGAGTGATAGCTTGCGTTGTCCATTACGATGACGCCAAATGGCTTTAAATTGGGAATAAGTGTATACTCAAACCATTGCTCAAATATTCCCGAGTCCATGTTTTTGTGGTAGTCTATATTGCCCGTCTTCAATTTTCTTTCCGCATAATTTGAGTGCGTTTTCGACCTAGCCCTCAGATGATCCGCAGTGTAAGATAAGTATACGCGGTATCATGGGGATCATACCAGGTCTCGTCAAGGTAGTACACTGACCTCCCCTGCTCGTTCCGGTATTGCTCTCAAGTAATCGTGCCGCCATTCCACAATCCTTGCACTTTCCATTATAGCCATTCATTTGTTCACAGTTCTGTACCTAAACCCAATCTTCCTAATCCATCGCTGCAATGTACTCCTTGGATACTGTTACCCCATTCTAGCCAATTGTCTTTGAACGGATTCGATTGTGGGTAGCTCATTAATTTTGTACTTTTCGTACACAATATTCCTCAATAATTTTGTGATCGTGGGATCTAGTTCTTTTGACACACCAGCATCAAACCTACGCTTCCTCTTTTGTGGCCCATTTCTCAAAATTTCACATACTGTTGTATATGGAACGTCTGTTAGAATTGACGTCTTTTTGATCATACTCTCCTTATTTTCATTCTCCGGAACCTTCGTTAGTTCATTATCATTTAGTACTATTTGTTTTGCATCTGCGCTAAGATGTGACCTTTTGTGAGGTTTTAATTGGTCTACCTCCACCTCCCTCTGTCCAAATTCATTATCAGTGTCCGTACTATAGTCACTACTTTCACCACCGTAATGACAAACCGCCGACGTAGCTTCACTGCTGCAGGGTAATTCACATCGCTGTGAAATCCCATTATCTTCCCAAGGCCGAAACATACTCTAGCTGTCACACTTCCAAAAAAAAAACGTCCGATTCAGACAGAAAAGTAACGCACAAAAGTAAAAGCGGATTGGCGTTGCTATCAATAACGGTAGCAATACCTGCCTAAACAATTTGACTAAGTCCGGTCCTCTTCATCGATCGAGTCGCTGCTAATCCTAATATGTGTCGGTCTTATCATAGTTCAGTCAAAATATACATCGTGAACGTCATCCGACAGATTTACGTTCAAATACAACTTAGTGTTTCATTTTCACCATTCTAAAAGGTTACGTTATGTTAGAAAATTGGTTAGAAGCACATTCCATGAATTGGTTACGAGTACGAAAGTAAAATAATGGTAACCATTGAATATTATCAAAACTGTATCTATTCCAAATGATGAACTGTACTAAGAGATGGAATGCAGTTTTTATATAGCGCAAAACGTACACAAATGGTATATCTCTGGGCTCTACTTTAGCAGCCTTTATAATAGCTACATTGCTATAGAAGTTGGCGGTTATGGCAAACAGAGCGACGATGAAACATTTCACGCGTCAAAATTATACTGCCAATTGCAAAATAAGCAACTGGGGATACTGAAACCATCTCATCTTCCTCGGACACAAAAAGACTCCTTTTGGGCTAACAAGTGATGAGGCATATCCACTCTTACCATTTCTTTTAAGACTTTTGGTGGAAAAGATATACAGTGTGAACAGGAATGACTAATGCCCGTTTACCTCCGGCTAGAAAATGGATTAGGCATAATTACCAGTAAATGGTGTATACTTTCCAACTGCATGGCAATAACCAACATTATGTCGGCACATATCATATTCAAATGTATTTGCGTATTGCACAATACTATCATCGATAAGGAAGGTTTCCAAAGACACCTCAACCAGACCTATACCAGACAAATGACGGAAATGCCTCCAAATGAGGCCTAAAAATTCGAGATATCTTTGTTAAATATTTTGCAGAGCACCCCACATCTTATCTATAACCACCACATTTATAACAAATTTCTTAATTATTACCTCAGTTCCAAAGCTTATGAATAATATATCCAAATACATATTATATATAAACTTACCGTCTACTTTCATAACCGCACTTGTTTCCTTCCAATATTTTTCTATAAAAATGCGGTTATAGTGCAGCTGATATCTTGTATCCCAAATAGAGGTTTTTGCAAACTCTGAAGCTATAAGTTACTCTTTATCGATACTCGTCTTCTACCCGCACAGACGAAGCCAGGTAAAAAACTAAATTTCTGTTGCTATAAAAGCGTTCATGCGGGCTTCCGGAGATTTTACCTGCGTGCGAATTTCCTGCTTTGTGGTTTTCGGCTTCAGCTACCTGAAAGCAGGCTAACCTGCTCCACTGTGTTTACGCCCTATGGGAGCACCGCTATCCCATCTATACCGTATGAGTGCCTTAAATGGTAGTATAGCACTTGTAGTGCCGCGTCGTGACGATGAACGCGGTCAGTGCTATAAGATAAGAGGTGCGTAAGTACAGTGAAAGCGGGTAGCCTGCTTTGTCCACCGCTGAACCGCTCGCTGGTAGGAGCAGACAAATCGGGGAACCTTCAAATAAAATAAGTACAGTCATACATTTATAAGCCATTTTCAGTGCCAGTCGGCGCGGGTTCCCTGCTTTCGTACACACAGTGAAAGTAGTCTGCCTGCTTGCGGGGACCTGCAAGCAGGAAACCTCTCCACTGTGTCTACGCCTTATATGTCTCTATGGTGCATGTAGGCAAGCGCTACAACGGATATCGGACACATTCATGCCCATAATCCTGCTATGGTATACTAAGCTGGTAAAGACATCGTCTTGGCAGTACATTATAGAACTTTAACTCACTACACGATTTCCAGCTTTAGTTTCTAAAGGATCAAATTACATTTCTAAAGCGTCAAATTGTAAATTTAAGTAGTCAGTTGTAATTCCTAAAGCATCAAATGTAGTTTCAAACAATCAATAATTGTAAATTCTAACTCATCAATTGTAGTTTCAAATAATCCATTGAATAAGCAAAAGCATCAGATCAATTTTCAAAATAATCAAACTAAAGTTCTTAAGTTTTATTCGGTATTCTAACGTGCCTGAGGTCCACATAGACCAAAATATGGTATGTTTAAACGTAATAAAATTATTTCGCATTCCTATATTGATTTTTCGAAAGTTATTTTGCAAGTCATTCATATCTACATACGTGCATAATCTCAATGGCCCGTAAAGACAAAGGGAATTATTTGCTATCCCATTTACTCTTATCCCGAATCTCCAATTGCTTCTGTACATAGATGTCTCTTACACATAAAACTTTACGCAAATCAGACACACACAGTAATCTCATTATTGTGCTAGGACATTACCATAAAGTTCGAACAAAATGAGTTTTAAAGCCCTTGTAATTTTGCTTTGGAATATCCAACTGACTGTTTCAAATAACAAGTGACGAATTGGGAAATTAACCTGACCGTTTTGAATTATCACTTGATGCTTTAGAAACTATACAGCTGGAAATGATGTACACCGTGGAAGGACAAGGTCAACTGCTCTGACAGACCATGCTCTTCTAGATGTTTGTAGAAGATGTACATTGCGTTATCTTTGTGAAGTCTTGGAAGAAATTGTACTCCAGCAGCTTCAATGTGGGTTTTTAATTGTGTGGAACCAAGTTCCGTAATGGACTGCTGTCACCTCCGCGAGGAGTCGAGCGTGAAACTGAGTTCCTCGACTGCCCATGTTGCTGCTCTAAAAAGGAAGGCTCATTTACCCGCATTCTCGTACTGCCGCATAAGCGGATCAGGAGATCGGTGCTCCTCATAGCATAGCAGGCAGTGGCTAGTATGATACTACTCTGTTGTGCAGATGCTCCAAACACTCATTAGTCTACACCCTTCTAGATGTTGTGGTGGCATATTCGCAGGACAAAGGACCTAGGCTGTAGACTTCTTTACATATCTCAACGTTTGCGGGTCTTTGTGTCACTTTGTCGCAGCTCTTCGACTGTCCAGTGAATAGCACTAAAGCTGTATAATAACAATGGGACCGCAAGGATGTTTGTGGCAGTGACTTTGTTCTTGTCGGACAGTTCTGATGACCAGATCTTCCGCAGTCGGTGCAAATACTTGCGGCGGAGACACTCATTGACCAATCCTGCCTCTTATACATGACGCTGCTCCACTCCAAGGTAGGTATAAGTATCTCCAACATGCAGTTATAACAAGATGCTCCCATCTACGAGCTCCTCAGCTTCACTGCCGCAACGTCCTCTTTTATATGAACCGTGGCACATTTGACGAACTCCATTCCAATAGCTTGACTATACTCCTGCATTACCCTCAGCGACTGCTGTAAATCGCGTTGTCCGGAGGCACAGAGTTTCAGATCAACCATGTAAAACAAATGGGTGATATTGTGCCTCCGGCGATTGGGCGTGTCACAGCGATATCGCTTATTTTTTTTAGAGCTATGGACAAAGGCAGTAGCGAGATGCAAAAGAGCAAAGGACTCGAGGAGTCTCTTTGGGTGTCCTGTCAAGACAATGTTCCTTGACAACAACCAGTACTGCTTGACTGACACGGCTCGTAAAAGGCCTCCCAGCCGCTCTATATTCCATCACACACTCGATACGTGATGCTTCCTGGCGGCTAACTGGATTTTAGCCTCTATTTGGCGCACCCGTCTCTGTGCTTTCTCAAGAGGAGAGGGTCTCACTCTTCCCTGTCTAGTAAGCCTCAAAGCCGCATCGTAAATTTCGCAATTGATGCTCCAAATGTCACAGACCTCCGGTAGACGTTCACTCACCTGAATTCTTTAAGACAGCCCCTGTAATCAATAATACAGCAATCTGTATGTCATACGCGACTGTCTCGTTGTAACCCCCCAAAAAACAGTGCCAAGTGATACGTTCTGGTCTCCCGGGCAGCCTTATCACGTATCTTGCAGACGACAAGCGACAGGTGAAAATCACGCAACATCTGTTGTCAAACGTAAATTTCATATTATGCAACGACGTCATCGTGACGGATAACAACATTTAACCTACAATTTTGATGGTCCTTTACGTCGCTGTTACTCGGTATTTGCTCAGCGACCGCTGTGGCGAATTTTTACATAATAAGGCTACCGATCTCTGGCCCGACTAGTGCAAATTATAATGATAGGTAGAAATATAGGTTGACCTCTCAGACTATTTTTCTCAAAAAATTCTGTCTGTACCTTTCAGAAAGTTATAATAACAGCGCACAAATTTCAGCGCATCAAAATACATGTAAAATACGATTTTAAGGTCACTTCGCTTTGTGGATTTTTAACGCCGTTGAAAAAAGAGGCTATACTCGTATTAAAGTTGTGGTTTTTGTTAACAATATTATTTAATTAATAAATTAATTATTTTTTCAGGATAGTGACCGATTCGCGAAAGGTATCTTGGATTATCAACATTTTTAGGACTTCTCGAAAATGCTGAGACGCTCTTGTGAAGCGTCGCGACGGCTATTCTTAGCCGTTAGTGGTGGGGTTGCAGTGAGCAGCGCCCGGTATGGAGCCCGCGTAAGCTGATAGCTCGCCTCCTCAGGAGGTCAGTCGCTCCATCGAAATACCATCGCGCGTACCGTCAACGGCTTCTACGACAGATCCACTTGGCACCGCAAGACATCGCTGCAGCAGCTCCGGTGAGTACTTTCTTTGTCCGTACCGGGTTGAGGTTAGGTGTCTTTCGCAGATTGCTTTCGTTGAAAAATACTTTCTTCATGCAAAGATCATAAAGTTTTAGACACCGGCAAACTACTCAAAGCAATAACTCGCTATCAGAGGCGGATTTAGAATGTAGAAATGCATTGGGAATATTCCCTCTGACGAGACAGCTCAAAAGGCTTCTTTTGCCAAATCTTGCTTTAGATTTTTTCATCTACTTGAGGTAACCTAGTTCTTCCTGTTCCAGTTTTGCTTGTTGTGCCTGTTGTGCCTCTAGCATAACCTAAAACCTCTTGACAGAATCTACAATATCTGCAAAATACATTTAGTTTGCTTGCTTTCTAAATGTATTCAAAGCGTATCTCTTTCATTTTCCTCAACATTTCACCCCCTCACTTTTCCTTTCCTTAAGTTGATATAAGATATAAGATAGACGTTGGTAGAGGTTTTACAAACTTTACTGATGACGGTTCCTGTACCTTGTCCAGTTCTTTTCAATTTTACCTCTATGTCTCCTTCCAGTTGGAAGAATAATCAGATTACCTCAAGTAGAGAAAAAGACAAGCTTAAGATTTTCAAAGTGTAATAAAAGAAATCCACTTTATAGTTTTGATATACCACAGAGGTCTTCTAACTTCTAACTAATTCTTCAATATTCTCATTTTTTCTTAATAAAATTGGATATTTTATTATTTTCATGAGTATAAATCTGTTACTTTTAATCAATATACAATAACCAGATCCATCATTATAGAATGTCCCGTTTTTGAGTAACCCGAGAAACCCTCCCGGGCATCCATTTGACCCATTTTAGCAATGTTTGCCACTAATCTACTTTCGTAAAAGGTTAATTATTTCGAAATGGTGTACAATTAATTCAAAAGGTGCAATTTTTTAAACCAAATTATAGTCGAGTCATGTGGTTCGTTTTTAGCAGTGCTCAAGTTGCTTAGTTGCTAAATAGCCCTACACTCTCTCGAGCATTCTGTACAAACAATAAGTAACATTTATGGAAATAAAAAGTAACATTTTAGCCGTGAACAAAAGTAATGAAAATTGAATTCATTTAATGCTACGAAAATGCTCCTCTCAATGTGACAAGACAAACTGCCCCTCCTCCCCCCCCCTACCTCCTCTCCTCTTTAAGCTTAGCTCATGCGTCCCGATTTTATGGCTCCGAAATCCGATCAAAATGAATACTATTTTCGTTACAATACATGAATTTTCTTTCAGTAACTACTGGTGTCATAAATCCTTCAATGATTGAAATGATGAAATTAGCCGCATACTTCTGCTTATTTAAAACGTTTGGGGGGCCCGTAGTGATTTAAATGCCACTAAGTCATTTTTACTTTTTCCTTAAATCCGTTATTTCCAACTATAGAATAGATATTAAAATCTGAAAGTTATCAGATGCCTTACACCTATTCATCTTAACTGTATACAAACTTTTGAGCCATTTCAAACGTTAGATTTAAAAATAACACAAAATACCTCGCCCCAAAGGGAAAAGTCGAATTTTCTCTGAAAAATCAAGCTTTCATTTTTACTTGCCACATCGTAGGTAAGGGGAACATGGCGCAAAAATTTTCGCTTTTGAAATACTTAACGTTTATTGACCAGCTAGTGAAGTACATTTGCAGTCAGAACAGTCGTATCCAAAAGTATAAATTAAAACAATTTACAACAAAAAGTCAAACAATAAACAAGACTATGACTATGTGGACAAAAACTCATCCACATAATAGGGGCCATGATCCACTAAGAACCGCTTCGCATATGTGTACAATTATTGTCTCTCTGAAAATGTTTATATGTCCATGGGAGAGATCGATTTTATTTGTCTCAGTAATAACGCCTTTTTTAGACGTTTTGTGCTATTTTCGTAGCAGCGTAGTTTCATTAGTCTGTCACAGATTTTTATAAAACTTTTGGTGAGGCATGTTCTGTAGTCGTAAAATAATAAAAATTGAAACTTGCCAGTATCACTACAAATTCATTTTCTTTTGTTTTAGTTCCTAAACGTTTTCCATTTTTTTTCCTTTTGGTGGATGGAATGGTGTGAAATGTAAGTCAGGGGTAACTCCAAAAGTTGTTTGTTAGATTCTGTACTTTACAGACCTATCCGAATATTGCCTTTGAAGATATATATGTGGACTGGGATTATGTTGTAATAAGAATTCCAATCTTCTCCGGGAAAGGGTAAAATTTGGGTGACGAGGATATGGGCGATGAAGGAGCTCCAACATTGTTTGTGCTCTTAAAGACTTTATTGATAATGCAGTAATGCCGCTTTTGAACGTGTTCAAAATTTTCAGTGGTGTTCCTACATTTAAACCTCATTTAAAGTTTATCCAAAACACAGTTGCTTCTCTATTACAGATATAAGAATAAAATTGCTGACTGAGTTGACACTATTGTTTAAGATATTGTCTGATATTACATATAAATGTAATATTAGTATATACAAATAATATATTAACACCGTTTCTATGCGTGTTATTCAAAAAGGAAAACGAAAACACCTTCTTTCAAAGTATCTTTGCCTTGGTTTTTTTTTTGGCTGGGTCTACGGAGAATCTGCCCAAAAATGTAAATAACTTCAAGCTACACAGTTCTACTTGCCAAGTATCTAAGCGACTGATGTTAAAAAATAACAACTTTCTAACACAATATTGATGTAGTGTAAATATCGCTCCATTCGGGGACGTGGGAGGCAACTGTAATTTGATAGCAACAACATCCCCAAAAATTTCCCCTCCCTCGAAATTGCTCCACTAGCACCTTGAGAAATGATCATTTACCAAGAAAGCGTCCAAAAGCATTATTTTTATTTTTGGTCTTACTTTTTACTCCTCCGAAACTAAAGCGACTCTCAAAAACCATTATTTTTATATGCCATGGTAATAATAGAGTTCAAAGGTTTCATTGTCATTAAATTCTCAGGATAAGTCATTATTGAATTGTGAAGTATGTAACAACCAGTCAACACTCCATGCCATTTCAAGACTCAATAATATGGTAAAATTCAAGGCTTCCAATATCCAGTATCCTATCAAGCACGAACTTTCCAGGGAACATCTGGTACTTATGAACAATGAGACACCGCCGAGTCGCTCAATGAATCTTTTAAGAGTCAGAATTACAGAAAACAAGATCTAGCATGTTCCGTCAATTGCAACAGCTGCTGGGAAAACACTCGAGTATCTATTAAGAGCGAGAAAATGCTTTTCACCGTATAACTCTTTTACGTCGAATAGAGCTCAGACAATACCTAACCTGGAGTATTGCTCATATATCTGGAAAGCTGCTGCCTCGGCTACCGTATAACTTACTGGCGCCTTCCAGAGATTAGTTCGGCTAATCGGTGCCTAGGCGCTTTCTACCGGCGCGGAATGGGTTTCACTTTTTATCGAAGGCGGTCATTCCTCATACTGGCCAGGCCTGGAACTGACTGCCAGGAGACGTATTTATTGAACATATTCAAAGCCAACGTCAACGAACCTACCTTAGCCCTTAGCCCCATCTCTTAGGCTTTGCCTTCGCGGCTGCTTAGCAATAAAAAAATCTTCGTTTGTCAGATCGCTAGAGTTTTCTCCAGACGAACCTAAATGTTCTCTGGTAGATTTTTAAATTCAACCTTTTGTGATTACCGGAAACCATCGTATTTACGTTTATCAAATCAAGATGCTGTGGGTAGGCTGCAGAAAGTTTAAAAATCTCACGGAATTTTGAAAAACCCAGACCTAAACGAAGTAAACTGATCTTTCCGGAAATATGGGCATTTCCAGAAAAAACATTATTGTTATTTACTTTGAATGCTTCGGAGAAGGAAGATTCATCGAACATCTTCGAATTACTTACATAAGTATACTGGCCTATAAAAGGTTTTTCCGAGGGTTTTTCCCTATATTTTAATTTTACAGAATAGAATAGCTAGAATTCTATAATATGAAAACAAAAATTAAATAGGTATAAATAAAAAATATTTTTCTAATAATATTTGGCAATACGTAAAGAAATTCGAGTGTGGAACCATTCATTATCAAGCCCTTTATTGTTTACTTCTTCAAAAACATTATTTTAGCTACGTTCTTAACTCTGGATGTATAAAAAACCGTATTGACTTTTAAGAAGTCTGCCACCTTCGCATATTCCGCCTTCCTAACCATCGCACAACCAAATCGTGAAAAAATGTGATAAAATCCAATTACTATTCATTAAGCAGTTAGTAATAAACTTCTTAATGATAAATAATATTGTAATAAGAGCGTCGAAGTTCAGATTATTTTTTTTATTTTTTGGTAAGGTGAAAATTAAAGTGGAGCTTCATCTTCAAAAGCATGATACATGCACATGCGAAGTTTTATCATCAATAGATGCCACTTATAGTTGTATAGTATAATTTTATATTAAACTATTCATATTAGCATTACGCACTTATGGGTTCAATGTGGAAGTACGAAGTAACGTTAAACGTCTCAATTACGTATTGTTGCTATTGGAATATTAGAGTGGCGTATATAGAAATCAATTTCGGGGGGGGGGGGGGGCCCATCGGAAAAATTAAAGTTAATATCATACTGTATAATATTGGCGTATTAGAATCCTAACCTAAATATAAAATAACAATGTACTAGTATTAAGGAAAATAATTATACAGGATGGTCCAATAAGCGCGCGGAGCTCTCTAGCGACTATACCGTTTAAATTAGACGAAAATGTTTTAAATAAAAAACGTTTCTTTTCAAATGCTCTACGTTTAGAAAATAATTCCGGATATACCGGAAGTATGTATCAACTTCCTTATTTTAATTAGAACACCCTGTATATTATTACGTTTTTGAATGCAACATCGATTTTTAGGTCCAGCTTGTTACCATTGTTTATGTCTACGAAGCCTATTTTCGCAGTTGTTCAGCTATTTTTACAAAATTTGACGTTTGTAGCATTTTACAAGAAAAGTTAATATCTCGGAAACTAAACGCGATAGAAAGATGCATTTTTCGGTTTTGAAGCAAGCAAGAAACGTACTTGTGTTTCAGTAAGATCATTTTTCAATAGAACATTAAATCAATAGACTAGCAATTTTCAAATTTGAAAAGTTAAAAACGTTAAAAACTTTTTTTTTCAAATGGGATGGTATGATAAGTTTCACATCGATGGATGCGAAATTAAATTCTCTCTTACTTTTATCTGGGCACATGTGGTTCTATCTTTGATGGTTTTCAATATATTTACGGTTTTGTAATTAGGAATTGAAAAAATCGTAGGTGGCGTGGCTCGCAGACGAAACAATGGGCAGGTGTTTTGGTCTCTAATTCTAAAATGTGCTTTCGCTCCATCTAACTGTAACCACATTATTCTGAAAAACTCCAGTGGTAACTTTTCCAACAGGTTTTCCAAATTTTCATTTAGTAAATTTTGGAAAACATTAGTTTAATATGCGGTTTCCAGTAATACCACCTCAAATGCTTCTTTTGGAACTGGACCTAAAAATCGATGTTGAATTCAAAAGCGTAATAATATACAGGGTGTTCCATTTAAAATAAGGAAGTTGATGCCTACTTCCGGTATATCCGAAAGTCCACTATCTTTGAAATTATTTTGTAAATATATAAAGCATTTGAAAATAAAAGTTCTTTATCCAAAACATGTTCGTCTAATTTGTACGGTATGGCCGCTAGAGAGCACCGCGCTTATTGGACCACCCTGTATGTAACACATATGCATATTAGAAATGTAAATTTCTATTTTTATAGATGATAATTCTAAATTGAAGAAACGAAGATGTACTTTCTAATCAGACATCTATGACCGTTAAAGTTGCCCTATTTGCTTTATTATTAGATTACATTTTGATGTCGCTGCGAATTTTATTCAGTACTATATTTTTTGACAACTACTTCAGCCTCTTCCCAGACGTCAAAACTGAATGCGTGGCTGGTTTCGGGGGGGGGGGCCCGGGCCCGGGCCCCCCGGGCCCCCCCTTATATACGCCAGTGGAATATTATCCGTAAATTATATGTTTGCCAGATTTTCAAATATGTTTATATCTCTCTCCGTTATTCTCACTTTTATTCAGAAGCAAGTTCAATAATTACTGCTTGTTAGTTTAGTGTGATCAAAAATGTGTGGTTCCTGCTATTTGTATCATAATTAACGTGACCATGTGACCCGCTTTGGGCGGGACAGTCCCGCTTTCAGACAGTCTGTCCCAGTGTCCCCCGCGAGGCTGAAATTGTCCCGCTTTTGCAAACGGACCAAACGATAATTTAAAATGTATTTTTCTCGCTCGAAATGCGTGGCACGGCGCGCGACGCCTCGCATTTTCACTTATTTTAAACTGTGACAGATGACAAAATCTCTGGCTGGAATATCGAGAATGTTTATACTGAAAATCGTTTTGTCGATTTATTCCAGCACTTTCGTACCAATAATATAAATTTAAGAAACTTTTCCACGATTATTGAGTACATTATGTGTCTGCCTGGAAGTAACGCACCTGTGGAAAGTTTTTTCTCAAATGAACAAAGTATAGACAAGTGATAAAACACAGTTCAGTGTCTCAGTAATGAAAGCTTTTTTGATTACGAAGATAAATAGAAATAAATCACGTACTGAGTTCCACACTTATCTAAAAACAAAACCCGATATTTTAAAACAAATTTGTTCAGCCGATAAATATAAAAATATAAACTAGAATTCACGCCACTACTTATGTTATGCTTTAAATATTTTGAGTTATTCTATCTTCTATGATAAAAAACTTGTAAAACACTAATACCTTTTTTTATTACATAATTCCGCAGATGTCCCGCTCTGACAAAAAAAAAAATATGGTCACGTTAATCATAATGCCAATAAAGTAAAGCTAAACTGATGGTCCTCTAAGCACCTCTATGTTTTGCATAAACTTCCTTTCCGTATTAAGCAATGCGACAAAAAATCAAATAACAAAAATGTTTGCAATTACAAGAAATTAGGTACATGTTATTTTTAATAAACATTCTGTATTATGAAACGAATTATATAGTATACAAGGTCGTAAAACGATACACATACACATTTATAGATCGTACTAATATTCGTACGTAATAGAAACAAATAAGATATGCAAAATGGCGACAAACGGCTAGATTCGGTACTTCCTACCCTTCCCGGTGATAAAAACCATTTTGTAGTTAAATATCCATCCCCTTACCATTAATTTTACCTGCGGGCACTAACCGAAATAAATAATCAAATGTTATTGGACAAGCCTGGATGCAATCCAAACTTCCATTTACGATGAGAAATGACTTCACTGGAAATTGTTTACCAAAATTTTAAATACGCCCAGGAGCGACATCAGCCAGCAAAAAAGCGAGTTGCCAGCCGGAAAGGTAATAAGCATTCAAGCCAGATTTTTATATAGCACTAGTTTTATGGATTTGTAAAGAACAGTATTATTTGAAATGATACACGATGCTTATACTTTCTTTGAGTGCTAACAGGGGTTTTATTTATAGATGCTCAGCCAGTATTACCTGTCGTAGGTAGGATATAGTAACTGGATGTTTGATGGACTTCATTGCGTTGGTCTCCTTCTCCTGTTGGTCAAGTGCCTAGGATGGTAAACTGTTGGTGGGAACCGTCTGTTATTCTTTCTACGGTATCTAGAAGCCTGTTCACCAACAGGTGTCTGTGTTGTACGAGTATGTAAAAGCCACCGCTTCAGCTTTTCTTCTTTTAACATGGCGATTTTTGGGACCCTCAATAATTTATAACGCTCCTTTCTTGCTGTTCCATATTGAACAGATATATTTATGTAATCTGTGACTATGACTAGTTGGCTGTCAATCAATAATTGTAATACCTAGTGCTTGAGGTTAATCCTGTGACACCGAGCATTCGGACATGTAAACAGTAAATTTTTCAGGGTTCACACCCCCCGTTTGTATTTGGGCGAATCCTAGTTTTTATTTTAAGTTTTAATATGTGACTCGTTGAATAGTTTTTTAGACACATCTGACTCTTTGGTCATTATATCATTTTCGTCCAAGGCACAGCTAATTGCTTGTTTTCAACCTCAGGATTTTGAAGGTAATATCACGTTTTTCCTTTCAATTGTTTACATTGTTATTTCGTATATTGTAGTTTTTCCTTTGAAGACAATAAGCATTGACGAAACGTCGAAAAAATACCAAATTCTTCATGTTTTCTCAGTTGGCCACCTTCTGTTTTTTGACTGCATATCTCACTGAATCTTCCTCTATATAGCGACGTTTTATCATGGAACAATCTTACGCCCATCCGTAATCTTCGCTCGTTGTCAAGGTAATTTTAGGACAAATTAACTTCGTAATATTCCTATTGGTCTCAACTTTATCGTTATCATAATCAGAAGTTTCTATTGCTATTCAAAATAACCTATATATGTATGTGTTTTTATATTGAGTACCTATATCAAAACTTGCATGCATGTGATGTATAGACTGCAACCTCAAGACAATAATATCGCATTCGGGATCCAACCATATGAAAACTTGGAAAAAATTATCGCCCACTCTTTGGGGACCAGTTATGAAACTTTTCCTCAAATCATATCCAACCATACTGAGTCGCATCCACTGGTGAATTATAAATAGGGTCGTGCCTCGCTTTGATATCCTTCTGGTATATAGGGCCTTGATCCCACTTTACAGTGTATCCTGATTTCCAAATATATTTTATAGTTAGAAAGGTATGATTCTTTTTCGGGGCAAAGGAAACTCTTATGAATAGAAGATATTTTGGTGCTTTTTCTACCTCACCCCTTTTACCACTCTACTTTCAAGTCCCACAGGAAAATGCACAAATGGTTAAGAACCTGAAAATAAAGTGTTGAAGGGTTCTGATAGGTTTTCGCTTTTTACTAGTTGTTCCGCCGTCCCTACAGTATTTTGTATTCCAAATTTCATCGAAATTGATGACTAAGATTATACAGTAACAAAAAGCGCGACAAACAGGACAAACAGGCTGACGTAAATCAGAAATATAGATTTTCGCAATATAGTCATCATTCTAGGTTATCTGATACTTGAACCATGTATAGACAGCCGGAAACTAAAAGTCCTCACCGATAGGCACTCATTGTTTTCCTTTGCGTCATGCTGTCCATGTTTGCAAGGACACTCCTCCTTATTTGCTTAGTTCCAGTCAAAATAAAGTTTGCTATAAATAGACCATACTTTGTTTATATATGTAGTTATGAATATAATACATGAACGTATCGTATCCAGGGGGTCCGGACTCTCCCCCCCCCCCCGAAACGTTATAAAATGCCGTCTAAAAAATGGAAATCCACAAATTTGCGGCCGCCCGTAAAACGCGTTCAACCCAATATTTCTTTAAGGAAACAATGCACTAGAAAGCTGTAAGTATACTCGGAAGCCGTTACCCGGAGGAATAGAGAAAACCAAAAAAGATCAAAATTCCATGTCTTTGAGAATCTCACTGTTTTACATTTTCGTGAGAATCTTATGTCGGGATTCTGAATCTCCAGAATTATTTGGGGCATATTACAAGGGTCAAATACCTATCTTATCCTAGTCCTGGGCATCAAATTGGGGTGATAGGGAGGAAGATTAGAGAAAATTTAATTTTTTCCCATTTACAGTAAACGTTCCACTGATGTCAAAAAATACGGATGAGCATCACAGGCGACATGTTTTTACCACCTAGTTAGGAGGACGGCCCAGTATCCTAGATTTGCGTATTTAAGAATTTAGACCGCATGTAAGGCCCACTTGCTATTGTCAGATAAAAAAAACACGTGCAAAGGCTGTACGTGATCGCTACTGAAAAACTGTTAAAATTCATGGAGAAAACTGCTAGGTCAGCTAGCGAATGCGGTAGGTGCGTTATATTCGATTGCATATAAGTATTTGCTTAGAAACATTTTTACCTTCTTTCGATTTCCGGAAGGGTAATTGATCGGTTCTCAATTTGACATTATAGGTACCCATGTAGGTAAATATTTTTTTACCTGCCACACCATGAAGTATTTAATCGCGAGAAATTTCGATTTTGAAATAATAAGTACGTTTTATCGGTCTATCTGTCTAACTGTCCGTTCTAGCTATCTGTCGCAATTTTCTACCAGCTATATCTCACTAACCGCCGCACCGATTTTGATAAAAATCGTCTTATGATGGGGTCGTAGTAGGTAATGCTGTAAAATCTTTGAAAATCAGTGCAGTGGTCGAACTGATTAGCAGAAAATAAAAATTCTCAGATTTACGCCAACTCATTTTGGGCGTTTTGTGGCTTCTTGATAATTTTTAGTATTTGCATTAGGAGCAAAATTGCGATAATAAGGAAGGGGAGAAAACAAACAGCCATCAGCTGTACTTTCCACACCTAACCACACCACAAGACATATCAGAATTTTTACTCCCATCCCAAAGATGAGGATAGTGTATAGTCGTGTATTCTTGCGATCTTGTAATCTCATTAACTTTTGCAAACAAAAAACTCAGAATTACACCAAATTTCATTTACAGGTGCTTTTTGGGTCCCTAATCATGTTTTTCGGAGAGGAGAACACTTGGGATAAAGGGAGGTTGGAGGAAATCCAAATGTTCTGTATTCTTTAAGAAACTGTCTATTGACCTAAAAAATGACGTTGATTAGTATTTGGCAATATAACTTGTAACTTGTATCATTGCAAATAATTATGCTGTTTAATGCAAATTTATATGCTCATTTATAATTTTCAGTGGTGCTTCTTGAATTAAGGAGTGTCGCCTTATGTTCTTATAGGGTAAGACTGGAAAATAGTAAATTGGTCAACTCATTCCTCGCAATTTGTAAACTTCACAGTACAAATATCAGGTGAAACCAAGAGCCGCTACAGAATATTCGGTGCTTCAGTTTTTGTCCGACACTGTAATCGAAACCGTTACTTATGTTGTTATGTTAATAGTTAAATTTTTATCTTACTCTAAGGCCTAGCATTTATGTAATTTTATGTGAAATGCTTTCAAAACCCAGTACATACTGATCTTTTTCGAACCAGAAGTGTCCAAGTGGACAACCGGTTCTGATGAACAATCAGATATAGCGAATATTCACAACACTTTCTGTGAAATATATCGGGTACTTATTTCGATCCAGAAAATACTTCTTACCGTACAACTTTCGTTTTATAAAGTCCATATGTTGTACTCAATAACCGAATTCGACCACTGCCCGAACTTTTGGTGATCGGTCACGAGCGCGCGCGGTTTGATTTTTACCTGTTTACAAAAAGAGTGCCTTCATTGGCACCGGTCACTTGCGCGCCGAAAGAAAATTAAGCTTGTTTATTCCTAATGACCACATCCCTTTTATTCTTGCGAACTTTCATCTGTCTTTTTCCAACTTACAGTAGCTTACAGTCACTTCCGAGGTTACTTCTTAGATTATTTAGATGTCAAGTAATGTCAATATTCGAAATTGTCAGTCAGAGCGAAATGTAGGATTTATTATATTACGAGTGACCGAATGCATGCAAGACTCCATAAACCAAATGTCTGGGTACCATGATCGCCAGGCAGATGAGGGTAACATCGACGTCGAGATATAAAGCTGGAGAACTGAAGACCGCTGCTGAAGACCTGCTAGATCTGTCACGAAGTGTAAAAAATGTAATGTTTCATTATTATCAGCCAATACCTTTATACAAGTTATTACTTTCAAAGGTGGCCTTTATTTGTACTGGTACTTGTATGAATAAAAAATAATAATACTATTCCGCTTCTGTAGGTATAATGAAAACATTTCAGTAGTTTGCAATCCTTAGTTGCTGTTTGTGAGTATTGTTCTACTTTTTCATCATGGAGACTATGTTAAGTGTGAAAGGGAAGAAATTAATAGTCCTTTAAGAGTATACGTTCCGAAGAGATAAAGAAACCACCCGTGGTGTAGCCTACAGATGCTCTAGAAGAGGATGCATAGCATCTTTGCTGATGGATCAATCGGAAGAGATTGTTCTTAAAAGAAATAATGAGCACAACCGTGATGCTCCCACAAAACAAGCTGTGAAGGTAAATTTCTCGGACTTTTTTACATCGTCAAGAAATCGATCAAAAATTTGTGGCAAATTAGAACACGTTCTGATTAATTAAAATTTTTTGGGGTATTATAAAGACATTTCGGTCTGCTGACAATACCAACTTCTTTATTTGCATATACAGGGTGAGTTTTTAGTACCGGCTCGGTCGATAACGCGACTACTATAGAAGATAGCGAAAAAAGTTGTGTACAAGAGTTGTAGCCACAGATATGCTCCTTGCTCAGAAAATATTTAGATTTATACAGGGTGATCCATAACTACGTGGTGATGCAAACATGCATTTTTTTAAATGAGACACCCTATATATTATTCCATATTCAGATTCTACTAATGTTTTCCGTTCTTCCAATATAGGGCTTTGTTACATTATACAGGGTGTTTCAAAAGTTATGACCATTTTTATATCCAAATCGCGGACAAATGAACGTACTGTATATCAAAAAGTAATGAATCAAAAATTATTTTTTTTACATGAGAAGATTAAAAATATCCTCTAGTCTCAAAATTGGCTATAAAAGTAGCCCGAGACGCATATTCGTATACAGGGTGATGTAGAATGCAAAATCCAAATTTTCTCTTTTTTTTCAAATGTAACCCCCAATATTTTATTATCCCAAATAATTGCTTTTAATATGCTCTTTCATCTTTGTATAGCACTTGTTGTACCTAAGTCCATCAGTTTCCGAGATATTTCGATTTTTCGGTAAATTTAAAATATAGCCTCCATTTGTGTACTGAAATTTATTTATTTTGAGAAAGTACTATCTTATTTGTTTTTTATTTAACGAACAACTAAATTATAACGTCCTGATAGCATTTGATGAAGTCAAAACCCTAAATCATCGAGATAATAAAGTCAAGTATGCTGAGGAAACAATTTTGTAGGCGTCATGCATAATTATCAAGTAGTTTTATCAGGTAGGCTTTGAAAAATTGACAGTTTTCATAACCTACTCAATAATTCCGTACTGTGTGAAAAACCAGCTTTGAAAATTAATTTTTTTATTGAAGATATTTAGGAGAATCTTTGAGAAATTGTCCACTTGCCTCTAGAATATATCAACTATGAATAGCAATATCCAGAACGGAGGCAGTCTAAAACTATTGCGTTTGAAAGACTGAAGAATCGTTTTATTTGGACTGTGTCGTTTGATGTTTCATAGCCTACCTGATACATCTGCGTGATAATTATGCATGACGTCTATAAAATTGTTTCCTCAGCACACTTTGACCTATATTATCTCGTTAGTTCAGTGTTTTGACTTGATCAAGTATTATTATCGCCTTATACTTTAGTTGTTTGTTAAGCAAAAACAAAATTTGGTAGTATTTTCTCAAAATAGATAAATTTTTATTAAACAAATAGAAGGTATATTTAAAATTTGTAGAAAAATCGAAATATCTCAGAAACTAATGAATGCAGCCATAATAAGTGCTATACAAAGATGAAAGAGCATATTAAAAGCAATTCTTTGGTATAATAAAATATTGGGGGTTACATTTAAAAAAAGAGAGAAAATCTAGATTTTGCATTCTACATGACCCTGTATACGAATATGCGTCGCGGGATTTTTTTATAGCGTATTTTAAGACTAAAGGATATTTCTAATCTTCTCATGTAAAAAAAATAATTTTTGATTCATTACTTTTTGATATACAGTACGTTCATTTGACCGTGATTTGGATACAAAAATGGTCATAACTTTTGAAATACCCTGTATAATGTAACAATACCTTATATTGGAAGAATGGAATTTATAAGTAGAATTTGAATATGGAATAATATATAGGGTGTCTCATTTAAAAAAATGCATGTTTGCATCACCACGTAGTTATGGATCACCCTGTATAAATCAAAATATTTTCTGAGCAAGGAGCATATCCGTGGCTACAACTTTTATATACAACTTTTTTCGCTATCTTCTACAGTAGTGGCGTTATCGACCGAGCCGGTACTAAAAACTCACCCTGTATATATATTTGCATCTATTATAGTGATCAGATTAACTTAGTATGTTCAGAAAAAAATCGCTTTTAATAATATAAAAAAGTAATTCATTTCTGTCAAGTCAAAAGTAACGATACCTCTGACTGAAGTTCTACAAATTCTTCAGTAACTATTAGCAAGATCGCAAAAAATGACGAATGAATTAAAATCGGTTAAAATTATAAAACATAAGTTTACCTCGCCGCCCCGCGCGCTGGTGTCCACATACCTGCCTATTATCCGAAATATCCTATGGCCCGTCTGGTGATCGAAATATTTTCCGCGCTTCTGACCGGTGGGATTAGGACCAATCTGACCGCGGCGCGCTAGTGTCCTATGGCCGAACTTTTTACACCCAGAACGCATTGTGGGATTAATTACAAAGACCCACAGTGCGAAACTCCGAATGCCGTCGGAAGCACACGACCATTTTCTCATTATGGACAATACAAATATAGCCTCAAAGCGAAACTTGAAATTTTATAATCAAAAAATGTAAAACAATGTGTTATATGGGCTGTATGCACAATATCAAATACCTGCTTACGATTCAGGAAAAATTTAATTTCCTCTTCATTCTTATACCTTTTAGCTATAATTTATTAATTTTGTCCGATTTTCAATAAATCATATCGAATCAGCTTTCGATACTGTTTAGATGAAACTCCTAATTTCCACAGTTCGTGTACTTCTTCAACCTTACCTATTATTTTTCATAGTCACTAAGTGTAGACATATCAGATGACTCTATGTAGAGTTTATTCAAACCATTCTCAAATTATTTTCGAAGTATTTCTGTCGATTCACTGATTTAACTAAACATTGTTATGAATAAACAAAAAAAAGCACTTGTTGCGGTATGTTAGGTTATTAGATTTCAGCCTTGTGTCTATGTGTATTACCCACTACTATTATATTTTACAATTTCGTTTGGAGGGTTTTATTGGCTGGCAAATTTCTCAGGCGCATGCAGGTTTCGTAAAAGGACGTGGCACGCGTGAACAGATCTCAAACTTAAGACAAGTTATTGAAAAAGCCAGTGAGCATTTTTTTCCAGTTTATATCTGCTTTGTGGACTATTCTAAGGCGTTTGATAACGTAAAGTGGCCTAAACTGTGGGAGATCCTTCTCTCGATGGGAGTTCCTTATCACCTACTGTTTATGGTTACTTTATGAACTTACTTCGGCTCGTGTAAGAATTTATGGTAACCTGTCTGATGAAACTGCAACCAGAAAAAAAGTTCGTCAGGGATGTGTATTATCTCCGATTCCGATGTTATTTAACATTTACTCTGAATTTGTGATGAAGACAGGTATTGGACAACTGGATTGGCGGTATAACTATCGGCGGAAGCAAAATATCCAACTTAAGATTTGCTGACGATACAACCCTTATAGCTGCTTCTCAGGTAGAACTAGTAGCTCTATTAAATAATCATAGAACAACACAGTGCAGCAGTATGGTCTTGGTACAAGACTAAGGATATGATCGTAGTTAGAGAGCACGATAATATTCGAGAAATAAAGTCAGTAGGCCGTTGTGAAGTAGTTCAAAGTTTTGTGTACCTCGGTTCTTTGATCGACAATTCGGGTAGCTGTGAAAATGAGATTCGACGGCGCATTCAACAGGCACGTGTGGCCATGACAAAGCTTACTAAAATATGGCGTGACATCACTAAAGCTACCAAAATGTTGCTAGTTCAGTCGTTCAGTCTCTTGTGTTCTCCATATTTTTGTATTCCTCGGAAACTTGGACTGTTAAAAAGGCAGATCGAGCTCGCATAGATGCTTTTGAAATGTGGACGTGGAGGAGAATGCTGAGAGTTCCTTATGCCGCCCATCGAACTGACGTTTCCATGCTGAATGAGCTTGGTAATCCAAAGAGACTATCCTCCATTGTGTCGACGAGAATGCTTACATTCTCCGGACATATACACAGAAGCGATAATCTTCTGTTGGCGTCGTAATCTCAGCAACTGTTCCATGAATTGTAATTAAATTTGGGTACCGATATGTTGTGGGGCCGTAGTAGGTAGTGCTACTATAATTTTGAAAATCGGTGCATGGGCTGTGGAGTAAACAAAACATTTCAAATACTCCTCAAACCTCGTTTGAGGAGTATTTGAAAGGAGGTTGGTTTTAGAGGTTTTAGAGGTATAAAAATCTGTTGTGTTGACAACAGGATGTCCATTGCCTGTCAAAGAAATACCTAGCGGCATAATACACTTTTATAGATCCAGCCTAACATTACGTTGCCTATTACAGGAACCAAGAAACTTTTTTGATGTATTCATGCGAGTATTACTGTAGACCGTTCTGTATTGTGTATCATAAAATAATTTAATCGAATTCAATGAAATTTTGACACAGTATTATTACCGTGGCGACCGACTTGTAGTTCAGGGTCATGCCCCGGGTGGGCGGCGTCGAGGCCGTTCCCCTACAGCTAGGAGGATACGACGAAACAGTTGCTGGATATGAGTATCAAGAGCGCCACTGAACTGACACTAAATCGCGAACGATGGTGAGCTACAGTTCTCAAAACTATTGATAATATTCGTGTCGGCAATACTCTAGCTCCGACTTAATGTAATTTACGAGTTCATAACCTGTCTGCAAAGGCCTATGGCGCTGTAGAAGCGCTGCGAGTGGATAAGTGTCGATGCACGTTAGATTTGAAATGCTGCAGGTTGTCATTCGAAGTTTCGCATTGTGGGTATTTGTTATTTACCCACAATGCATTCTGCGCATACAAAAATTACCCGGAACGCGATGTGAGAGATTAGAGTAATCCACAACGCGTTTTGAGTATAAATTTCGGTCAGTGGCCGAATTCGGTATTGAGTACAACACATATAAGTCCTGGCCTGGGAGTCCTGGGACCCTCTAAACATATTTTAATTGGAGATGTACTAAAAAATAACCCTTGTACCGCACCTCAAACCTCGCCGAAAATTATTTGGAATTAATTAGATTAAAAGTTCATGGAATGAATTGCGTCATAGCGGAGATATTAAAGAGGTGTATACATTTTCAGAGACCTAAGAGTGACATCGAAATGCTAAAGATAAAACGGAAAATCCCCATGTTGAAGCCTGTCTAGGTCACTAATGACTTTTTTTAGAAACAAGTGCTAGGGAGCTCTAGGGCCTTTTAAATTTATAAATGAATCGACATTCACAAACCAGGACAAATCTTTAAGAAATGATTACTGGCAACAACTTGTCTTATGTTATAAAATGCTTAAATTATATTTTTATCCGTAATAGTTAAAAAGTAGACATTTTCTTTAATTAGATTGCGAAATTGGCAGCAATAGTAGTGTTTGTCCGCCTTAACGACGGAGGTGTCATGTTTGTACGTAATGAATTTTGATAGTTTTTTTGCTATAAAGTAGATAATAAATTCAGATTCAGTAAGGTGGACCCAAGTGGATTCAATTAGCTTTACAAAACAACACTTCAATACTTCAAAAGTTGATGTCTCTGTAACTGTAATGTGAATTAAAGAATAATTTCTTTTGATATAGACTTTGCATTCCGAAACCTAAGTGCGGTTTCTTTTTCCGGGATTATTCCGAGAAACATATCCATTGTATACCATATAGCTATACCGCTGTCGATTCGTTACAATAACATTGTTCATAGCAAATAGCGCACAGAAGTAAATAATGTTTTACTTGTTGTTGCAAAAATTGCTAGAATTTTATTCATATCCATGTTACCTTTAAGTGATATATTTAAATAAAATAAATGAGTTCTAATACTTAAAAAGATATTTTCAAGAAACTAACCAGATGGCTTCATTCAGAATTGTTATGTTAAATGTTAGTATTTAATCACATTTCTCTAGAATAATACTAAATAAATAATAAAATAAAAATAAATGAAAATAGTTTTGAAATTATAAAGCTATCCAGAATAAATTTGGTCCTCGGATTTTGCGAGAAAGCTCTGCCAAGTGCCTCGGAATTATCCTTGTCAAGGGTATGGTTTGGCAGAAGTACCCTTAACGAAAATAAAAATTATATAATTATGTAGAACCTCAAAATTAATACTGGTGAATAAAATTCAACTAGACACGATTATTAATGGATCAGCAATTACCTGAGCATACGCGGCTTATCGTTTCTTCGCCAGAGCAGGACATTGCCGACAATCACTAATGTCCCATGGTAACCCCAAAGTAACATCTCCACTAGTCTGGGAATGCCAACAAGGCCTGAGAGGCCGGCGGAACACAACAAAGTAATACTGGTACTCAGGTATAGTTGGTAATGGAAAGGCTGATGAGCCTGCAAGTAAATGATTATCTGCCTTGTACATTGGATACACCAGGTCGGGGAATAGGTGATCAGCACAGGGAATATTGGCACTTGATGCCTGGATGGAGACATGGAAAATGATTTGTTAAAGCCCCGTGCCAGAATATGTATCAGCTTTAAATAGCAACCCCTTACAGGACATTGTGACCTGAAGGAACACCTGAAGAGAATGCAGCTCTATGATGGATACTTTGATTGCAGACCTATGTGGTAGAGAGACAGTCAGCCTTTTATATGATCTGTGAGTGCGAAGCGCTAGATCACAAGAAACCACAACCCTTTGGCAAGTCTAGGCTAGAACCAATTGATTTAACTCGGTACCAGGCCCAGTAGGAAGACGGCACAAACTATTGTAAGAATATAAACTACTGTAATGGGCACTGAAGGAGATAGGAGTTATAATGCAATGAGCCTTAAGGCTGTGGTATTAAAGGGAAAATGCCTCATTATACGTTTCCAATGAGGCCCTTCACATGGACGCTGACACCCTTTACTTGAGAGAATACACTAAATCAATTACCTGTAATATTAGGTCTATATTAAACAACACCATTATACTCAAGCGGAATCGCACAACAACCCTATGTTGCGCGTCTTATACCCATTTTACATCAACTACAAATCCATGGTTTTATTCATGGATTCAGTTCGTGGTCAAATTTGGCAAGTGTAAAATAGAATTTTGACGTCAAATAAGTCCATGGATTTCTTCACGGAATTAGAACCTGATTTAATTTGTGGTCAATTTTGACGTCAAATGCAGTAGTAGTAGTGGTAGTAGGGCCAACCATAAAATCGTATGATGCATGTCGTGCATGTTGGATACTCGTCTCTGTATATTATTAAGCATGTTCTAAATAAAAATTCGCAATCAAATCGAGAGTTTAACTGTCAAGACACAAAAAAATGCAAATTGAACAGATCTCTTGCGTAAACCACCAAACCATACGACAGCAACAGTGTTGGCAGCACTGCATGCTGTCACAAAATCTAAGGTTGTATTTACAGATGTAAAACACAATCGACCTTGAAGACGACCATGGATTAAGCCATAAATAAACTCGCGAAAAAATCCTCGACGTGAAACGGGTAAAAGTGGAATGCACAGTCGAGCAAGTTCTCGTGAGGATGTGGCTCATACTATGATCAAAATCAAATCATGCAATTATGATTATGGATAATCTCAAAATTACCGAATCTTAATTGACTATGTCGAGCTGTACGCCTCATCCGATGCACTTCCGCCTCTTTGCTCTTCTCCTTCCTTCCTTCCTTTCTTACTCTTCCCTTATTTTTTCGTAGACTTTGGTCTGGGTAACCAGACTTCACAGACTTATTAACCGACAGGACTACAACCAAGAGCAAAGGTCCTCTGAGCCGCTGTGACAACAGTGATGTATTGAGGAATATAAGTATAATAACGCAAGTCCATAATACAACACAAATTATTTTTATTTGAATTCACATATTTTTCCCTTATACCTTATAGGTATTAAAAATCAGATTATACATCTTATTTATAAAGTAATGGGACCCATATTATTATTCAAATAGGTTTAAAATGTACCTATGATTTATATGATAATACCAGTGTCGATTTATTTCAGAGTAGTTCTATATGACTGTAGAACATCCTTTGAACAAAACGCTAAATATATGATGTACTATTAGCTCCTCCTAGACGTAAGCTCGGTGCTATCTTTTTGGAGAATCTGTTCTCTTCAGAAAAAAGTAATGATCTTCATGTCCCTTGCACCTAAGTCTTTTGTATCTGGACGCCCCTACCCCTACAGGTCTATAATAAAATCAGTGTTGCATAAAAACTTATACTTGTAGGCTCATTTACTTTTCCAGCGCCTCTCATTTTTGCTACCTAATTCGGTTCTCAATGCATTTACAACTACATAAAAGAATGTTCAGTGGTGTTCGTTGAAATAAATATAATATTGGTCATTTATTAAGTGATTATCACTTAATGAGTTCTTATTATCAGTTATTTACCACTATAACATTCGCAATCCGTTTGTCAATACGAACATAGATTGTAGCATATAATATAGTAGGTATGTACATGATATTACTCAGCTGGGAATCGCAAACTGCAGGCTATGTATGAATCAGTGATAAAAAAATGTTAGCAAATGCGCACTTTAGAATAATTCAATATCGAGTCATCGCGTGACAAGTCAAATGGATGACTTGAGTCTAGCCGGACCGTACAACTTTCCAATCCTCAGTCCCGAAGACCGTCGAAGGTTTCCGATTATTATGCGATGATGCCGCAACGGCGCCAAATTTAAATCTAACGTAACGTTATTGCTTGTCTTCTACATGAATGGTTCAAGACATCAAGACATGAAGGGGCTGATGTCAGTAATTTTATAACGGATATTCTCTATTCTGAAAAGACGCTTCAACGTGGGGAAACGATCAATGTTGCCTTTATTGACAGTTTAAAATGTAAAAAATTGAAGTAGAGCACCTTAATAAATAACGCAAAGGCTCTCTTTTTTTCTGCAACATTGGGAATAGATGTGGAAGATTATTTGTGGCTAAAAAATAATATACTTCGTGAACAAATTTCAAAAGAAAAGTCTGAGTCATCCAATAAATAGTAAAATTTATCATCCTATAAAAGATTATTAACAAATTAAAGAAAATAATTCGTCCTTAACGTTAACAGTAAACAAATCTTTGGTCTCTTTGGATTACTGTATAAGGAGCAAATGTGCTACATATTTAGGGTGACCATTCGTCCGGAAAATTCCGGAAATATCCGGAAATTTGGAGCTAAATTTCGTGTCCGAGCGGAATTACAAAAATCGGTAAAGTGTCCGGAATTTAAACCCAAATCGAAAACAATTGGCACAACATACACCAAAATGAACAAATACAGCTAATGGGCAGGCAAAAAATCACAAAAATCGGTAAAATGTCCGGAATTTGAGCACCAATCTAAAATAAAAAGGCACTACTGTCATACTACTGTCGCTTGATGGCCCATCTCTCTTCATTGTCTTACAGTCCTTGCCCCCCCCCCCCCCCCCCAAAGCCAAGCGTCCGGAATTAATCTATGAAGTATATGGGCACCCTATACGTATTGTACCTATTATTGTGTTTTATATTAGTTGTAAAGGATTATTAGCGAAGGTGTTACAAACTTTCTCTAATAATACAAACCTAATCTATAAGAAAGGTGGACCCAGTTCTGAAGAAACAACTCTCCTCGTTACCTTTTGCACCAACATCGTCGGTGATTTCAACCCTCATTAAATTTGTGGGTTCAGTAATGGTCAAGTAATGCCAATAAGGAGGAAGAGAAAATGTGAAAAGGACTTTATTGACTTTTCTACACATAGCATAAAATTAAAAAACGTTTTTCAAAACACTTTATTATACATTGCTGGATCTGGATACAGGAAATGAAAACACCACGAAAACAGAGAAATTCTTCCAAAACAACACACACTTTTGAATTCTGCAAACGGCACACAGAACTGTCAATGTCAATCTCGGTAGGCATGCAAATGCGCATGCCGAACTGCGGATTGGTAAGCTGCACAGCCCGGCTAGACGCAAGTAAATGGATGCCTTCAAGAAAAAATCGATTCCTAACTATTGAACGATATAACGTAGTATGCACATACCTTAGAGCAGTTTATCTAAAAAAAATTCTCCTACATACAGCAAAAATTAATGGTTTAAAACCTCAATAATAGAAAATCATTGGCAAAAGGCCATCTGATGCTGCTAATCCTTTCCAAGTTCCCAGCAGTTACCTTGATATTGACACTGTCATTTAGTGGTACCGATATACAGGGTGGGCCAATAGTGCGCGGACGGAGGATTGTGGGCTTACTGAAAAATATTTCAAAAATCTGTCACTTGATCATGGTAGGGACCCTTGTGGGCTATAACGTAAAAATATTTTCACTTAAATTTTGACGTTTATACAGGGTGATTCATATCAAAGTTACATTTTTTTGAATGGAACCCCCTATATATTATTGCATATTTGAATTCCTTGGTCAATTCTAATGTGACCTTATGTATCACACATGGAACTTTAAATGAACCGTTTAGACGCAAATCACCATTTTTGGTATAAGTAGGCATCAGAAAAAAATTGAATATCGCAGCGACGACAAAACTTAGAAGGCCGTGACTTTGCGGTACGACTAAGCATGAAATGCGTCACCTTAGGTCAGAGGGCTAAATTTGAATTCTTTTTACACTTGGAGAAATCAGTAGATTAATTAAGGAAACTTCAATCACAGATAACTTGATTTTTTCAAATGGGAATGCCTATTTTGGGTTGAAGAATCAAATGTAAAATTTGATTACCTTTCTAATGATATAGCTTTCTCGATATCAGTCTTTTTTAGTTTTCATTTTATTTCAAATTTTCAGTCAAATCGGTGTTTTTCAATTTTGCTGTATGCAAGCAACCTAGCAGGCCATGAAAAATGAACAAAAGCTCGTTAATATGGAAGAAACCAACTAACTTAGTAGAAAGATGCAAACTAACTAGAGCAACGAGGTAAGATTATGAAAATTCCTTACAACATATTAGCTCTAACCAGAAACAATAGCGGTAACAAGAACGCTCATTCTTCACAGCCTACTAGCTATTAGCCAATTTCCAAAGTCAGTAAAAAAATATTTAATCAAAGGAAAACTACTGCTGATTGTTGCTGGCAGTAGAATATCTATGTCTTTTGAATAAATTTTCACATTTAATGCTATAAAAAAGTAGCCATTTCCGTAAGTCAAAAGTAATGATACCTCTGACTGGAACCCTTCAAATTCTTCAGTAGGTACTTCTACTTATTATCAAAATCGCGGAAAGTGAAACTTGATTTGCAGTCTGTTTGAATTGTAAAAGATAATTTAGTTTGCAGAAAACTACATGAAATAAACACAATTACAATATAGCGTCATTAAAAAATTCTAGCATTATTTCAATAGATGTTCAGAATGCTCCAGTTGGAGATATCTTCATTTTTGACTTAACTAAACGGAAAGGACTAATTTTTTTATCCCATTAAATGTGAAATTTCATTCTGAAGATGTTAGACTGTAAGCAAAAATCGCTGGCAGTTTTCCTTTTGTTTCAAAATTTTTAATCATTTTGGAAGGTTGTCAAGCTCTAGTAGGCTCATCAATAGCTAGTATGCTGTGAAAAACAAACACTTCTGCCATACCCCAGCTACTCATTGGCATTAGATATCTTGCGGCTATTGTATCCGGTTAGAGCTAATATGTTGTAAGGAATTTGCATAATCTTGCCTCGTTGGTCTAGTTAGTTTGCATCTTTCTACTAAGTTAGTTCGTTTCTTCCACATTAACGAGCTTTGTTCATTTTTCATGGCCCTCTAGGTTGCTTGCACGCAGGAAAATTGAAAAACGCCGATTTGACAGAAGATTTGAAATAAAATGAAAACCAAAAAAGATTGATATCGAGAATGTTATACCGTTAGAAAGGTAATCAAATTTTACAATTGATTCTTTAAACCAAAATAGGCATTCCCATTTGAAAAAATCAAGTTATCTATGATTGAAGTTTCCTTAATTAATCTACTGATTTCTCCAAGTGAAAAAGGAATTCAAATTTAGCCCTCTGACCTAAGGTGACGCATTTCATGCTTAGTCGTACCGCAAAGTCACGGCCATCTAAGTTTTATAATCGCTGCGATATTCAATTTTTTTCTGATACCTACTTATACCAAAAGTGGTGATTTGCGCCTAAACGGTTCGTCTAAAGTTCCATGTGTAATACATAAAGTCACACTAGAATTAACCAAGGAATCCAAATATGCAATAACATATAGAGGGTTCCATTAAAAAAAATGTAAGTTTGATATGAATCACCCTGTATAAAAGTCAAAATTTGAGTGAAAATATGTTTACATTATAGCCCTTAAGGGTCCCTACCATGAGCAAGTGACCGATTTTTGAAATATTTTTTAGTAAGCCCACAATTCTCCGTCCACGCACTATTGGCCCACCCTGTAAATATAGTGATGTTTTTGATCCTCTATATCTAATGGGGAGTTTTGTTATAGTTTCCCGACGTAAGAGAAAAACCACACCGCTGCCATGGACGCGATCAAGAAGAAGATGCAAGCGATGAAGCTTGAGAAGGACAACGCGTTGGATCGCGCTGCCCAAATGGAGCAGCAAGCCAAAGATGCTAACCTCAGAGCTGAAAAGGTAAACATATTTGGATATTTGGAAAAAAAAATGTTTTGTGTATGCAATCAAAGGCACTATAACGTTTTAAATAAAATAGTGACTTCATTTATGCAGGAAAAGCTGTGGGGTGCTATTTGAAAAAAAAAATGGTAGTGAGTTTTAGGGGTTATAGTACAAAAATTTTTACTTCCCACACCGATAGGTGAGGGGAGTATTATGATCGCGAAAATTTTCGATTTTGAGATAATATACTTTTTGAGCGTTTTATGATCCGTACATAACGAAAATCCACGTCACTCATTTCCGTCGGTGTGTCTGTCTGTCTGTCGGTCTGTCTATCTATCTGTCGGTCTGTCTGTCTGTTGGCGTTTTTCTAGCCTCCTAATCTCAGTAACCGCATGGATTGTGATGAAATTTGGGCAGCGATATGGTGTGGGGTCGTAGTGCTGTTATACAATTTCGAAAATCGGTGCATGGGCGGCGGAGTAATTAGCAAAAAACGAAAAATTTCAAATATTCCTTAAACTTCGTTTTTAGGCATTTCAGGGATTCCTGATCATTTTCTAATTTTTTTTTTTGGTGGGGGTGAAATTGGGGTGGTTGGGTGGGTGGGGGGTTGTAAAGCTGAAAAATTTGTTGTACTCATAATAGGCTGTCTACTGACCTGAGAGAGAAAGACCTAGCGGTATAATACACTTTTTCAGGTCCATCCGAACATTGCCTTGTGTATTACAGGAACCAAGGGACTTTGAGAAATTTCCGATGTATACATACGAGTATTGCTTTAGATCGTTCTGTATTTCATACTGTGGAAACTACTGAATTGACGTTAATGAAATTTCGACACAGTATTACTGCTTTGGGTAGGATGGAAAACGCGTATGATTTTTAGAAATCATCTCAGTGGCGGCGCAGGAATATTAAAAAAAAAACTAAAAATATGAAAACAGCTCAAACTTCGTTTTTAGCCGTTATAGAGGTTTCTGGCCATTGAATGTGTGCCTCTGTTAATTTATAAAGCTAGTTGACGAACCAAAATCCATAAGGTTAGTCGGGGTACAGTGGCGTATTTAGGGGGGGTCCACCAGGTTCGGACCCCCCCCCCCCTTATATTCGAAATGGTCTTATTTTTTATGATTAGGCAGCATTGACTACTAGGTCATTAGCTGCATGTTACTGTTGATAAATCATCTGTCCGAAATTTTATAGTAGAACCCTGTAGTCCTGAGGAATGATAGAGTAATCTCTATTCGCAATAGGCCGTTGAGATTTTGCGTCCAGTTGTCACTCATGTCGTAGCAATCACGAAAATTAGTCAGTGCCAGGCAGGTATCAATAATGAAGGGCATAGTGGTGGTTGTGATCTGCGCAAGAGATTAATGTGTGAACATTGTATGGCCCATCCTTAGATGATGTAGTTTCACGGCATCTCTTCTGCTAAAATCAAGAATTGGATCCCATGAAGTTACAGAAGGTTGGACTTGTTTTCCTGCTCAGTCCCATTCTCTGTGCCATAAATTGTTTATACAATGCGACATCTGGATTTGTTGATCACAAACTTTAACGGTTTGGACGTCTGTGCTTTGAGAAAGCGTCGCAATTTTAGCCGCTTCGTCAGCCAGCTCATTTCCTCGAATTCCTATATGACTAGGTACCTAAAGTTAGAATAACTTTCTTACCAGCTTGCTTTAAATCTACTAGGGTCTGGAGGCACATCTGAACAGGCGGTCTGGCGAATACCTGTTACTGAGTGCTCTTAACGCAGACAGAAGAGTCAGTTACAATAACTATGATCTTATTGATTGCCGCAGCGGCAATGCCGCTATTTGACCTAACTTAAGTCCTTGCCAAATGGCATATTGGTCTGATGCAAATACGGACGTGAGGCGAGTGAGACGAAATGGTCTTATTTATTTAAAATTTTGTTTTAAGTTTGATTTACATACGAAGTCATGTTATGTTACGTAGGTCAATAAACAACATATCCAAAGTATACTGGAATTAGGCAATCCAAGGACCTGTTAAATCAACAATTAATGAATGGCGGCTGATGGCAAAAAATCACAAAATATAAACAAACAACTGTCCATGTGGCATACAACCACCAAATTTGTGTTAGGTTATTCCTCTTCTGTCGATTGCATGACACTGACAATACGGCATCATTTTTTGGCATGTGCTTTCATATTGGAAAGTCACGTGGTTTGGATTGTCTAATAGACTGTCTTAGTTTGGACCCCCCGTACAAAATTCCTATCTACGCCACTGGGGGTTATATTATATATATATATTTCATTTCTGTAGGAGAGCTACTAACTGAACGTGTAGGCTTCATGTTTTATCTAACATTTGCAAATAACTAAGTGATTTTCACAGTGATGTGAGAATTTCATCCCCTTCATTTTTCCGAACAGCCGACAGACAAGCAGATGGAAATAAGTAACATGGTTTTTTTTATTATGAGGATGTTGTTAAATATAAGAATAGCCTGTGGCTAAATTGCGCCCTAATGAGCACTCATATTATTATTAGAATACGTTCAACAAATATATTTCATATCTCAAACTCTATGTTTTCGCTATTGCAATACTTCCTCCGCCTATTGACTTGGGAGGTATAAGTATAAGAGGAATCAAAGCTGCCTACAGGTATACAAATTTACAGAATGTCATTACAACTTGTATATTGTAATAAACACTGACGTACACACAACCTGTATTGGAATTGAAATGAACGAATTTAGTGGCATGTGTAGTCCAGCCTTAAAGCAATTGATGTACAAGTCGGTCGAGTTGAACATGAAAAAAAAATGAACCCAAGGCTTCCAACATTTCCGAATATGGTATTAACAATAACACTACTGCAGATGGATATTCAATAAGATCCATAAAATAAATCTGTCAAGGTTCACGACTAGTTCCACGCCACAGCTTTGATGAAATGAAGAGAAATGCCGCCAGTTTCGAGTGTTTTTACTAATTGCTACAGAATTACAGATAAAACTGAATCAAGTTACGATGATTATCGTGCTTTTATTTCATTGTCCATTCGCAGTGTTGGTATCGCCTTGGAAGTATACATGTTTTGTAGTTAGCGGAAAGTTTAAGTTTGTCGGAGAATCTTTTCTGCCTGAGGTGTAGTACCCTTCAGAATATCAATATAACTACTGTGTAATTGTTATATTTTGGCAATTGTTTTTTTTTTAAGTGTGAGTTTTTCCAGACTTTGAAGATTGTCCTTGGGCCTTTCCTTCCTTACTTATAGTAGTACATTTCTATGAAAAAAATATAGTACTTATTAAAGGTAATTAAATCCTATGCACTAGGCGCCTTCATAGAGAGAATATTGGGTTAAGAAGGGGAGACATGCTATCGATTTTGATATTGATAGACTTTTTGTTATATGTTACTACTACAAAAAAAATGCTGTTTCTGAAAATCTATTTAATGGCGGTGGAGGAATAATTACAAAAATGTATAATTAATATTCTCAAAACTTCATCTATGTATTTTGCAGGTCGCTTATGGTTTATTAAATATCTTGAGAGTGAGTAGAATTGAGGTGGGAGGTAGACAGGCGGATTGAGTAAATCCAAGAACTAATTCGTTCAGAAAAAGTGTTTGTTGTGTTTCTGACATCCACTACCATCCAAACTTAGATCGATATGCTCTCATTTGTCTTTGAATATTAATTTTCAGAATCTGTGAACGAAAATTTCGAATTCGAAATTACAAACTTTGGATAATCATATCATAAGGACAGTTCAAACACTATGGGAAAAATAATTACAGACGGCTGTTGATTTTTTGTCGTTTTTGTATGGTTGTATTGTTAAAATGATATATTTTAATAACTTGTATAACTTCTGCAAGCACGTATCCAGGATTTGGTTTTGGGGGGTCCAGATTATGAGTGTCGCTTGCTTGACCTTTCGAGGGGGGGTCCAGATTAGTGTTGCCACCTTAAATTTGCTGTCGTCCGGTGGGGGGGGGGGGGTGGTGCAAAAAAGTCATTTGAGTGGCCAAAGAGGAAGCGCCAATCTTATTTATTGAATCCATTTCGTATCTGGAAGCCCAAAAAAAAGGTTATAACCCAAAAATGTTTTATACTTTAGTAACCAGCGTTCATTCTTGAGGATAGGCAAACGCTTTTTATGGTGTTATGTGTGTATCCTGAAAATGCATTAGAAGTAAGGAGTTACACTTCTTGAAGCTATTTTTTTCTGAAAAGTACAAATCCGAAATATACCATTTAGTCTGTAATTCTTCGATATCTCGCAAGGTATACCTGATAAAAGGAAATATCAAATACAAAAGTTAGTTGGTTACTTAAGACGCGTATCCTAAAAATATTTTGAAATATACAGGGTGATGCGGGAAAGTGAGATAGTGATCAACTTGATTTTTTTATATGGAACCATAACTTTTTTAAATTTTTCTAGTTTGCATCATCGATCTCTATTTAACTCTAAAATTTATTTTGGGATCGGTTGCGACATTGCTAAGTTATAATTTATTTTCTATTAATTTCCCGATTTGTAAGGTCGCAAGTAATACGTCCAAATTGATATATTCCTTTAACTTTTCTCTATAATATTATACAGCGAGTTTGCTGAATATTAAATAAATATTATCATGGATGTTACCAGCAATGTGCGTCTACAGGGTGTTTTTGGTAGAATTTTAAATTACGGCAATTTGAAGGTCATTTTACTTTGTTTTTTTAAAAGCAACACCCTGTATGTTTTCTTCTTAATCTTAAATCGAAATATCTACTAATACCGTATCCCGCCTTGTGATATTTTTTTTTCGCGTTTGCGACGTTGCCAAGTTATAAATTATTTTTCCAAATTTTCAAACAAATATCTCCGATCATTATTAATAGAACACACTGTATATTTTATTGAACATAGAAGTACTCCCTAGTAATGGTTAACGGCGTGTACAAGTTTTAACTGGTGCTCCTAAAATAATAAAACCGATTTCCTTGCTCATACTATCTATTTCGAATACCAGGTCAGTAAAAAGTACAGGAACAATTAAATATCCTCAAAACTTCCACAGCCAAAACGAGAAATCAATACCTGCAGGCTTTCGAACATGCAGAATTCAAAAATTCTAACAGTAGTGTTGCCAGATTCACCACTTTTACTTTACACGTCATAATTTTATTATTTTAAATAGAATCCTAAACTTACTTTTATTGCAATGAATTGCGCATGTCGAATTTATTAGGATCTCAGAAATTGAAAATTTTGCTTAAATATTTCCAAAACTGCCACAGCTGGAGCGGTGAAATTCAATACTTGGGGGTTTTTGAACATGCAGAATCCAAAAATCCTAACATCGACGTTATCAGATTTACCAAGTTTACCTTTCATGTCATGTTCAAAAACCCCCAAGTATTGAATTCCACCGCTTTTGTTTTGGAAATATCTAAGCGTTCCGGTACTGTTTATTGAAAAAGCGGTGTTGCCGTATCTCAGTAATTAATAGAAAAAAAAATTGAAATAGTGAGATCTTGCAAGTATTGATTTTCTCGTTCCAGCTGTGCAAGTTTTGAAGATATTTAAGAGTTCCTGTACCTTTTACTGACCTAGTATTGGAAATAGATAGTATGAGCAAGGAAAACGGTTTTATTATTTTAGCAACACCAGTTAAAACTTGTTCACGCCATAAACCATTACTAGGGAGTACTTCTATGTTAAATAAAATATACAGTGTGTTCTATTAATAAAAATCGGGGATATTATTTTGAAAATTTGGAAAAATAATGTATAACTTGGTAACGTTGCAAACGCGAAAAAAATATTATAAGGCGAGATAGGGTATTAGTAGGTATTTCGATTTAAAATAAAACATACAGGGTATTACATTTAAAAAAACAAAGTAAAATGACCTTCAAATTGCCGTAAATTAAAATTCAGCCAAAAACACCCTGTAGATGCACATTGCCGGTAACACCAAAAATAATATTCATTGAATATTCAAGTAACTCGCTGTATAACATTATTGAGGAAATTTAAAGGAATATATCAATTTGGACGTATTACTTGCGACCTTGCAAATCCGGAAATTAATAGAAAATAGATTATAACTTGGTAACGTCGCAACCGATCCCAAAAATATTTTAGGGTTAAATAGAGATCAATGATGGAAACTAGAAGAATTTAAAAAAAAAGCTATAATTCCATATAAAAAAATCAAGTTGATCACTCTCCTACTTTCCCGCAACACCCTGTATATTTTAAAATATTTTTAGAATATGCGTCTTAAGCGGGATCATAAGTAACAGATTAACTTTTGTATTTGACATTTTCTTCTATCAGGTATACCTTGCGAGATATCGAAGAATTACACACTAAATGGCATTACATAGCTTGTTTGCTAATGCCTTTCCTGAGTGTCATCGCAGACATACAGGAGGTTCATTTGAAAACTTCTCACCAAGAATTTAGCGAAAACCACTGATTAAAAGAAAAAACGCCATAACACGTCAAAAGAGTTGTGAAGGGGGACAGCTTTTTAACCGAAAACTACTTCCTTCCCTTGTACCCTCTGCCTCCTAGGGTCATCCCCTTAAAAATTTTAAATGACAAGGGGTATCGAGTAATAGCTTGTTTCAAAGGTATGTCGAAGTAGTTTATTATGCCGTTTGAGTTTTTTTGAATCGGCCGATTCAGTTCAAGAAAATTAGAAAGAAAAAAGAAAAAATCACTTTTTATTGCAATAAGTGTTCAAAATGTTGCCCGTAATTGGCCAAACAATGATATAGGCGATGCTCAAATTCCTGACGGACAATTGCAAAAACAGTGGAAATGATTCCAATGTATGTTGCCAAAATCAGTGTGCTCGTCAAACTGCGGGAAACCGCAAACGTAAATGTAACGCCAGACATCTAGGGAAGAAACTTCGCATAGGTATGTTTTGGACCTTGTTAAGAAGTTTACTCAAACTGGGTCAAGTTGAAGTTAAAAATCGTTTTGGCATAAATCCTGAATCATTTCGCAAAAATTGTGGATGTGACCGATATTTCATTAAGCTAGACTACATATTATATATAAATTCCATCCATTCAAAATGATAATAGTGCAAGAGTTAACCGAAGATTATTTCGATCGGCGAGTTGTGTTTTGTGAGAGATAAATGGATAGGGCTAAAAGGGCCTATAAAATGGCCTGCTAGATCTCCAGATTTGAAACCATTGAACTTTTTCTATGAGGTCATTTAAAATGGCGACAGAGTTGTGTTTACTCTCCAATCTAAAAGTTTGAAAGTCACCATGATATCCCACAGCACGTTTTGCAAGTGTGGAATTTGAACTTCGCCTATATCATGGTTTTCAGCCAATAACGGTTCTATTTGAACAAAATAAGATACATAAAGATTTCTCTAACTTTCTCGAAAACGAATCGAACGATTTTAAAAAATCAAACGTCAAAATGGAATCCGACATGCCTTTAAAACAAACTATTACTGGATACCCCTTGTCATTTGAATTTTTTAAGGGGATGACCCTAGGCCTGGGGGGCAGGGGGTAGAAGAGGGTGAGGTAGTTTTTGGTTAAAAAGTTGTTCCTTTGAAAAATCTTTTGAAGTATCTCGGCTGTTTTTCCTTTATTCAGTGGTTTTCGATAAATCCGAAATATACTTACAATTTCTGAAGAGAATTTTCAGCGGTGTCTGTTGAATTAAGAATTATCATAGTACATCAAGACATCGTATGCAAACTTTTCCAATCTAAAGTGTCATTATTTGCGAGTACGAGTACAGATACTATCCGCGGGTATAGAAGTGAAATTGTTATGGGGCGTGGAGTGGGAATGTTTATGATGAGTCGGTGATGCTATTTTTTTTATTGCGACTAAATAACAAAGTATACAATATACTTGTGCTGTTCAGTTTCAAATATAGTTTGGCTTAGGTTAAATTAAACAGTTGCTGCAAAAAACACCATTGCCCAATAAATAACACCGATCGACCGTGAACTTTTAATCAATGTAGTATACGGTCGTGGTCTTATAAGCGGACGGTCTACTCAGCCAACAATGTCATACTCGTATGATAATTTTAATATTACTACTAAAGCTGGACGAAAGCCAAGATGAGAAACTACAACGATTTTTGTCGTATGACCAGTAATTATTATATGATCACATTTTGGATGGTTCAACAGTGCGTATAATAGCTACGCTACAAAGAATGTGGTATACAAATATTCAAAGAAAATTATTAAATTCGATTATAATTATAACCGATGGACAAGGGAATAATTCAGGGCATCTAAGTCGATACGCACCTGTGCTATGGTTAGTTTCAGTCATCCTAGTTCACTGAAAATGTATCGTGCAATTATGGACGAAAGCTTGGTGTTTAACGAATCAGAACGCAGACTCCATTCGGAACTGAAGCTAAATTTGTATTTGGCCATCAAAAAAGTATTAGGCAAGTTTTTATGGTGCCTCAAATATCCGACCAAAATTATCATTCGAGATTTCATTTAATTGCAATACTTCATCTACTACTACTTATACTCTTCCCCACTTCGTTTGAAACAAAAATCAAAGATGCAAAAACAGTGTCATAACTGCAATTAAACAAATCATTCTTAAAAATAAATTAAAAAAGTTGTTTGTTGTTATAGCTTGAGGAGGAGGCACGCTCACTACAGAAGAAGATCCAAGCCATTGAAAATGACCTAGATCAGACTCAGGAACAACTTACTCAAGTCAATGGAAAGCTTGAGGAAAAAGAAAAAGCACTCCAGAACGTAAGTGATATGTTTGTTCATAGTCTGAATCACCGTTTGCCTCATATGATTGTAATAACTGTTTTTGTTGAACGTAAGTTCAAACGTCTGCCAATATCAATTCGCTACGAAATTCGCTTTTTACCACGTCTACATTAGAAAGTGCACGTGCACGGTACCAAAAGCAATAACGCAAGACCTTATCCTATTATACAGGGTGTTCCAAAAAAAGGTGAGCCCGTCTCTGGAATAGGTAGAAAACTGAGAAATAATTGGGGGTTGTTTAGTAAAAAATTTCTTAACGCCATTCGTATTCAAGATACAGGGCGTTGAAGAAAAAACATTATACACATTTTTGCCGAAACTAATGGCAACTTTGTAATAAAATGTCACACGAATATGTTCAGGAAGCTAGTACATCCTACGAATTTGTTTTTATACCCGACTCTCATTGAGGGCGCTTGTTACACGGTTCATACCAGGTAGTATTGAACATAACTTTTTTGAGGTTAGATTTATAAATTAAAATTTTAGGTGAACTTAAACCTAGGCCGCACAGTAAGACAGGCCGGCAGGCAGCTTGCGTGACGTCACAAACTTCGACCGACTTTTATATGTGTTTATATGGGGCGCGCGGCATTTTTATTATATCAGCTTGTCGTAAATCGATTTTTTGGCATAGTTGCATATATAGTTTACTCATCAGGAGTTCTGCTATATTGTAAAGTATAAAAGAAAATAAAGATACCTACCCATAATTCTTAATTGGCTTTATAAAACAATGAAAATGTCGATTTTCAGTTAAAATAAGGCATTTCCCATTCTGGTTCAAACTATTTTATTAATAATACTATTTTATTAATAATAATAATAATGTCTCCGCCGCAAGTACTTGCACCGACTCCGGCAGATCTGGTCGTCAGAACTGTCCGGCAAGAACAAAGTCGCTGCCACAAACATGCTTGCGGTCCCATTGTTATTATACACCTTTGGTGCTATACACTGGAAAGTGAACGAGCTGAAGGAAATCGACACGAAGACCCGCAAAAGGATGAATATGGAGAGAAGCCTGCATCCTAAGTCCTCTGTCCCGCGAATATACCTCCCGCGACACCTGGGAGGGCGTGGACTATTGAGTTTGGAGCGTCTGCACAACAGAGTAGTACTGGCCACTGCCTGCTATGTAACGAACAGCACCGATCCCCTGATCCGCTTTGTGCGAGAGCACGAGAATGCGGGAAAAGGAGCCTTTCTTTTTAGCGCAGCGAAACGAGCAGCCGAGGAGCTCAGCCTCACACTCGACTTCAAGCGGAGGTGTCAGCAGTCCATTACGGAACTTGCTCCCGCAGAATTAAAATCCCACCTTAAAACTGCCGAAGTCGACTTCCTTTTAAGACTTCATAAAGATAAGCCAATGCATGGAATCTTCTACAAACATCTGGAAGAGCATGGCTTGTCTGAGCAGTTGACCTTCTCTTTCCTAAGGTCTAGTGGGTTGAAGTCGGAGACTGAGGGCTTTATAATGGCTTGCCAAGACGGTGTCTTCAACACCTTGGTGTACCGTAAAAGGGTTATGGGTCTAGATGTACCCGACACCCTTTGTAGAGCTTGCCGACAGGCGCCAGAGACGCTTATGCCTCTCTTGTCGGCGTGTAAGACGTACGCTGGGACGGCTTACGTCCATCGGCACAACGCGGCTCTACGAGTGCTCTACTATCATTTGAGGCACTCATACGGTATCGATGAGACACCGGTGCTGCCATACGCTCCAGGGGATATAGAGTCCGTTGTGGAGAACGAGAGATGCCGGATTTACTGGAACTACTCGTTCCCCACGCTCGAGCTTGTACAGGCAAACAAGCCCGACATAGTCCTTCTCGACCACCAACAGAAGACGATGTTCGTTATTGAGTTTTCGGCGCCTGCCGAAGTAAACATCGTCTCTAAGGAGGAGGAAAAGCGGACCAAATATCAGGAGTTGCTCGGACAACTTCGCAGGCTCTGGCCAGACTACACTGTAAGTCTGCTGGTTATGGTCATTGGATCCCTAGGTGGAATGAGGAATACGCTGCTCTCTGCACTGCGCAAAATACCGGTGTGCCGTGCGGCGGCGCACATCTTAGCCGCCAGAATGCAGAAAGCAGTCATCCTTGGGTCCCTTCGTCTACTTAGGGCGCACGATTCGCGGACCCAGTGATTGCTCACCTCAAGGGTGAGGAGTAGTCATTGGGTAATGGAACAGCAGCTCGGTGTGTCGGAGCCCGAGCTGCACTTTTTTGTTTTTAACATAATAATAATATGCCTTTATTTAACCTGGCGAGCATTCAGCAACAGCTGTTCTTACATGCTAACCAGGGCATAGAATATACAATTCAACTACAATGTTGCAATGTTTGAGAAGATAGGCATCATAAACTTAACCTAATTAAATACAAAAGTTAAAAAGAATACAATACGTGATATAAGGGTTAATATTAAAATTGATAAGCACATGTGCATAAACATACAGAAAATACATGCAAACAAAATAAAATAAGACGAATACCTACTACATATATCATGAAATGCTAAGGCTGAGTATCAGATTTTTGATCTTGGATTTAAAAATCCTGGATGGTATTGTTTTGAGGGCGGATGGAATCTGGTTATAAATTTTTGAAGCTAAATATGAAAAAGAGCGTTTGAAGACTGTTGTTCTATCCTTTGGGACATTTAAAGTGTGACCTACAGATCTTAGATTTACACCGTGACAATGGGTCCTTAGGGATAATTTGTTACACAAATAACTAGGTTGTTTCTTCTGTAACACAGAGTGAACAAGACAAACCAGATGTAACTTCCATCTTTGGCGCATCGTAAGCCAACGGATTTCTTTGATATGAGATGACGTCCCTTCAGTTCTTCTACTACAATGAATAAATCTAACACAACAGTTTTCTACTTTTTGTATTCGTTGTGCTTCAGCTTGTGTCAAACATGGACCATAAACAGAGTCGGCATATTCCACCTTGCTAAGTATGAGAGCATTAGATAGCTTAATTTTGGTTTCCTTTGATAGCACATTTTTAAAACTGTAAATAGCTTTCAATTTCGCAAATGATGCTTGGACAGTCTTAGATACATGATCATGGAATGTTAGGTGCGCATCAAAAATGACCCCCAGATTGCGAACGCATTTTTTATGAATAAGTTCTTCACCGCTTAAGTACAGTTTGAAATCATTATTATTGAACTTGATTTGTTTTGAGGAAAATGTTATAATTGCAGATTTTTTTGGATTCACCGACAAACCGTGATTATGAAACCATTTAGCGACATTATGAAGATCGTTCGAGAAATTGACATTTGCTACAGCCATCTGGTCAGGCTTGTAAGAAAGATAGAGTTGTGTATCGTCAGCATAGGAATGAATAGATACATGTTCTATTGCAGTAGCCAAGTCCGATAGATATAAAGTAAACAAAATTGGTCCCAATATGGAACCTTGTGGAACACCTTTTAAACAAAAACGCTCTGAAGAAGTTAAATCACCAACCTTAACCCTGTGGACTCTATTGGATAAATAGCTGTCAAACCATAAAACGGTAGACTTTGCGAAACCTAGATAATGCAGTTTGCTGAGTAACAAGCCATGGTGTAGGCAGTCGAAGGCTCTGCTGAGGTCTAACATGACAGCAGTAGTGACACAACCATTATCTATAGCTCTCAGGTAATCATCACACACATCGGTTAACGTGGTGACAGTGCTATGGTGATATCTGAACCCAGACTGAGTAGGCGGTACTAAACTAAACTTTTTAATATGAATCAACATCTGATCATAAACAATTCGCTCCAGAACCTTGGAGAATAAAGGTAAAATACTAATCGGTCTGTAGTCACCTAAATGTTCTGGCTTCTCAACTTTCGGTAAAGGAATAACATTTGCTACTTTCCACTGCATAGGAACTGTACTGACCTCAAGTGAATAATTAACAATATGAGTGACAGCTGATAAACAGAATGGCAAGATAAGACCAACTAATTTGAGACTAAGGCCATCAGCCCCAGAAGCATTAGTTTTAATTTTGCTAAAGGCTTCCAATATTGCTGTCTCTTGTACCGGAATCAAATTGAACTGCTCACCTATATTTGCATGTATATTGTTTTGATAGTAGTGGAGGACTTCATTGTTTATTGGATTGTCTGGTACAGAATCTAGAAAGTAATCATTCATGGACTCAGGGCTTAGTGAGACGTTGCAGTCATTTGTTTTTTTGTTATGGATACCAAGATGCGCAACTGATTTCCACCAGCGCTTCGGGTCTGCCTTATTGTTAAGTTGAAATTCTATGAACGCTTTCTTTTCACGCCTAATGGATGCAGTGACAAGATTTCTTAATTGCTTATAATATATCCACTGACTCTTGGCTTCATTGCTATCATGATCATATTTTCTGATTGTTTTTTTATATCGAGAATAGGCTTTGTTACGTAAATGAATCATAAACTTGATGTTACTAGTGATCCAGGGAGACTGTTTTTTAGAAATTTTTTTGTTGACCAATGGAACACAAGTATCTAGCACGATTTGTATAAGGTCATAGAGATAGGCAACCTTTGAGTCAATACTATGGAAATGGACTACATCAGTCCAACGAAGGTTAGAAGCAACCTCCTGAAGGAGTTCAGTGTCTACATTTTTTATGTTTCTAATACGTTGGAATCTAACATAGTGAGGAAAGGACACACATTCGATGCACGCATACACAAGGTGATGATCAGAAATAGACGGCAAGGAGACTGTACCGGATCTAGTGACGTAAACTGTATCACTAACACAAATTAGATCTATTAAACTACATGTTGAATTACAGACTCTAGTATCATCCTTCACGACCTGATTCATTTTATAGTCATTCAACATATTAGTTAAAAAAGTTAAAAGCAGCGTTATTTGGATTACGGAAGTTTATGTTTAGGTCACCCATGCAAATTACTTTATCACCTTCAGGCAGTAATCTGGCCAAAGTATCATCCAACACCGATAAAGATTTATAATCAACATTTGGCGGTTTATAGATAATACCGACTGTGAAGAATGTTTTGTTAACTTTAATTTTGATCCACAATTGCTCTAACCCGCTATCGGAGTTAATAAGTACACTATCATCAAAATCAAAGCATCTAATGCCAAGCCGAACGTACAAAACCACTCCGCCCCCTCTTTTACCAAATCTATCAGATCGAAAAATCTGATACCCTGGTAAATGCACCAAATCGTTGCTAATCTCAGGCCTTAACCAAGTCTCCGTAAAACCAATTATGTCAAAGTCCTGCATAGAAACGTAGTCTCTAATTTCATTGAATGAACTAGTTAGAGACCTCACATTAAACCAGGCTATAATCAAATTATGAACATCAGCATCGCCTCTAATAATATCAAATTCATTCAACATTCTTACTTTTACGAAGTTATGAGTATAAGTAATATGTGATAAAAACGAGTTAAAAAGCCGATACAATAGATATTTTATATAAGAGCTGGAAATACAAAAACCTGAGGTATGTTAGGTGAAGGTAAAATTACAAGTATATTAAAAATATAGTTGTTGTGTGGAATAAAAGTGAGACTAAAATAAAAAGTTATTTCAACGGAGGGATAAGCTATCAAGAAAATTAATCCGAATAACTGATTTTACTTCTCAATGCGATTTCTGCACGACGGAATGATTCACACTTTTTATCCCACACTACGTGGCAAGTCTCGTAGTTTTTGTTAAGTTTCTCATTAAGAGATTTACAGTTATTACACTTGTACACTTTACTTCTACATGCTTTTTTCTCATGATCTTCACCACACAATGGACAGACGATCCTGTTATTGCAGTGCTTCTGAACATGCCCATATTGACAGCACTTGTAGCACCTAACAATAGAAAGGTGATCATACACCTGACACCTGCACCACCCTATGTTCAGTTTGCCTCTATTGATCGCTGTATGATAAGCTGAAGGATTAGTTTCTATGACACAGTCAAATTTGCCTTCCTTCACTGGATACTTATATACCATCTTGAACGGAAATTTTTGCAAATTGTTTTGTTTCAAAATTTTTTCTCTGAGTACATCTGGTTCAGTGTCAAATTCATCTTTACTGATTCCAACTAACTTAATTCTTGGATTACGCTTTTTTGGAAGCGTTACAGTACAACTTTTTGACAAACTAGTTTCAATTGTTGTTTTAACTTTATCTAAAGATTGTTGACTGTCACATTTGAGAATTACTTCCCCACCACTGGTAGTTCCTGAGAATTGGACACCAACTTGTAGTTTATCTGGTTTGATTTTAGATACCAGTTCACTTTTCAGACTAGCTTGATCCGTGTCATTCAGAGGTTTCAAGAAAAGAACATGATCCTGTGCTGCTCCATTTTTGACAGCATCACTGAAGGATGGTTTATTCCCAACTTGTGATGCGGATGACACATGAACATTTCTATCATTGACAACTTTACTTAATTGCAAAATGATCTCCTTTAGCTCATCAATTTTGGAATTTTGAGCATTTATAACTTTGTGGCACAAATCAAGTCTTTTTGTGACATCAGCCAAGACTGAACCAATTGTTGAGCACTCACAAGAAGCAGACACCGAGCGGGTCTTGGTTCTTTTAGGTTCAGCTGAACTCATCTTTGGCACTGGCGAAATGCTCTTCAACGTGACAACGCCGCTCAGGAATGTGGTCTTATCATTCCTTATCAAGGATTGTTTACTTTTAATAAAATACGCAAAAACAACGTTGTACTCACGGTTTTTTCACTCAGCGGCAGCAAAACCACTATATGAGAACAAATAAACCACTTTTGACAATATTATCGACGTTTTTCCACGTAAATCCTACCCCGAATGGAGAGAAAATTTCTCCGCGGTGTACCCATCTGTTGCCACATTCACACCCAGCAGCAAGTGATATAAAAAAATAAAAAACTACACTAATAGAAAAATAACTCTTTAGGTGTTGAAAAACAGGAACAAACATACAAATCAAATAGTAATGCAAAATAGGAACAAAAAATAAATAGGTTATATTTTCAGGTCATATAAAAATAACAATAACAGAAAAATAACTCTTAGCTATTAGAAAATATAGGAATAAACATGTAAATCACAAAGTAATACGAACTAAAAACAAAAAATAAAAACATTTTCGGGTCATATAAAATAAATAAGAAACTATAAAATAAAAACGACTCTTCTGGTATTAAAAAAAATAGGAACAATCATATAAATCACCAAGGAATACAAAATATGAACAAAAATACAAAAATATGTAGGTCATATGAATTAAAGTAAGAAACAACAATAACAGAAACATAAGTCTTTAGGTAACACAAAATATGGGAACAAACATATAAATCACAAAGTAATAGAAAATGGAACGAAAGGATAAATAGTACTTTAGTTTTCGGAAGAACTAAGTACTGGACAGCTTATCCGTTTTTCTTTTCTTGCACACAATTGTCATTGATGGCATTATTGTATAGTTTCTCTATATAAGCCTAAAATTCCGGAAATAATAAACACAAGATCAAATCAGAATATCAAGTAAAACTTTCACCTTACCGATATAATAAAATAACACGTGTTATTATTAATTAGTATGCATTATGTGAACAAAAAAATTTTTGTTAGGTAAATGAGACATTATCGATCAAACGGATACATTTAAAAAAAAATGGATTTAGAGCTTTTCTTTCTTGTAACGTTTCACAAGAATCCATTCTAATCGGTATATCTTGATTTTGTCCAAGATTGCCATGGAAAACTGAGATTTATTAATAGTTATGATAATAAGACAACGATAATTAGACTTTTGAAACCGTTATTTGTACAATTAGATATTTTAAAGCAAAATGTACTCAAATGTTGAATAGACCGACATGTTTAGGCGAGTGTGTAGGAAACTCTAGCACAGCTGTTACGCGTTATGCGGAAAAGTTTCCTAGAAGAAACTTACCAAGTAAAAATACATTTAGAGCTGTTGAACGACGTTGTCGAGAAACTGGGAATGTGATACCAAAAAAATGGATTCTGGTAGGCCAATAGCAACAAAAACCATCAATAAAGAAAATGTTATTTTACATTTAGTTGATCAAGATCCAATGGTTAGCATAGGGAATATGGCAAGACAAACAAATACGACTCCTTCATGTACTTACTTGGAGGATACTTGTCTCATCCAAGTATCCTGTTTTTTTTATTAGAGGTGCTACTGAATTAAGTAATTCTAAGTATGTTTCTTCATCCATCCTCAAATAATTGTACCAATCCTCTGGTTCCCGACGCAATTCTTCTAAAAGATTTATATGGGAGATTTGGCCTCTTTTTAAAAGCCATTGTTTCACCCATTTAGAACGTTTTTTCTTGATGTATTTCACTTTAATAGCTAAAGCCGCCGCCAATGCTAAAGTATTATCCATGTTAACGGACCAAAAATTTGTGAGAAACTGAAAGAAAACCGAACAGTGTGTGGAGGTATCGTTCCATCGGTTCAACCGACATCGTTGGCACGTCGTGCAAATCTGATGAAAAAGAACGATGTCTGTGGGGCACTTTACATCCGTATTATTACAAACAAAAGTCAAAGAGCTCCTGCCATACGATCTACCAGCTAGATTGGATTTTTGTCAAAGATTACAAGAAACGACAGCCCTCAATCCAATTTTTTTAAAACGTATTCTTTATACGGACGAGTCCACCTTTACGCGACAAAATTCCCATAATGCACACTACTGGTGTATGAGAATACACGTGTCAAAAGAGTATCACATTACCAACATTCATTTAAAGTTAATGTTTGGGCAGCAACTTTAGGTAACAAATTAATAAGTTATCACGTTCTACTTGGAAATTTAAATGGTGATATCACTGATATGTACCTATCTGGATTTTTTAAACAACTACTTATTCGAGATATTAGAAGATTTAACGCTGAATAAGCGAAGGTCTCTATTTTTTGTACACGATGGAGCTTCACTGCACTTTGATAGAAGGTGTCATAATTAGTTGAGTAACCACATTCCGAATCGGTGAATTGTAAGAGGTGCAGAAGCTGCATTATTGTAATTTATAATTATACCCTGTTACCCGATACTTTAAACTGTCAGCCGTGTCAACAGCGAACAGCTGTTCGGCTAGTGATAATTAAAAATACCCCAGATTGAGTCTTGACGTATCAATTTTAAACTTTGAAGAAATACAGGGCTGTACTGAGTGCAAGTACTACTAATGACGAGAATTGACACTTGGTGACGTTTTTGTCTATGCTGTGAGGTCTCTATGCTTATTTTACATTTTCTCGGAAAATCCGGCGTTTCTCTCAGTATATTAGTATGGCTGATCTGAATGATGATGATTACGCTTTAAATGAGGTAAGAATATTACTAATACGGTCTTGATCGCAGGATTGCCAATCAAAACCGCTAGTAAAAAATTAGATTTGAGATACCTACACTTCTTTGTCAGCTGATACCTATCAAATAGACGTCAAGCCAGTTTAAAGTATCAGGTAATAGAGTATAGTAAGGTACTACATCTATAACAAATATAATAAAAAATACAAATCTAAGCTACCTTTATGCTGGCAGCAGACGTCAATACGTTTTTAAGATTTTTAGGTATACGTCGAACTTTTTCCAAATATTTTTTAGCGATGCTTTTTATAAAAAGGCTTAACTTCTAAATTATGCTGCAAAAAGTATTTCACAAATGCTTGAAATAATTCAAAATCTCCCAAAAAGTTTCATTAAATTGCATGTAGACATCTAATGTCAATAAATAAAAGGAACATCAACTAATGGCGAATGAGCGGAGCTTTCTTGCATTGGCCATTGACGTCACTGTCCTGGATAGAGTCACTCTAGTATGAACCGTGTAACTAGCGCCCTATAAGAGAGTCAGGTATAAAAACAAATTCATAGGATGTACTAGCTTCCAGAACATATTCGTTTGAAATTTCATTATAATGTTGCCAGTAGTTTCGGCGAATTCTTAAAAAATGTGTATAATTTTTTTTCTCAACGCCCTGTATCTTGAATACGGATGGCGTTACGATTTTTTTACTAAGCAAACCCCAACTATTTTTCAGTTTTCTACCGATCCTAGAGACGGGATCACCTTTTTTGGAACACCCTGTATGTTCGTGCCGAAAACGTTATAAGATTTTGACTTTTGTAGATCTTCCTCGGGGCACTTTTGTGTATATGTTACACTCAACAGTTTTGAGCAAGGAATATTTCCCAAACCCGAAATAATAATTTTATACGGCTATTGAGCATTACCAAATAGGCAGAACTAGTTTTGCGCATCTTGGAATGCACAGAACTAGTTTTGCGCAACTTGAAATGCACAGAACTAGTTCTGTGGTACGGTCTACTTATCAGGTGTCAACTTTCACATTTTAACTAGAACACCTTGTATATTATTACGTTTTTCAATTCAGCATTGATTTTAAGAATAAGTTTGTTAACCATAGGGTGTGTCTAACGAAGCCTATTTTCGAAGTTATTCAACAATCTTTAGAAAATTAGATGTTTGTAGTACATTATAAAAAATGTTAATACCTCGGAAACTAAGTACGGCAGAAAGATGCGGTTTTCGGTTTTAAAACGAGTAAGAAAAATATTTGTGTTAAATTAAGATTATTGTTTCAAAAGCAGATTAAATCAATATACTAGCAATTTTCAAATTTGAAAAGATTAGAACGTTGAAATCTTTTTTTTCAAGTGGGATGGTATGATAAGTTTCACAGTGATGGATGCGAAATAAAATTTGATTTCACTTTTATCTAGGCATATTATGTGGTTCTATCTTTGATGGTTTTCAAGATATTTACGATTTCGTAATGGCACGAAGGAATTCGAAGAATCGTAGGTGGCGTGGCTCGCAGACGAAACAATCGACAGGAAACTTTTCGTCCAAAGTGTTTCGACCTCTAATACTGAAATGTTCAGGCGCTCCATCTAACTATAACCACATTATTTTTGAAAAGTAAATTTTCAAGCAGGTTCTCTAAATTTTCATTTAGAAAATTTGTGAAAACATTTCAACATTACATATTTATTATACGGTTTCCAATAATACCATCCCAAATGTTTCCTCCATGCTAATAGTAAATTTTCAAGCAGGTTCTCTAAATTTTCATTTAGAAAATTTGTGAAAACATTTCAACATTACATATTTATTATACGGTTTCCAATAATACCATCCCAAATGTTTCCTCCATGCTGGTTGTCAACAAACCTCTCAAAATTTCTATTTACGTCGGCGTAAAATATGAGGTAAGGAAACATGTAGTTAGTGAAAATTATCAGTTTGACGTTCTTGCAATAATTGTAGTTAAAGATCCGCATAGCAGTACAGCAGAAATTAGTCGCGATTTGGGCATTGCTCAAACATATGTGAAAATTTCATAATAATGGCCAAGTAAACTGACATAATTTACATTTTTACGCCGACGTAAATTCAAACTTTGAGAAGTTTGTTGACAACCAGAATGGAATCTAAACATTAATTTGTGGTGGTATTATTGGAGACCGCATAATAATGCTTTCCAAAATTTTCTAAATGAAAATTTGGGAAACCTTGAAAATTTACCACTGGATTTTTTAAGAATAATGTGGTTGCAGTTAGATAGAGTGCCTGAACATTTTAGTATTAGAGGCCGAAAGACTTTGAACGAAAAGTTTCCAGCCAATTTATTGTTTCGTCTGTGAGCCACGCGGCTACACCACATACGATTGTTCCAATTCCTACGCGCCATTACGCAACAATTATAAAATCGTAAATACCTTGAAAACGTCAAAGACAGAACCACATATGCCTGGACAGAAGTGAAAGACAATTTAATTTCGCATCCACCAATGTAAAACTTATCGTACCATCCCAATTGAAAAAAAGTGTTTAAGGTTATACGCTTTTCAAATTTGAAAATTGCTAGTACATTGATCTAATCTGCTTTTGAACAATGATGTTGCTTAAATACAAGTCTGTTTCTTACTCGTTTTAAAACCGAAAACCTCATCTTTATGTCGTACTTAGTTTCCGAGATATTAACATTCTTTGTAAAGTACTACAAACGTCTATTTTGTAAAGATTGCTGAAAAACTCCGAAAATAGGTTTCGTAATCATAAACTATGATCAGCAAGCTGGACCTTTAAATCAATGCTGAATTCAAAAACGCAATAATAAATAGAGTGTTCTATTTAAAATAAGGAAATTGATACTTACTTCCGGTATATTCGGATGATGTCCGCCATCTTTGAAATTATTTTCTGCAAGCAGACCATTTGAAAAGAAACTTTTTTATTGAAGCCATTTTCTTCTAGTTTAAACGGTAAGGCCGCTAGATAGCACCGCGCGCTTATTCTTATTGGACCTGTAATTGGACCACCCTCTGTATATATGTATAAATCCGACAACTGTGACTGCGAAGACAGCAAAACTTCTACTTACCGTACTACTTTGATGACGACATTACACACACTGAACGATAGAATATACGAAAACACATTTTCAGCTAAATTGAGGATAAGTTATATACAATAAACAGAACAAAAAAATCATACAGCTAATTAAATGAGCTATGAATATACCTACTTACATAATTATATGCTTCGAAAAATGGGTAGAACCATTGATTAACTTATTTATAAGTTAATTGATTAACTTATTTATGAGTTAATTGATTAACTTATTTATAGGTTAATCAATGGTAGAACGAAGAACTAAAAATACCTACCATAGTGAAATCTAATAAAATGTGATCTACTATACAGTGATAACAAAAAGCTCACTAATAATTGTCACTTCCCAATAATTTAAATGCTCTAATTAAAAACTTGTCATAGCAAACTATCAACAGAATGAAAAGAACAGAAAAAGGTTGAAGCCATAATGAAGAGCTAATTAATAGCTAATCAAGTATATCCTATAAAAAAATTAAATACCGCATGTTTTAGATGTCATATTCTGAAAACTTCAGAATAAAGTAAGGATAACAAGCATCAATGTAGGTAATTAGTACAACTAAAAGAATAATAACGCCAGAATGGAACTCTGCCGGTATTAACAGAATGGAAAACTGTGTATAAATAATGAATCCCGCATTAAAATTGTGTAAATATCAAAAATACCAGATTTGGCAAAATTGCTAGAATTTCAAAATACCTATATATTTTTACGTTCGTTCCGGCATCTTAGAAAATGCCTATGCATGGCATGTTTAAAGACGATAACGATAAAGTGAAAACAAAAGCAATAACTCTGCTTTTTGAAAATAGCTATAAATAAACTAGGTATGTCCAATTTCAGACGCAATGTTTACATCACTAACATATAAAATGATTCATCGTGATATAAGTCAGAGAGGCAAACACAGATTGAGTTTCAGAAATAACATTAAAGTAACAAGTTTACATTACAGCTACATAATCGAATTAATATAAAGATGTGTATTCTATCAGTACAATAATTGATATTCTTATGTGTATTTTCAATCAATTCGTAGTAGATTGAATAAAAAAATTAATACTATTTATAGTTTTGATTGAAGGGAAATATTTGATATGATTGGTATCAATATAAGTGAAATTTGAGAAAGTGGGCCAACTGATACAGGACAAAGCATGTACATGCACAATGTACGTATACCTCGGTAGATAAACAGAATCTTGTATGTAGATCAGGGGTGGATCCAGAGAGAAGTTTTGGGGGGAGGGAAGGGGGAGAACACAGAATAGGTGATTTTTTAAACATTTATTCAACTGAAAATATTTCTGAAAAATTAAAATATTAAATCTTAAAATTGGAACTTAACTAACTATTGCTTTGTATTCATTTTCCTGCCTATACAAGGTGTTTTCAAAGTTGAGACTTTCTTTTAGGGAAGCAACTATAACTGACTTTGAAATGAGTTTTATAGATACACTTCGAAATTCGCGCCACAAAACTGAAAAGCGCAGATATTTCTTCTTCAATCTGGATCATTCGAAGCTGCCTAGGACTTCCAGCGTATTCACCATGAATGTGATACAAACATCCTGTGTCTCTAGCTCTTTGCGCGAGACAGACAAATCAACAGGGTACAGGATAAATACGGTCAGGGAAACGATCATCATACGCTCGCATTCGCCGCGTACTAAAATCATGCCCACCAGTTCATTATATCATAGTTAAAACGAGGTGCACCGTTTTTGTTGACTTTTGCTGATTTTAAAGGCTGCACGTCAACAACTCGAGGGACCTCAAACGTGCACAGGGATGGAATTATTGTGAGAAATCACTCTTTTTGGCGAGCATACTATATGCCCTATGAAAAAAAGTCCCAACTTAGGAAACACGCTTTATAATATCATAGTAGTAATAATAACAAAAAATTTGTCTAATCTGTGTTTTATCAGAATTTGGGGGGGGATTTCTCCCATCCTCCGCTCTTCCTCCCGACACGGATCCGCGCCTGATGTAGCTTATGGCAGATTTACAATATAATATACTATTATTTTGTACCTATCTGTTATGTATGGTCAGGTTATTGGAAAATGTGTAGTCTCTGTATAGTATCGTGTCGTGTTCAAACTATACACATAGGTACTATAGTCTGTAGTGCACAAAAAAATAGGGCCTCTTCTCTGGATATGGATCTATATTTTTGTACTGTACCGGAAGGCCAGCTAAGAACCGACTCCGGAAATATAGAGGGTGTCCCACCACGATTAAGACAAGCAATATATCGGAACTGGGCAGTAGTAGATAATTATGATTTTGGGGGTGTAAATTAGAACAAATATAGTGTATTTTCTTATTATTGTGCCACCCAATGGGGTATTTGTTTTTGATCACGTGGCGTCTAAATCAAAAAATTTTAAGGGACGCCCTGTATATTTGTGACTTTTTTGTGTTCCTTCCGACTAAACAATTCCAACAAACTAGCAGACTTGGGGTCTCAAGTGATTAATTCAAGAGCTACAGGTACTTAAAGTATGGTACCACTACCATTGATTATAACATGTAGCCCTACAGTTATGGTGGTGTTTCATAATGGTAGGGGTACGGTCCTTTAAGTACCTGTAGCTCTTGAATTAATCACTTTAGACCGCAAGTGTGCTAGTTTGTTGGATTTTTTTTTTATCGAGAAGAATACAAAAAGTTACAAATATACAGGGTGTCCCATTAAAAATTTTGAATCGGACCTCACGTGACCAAAAACAAATACCTCATTGGGTGACACAATAATAAGAAAAGATACTACATTTGCTCTAATTTATACCCCCAAAACTATAATTGACTACTACTGCCCAGTTCCGATATATTGCTTGTCTCATCCGTCGTGGGACACCCTGTATATAGTTAACCGTCAATAGTATAACTTCGAGCTAAAAAAAATATCAAGTAAATCGGCTTAATACTAATAAGGTACGAATTGTTACTGAAACCATTGATTAACATATTATGAAACTCACAGCACGCTTGTCATAATACTTGTTCTATTGATACCTCCGGTTGGATAAAATCTAGGAAGTTGAATTTTGCGGTGACTCTTGTCCTTTATTGAACAATGTTAATGTTAAAAGACATATAGCATACATTTAAAAATTCCGTAATATGCAACAGAGTAAAAGGTTACAGGTCATTAGGAAAGAAGAGCTCTTTCAAACGAGACACGCACCGGTACCACGGCTCCACGGCTCAACAAACAATCAGCTGTCTTACTCACGGTCGGTTCCTTTGTGATGACGTGTTGCAAATATCTGACGTCAGCGACGCCATTTTGGGATGGTTTCATTCGCCCTGACAGGGGCGAAGTAGCAAAAAGTGTGCAACAGGGCAGAATTAAGAAATAATACTCAACCCATACGGTGTAAAAGGAAGGTAGACATTAAAAATAACATAAAGTTTATACTTTATGTTGTGCTTAATGTTTACCTCCCATAAAGTACTAGATGTGCTGTGATCTATATTATTTATCTCTATACTAATACTCTATGTAGATACCCATGACCCTGCCGTGCCGCCGCTGTTGAAATCTATCTCTAACCGAAAATGTCGATGCGCAAAGGAATCGGCGCAAAACATCCCCAGACCTTCAGTAAGACAGCTGATTGTTTGTTGAGCCGTGCCGGTGCTCTGTACTCCGTAACTCTGTAAGAAACGTGTTTCTGTTCCTATGCACTATGTCATGGTCGTCATGGTGATAGAAAAATGTTTCTGAGCATATGCGCTTGCTCGTTTAATTCCGTTATTTTAGACCAAAGTTATTACCATTTAAATAAAAACTTATCCAACGTTCCCCACCACTACATTTCCCGAGAAAGAGCAAAATACGGTTAACAAAGATTTTATTATAATTTACCTTTCACATGCCCATATCTATTTGTTGAGAGTCTTTTATTGACCATGACCGTAGCAACTGCGCCACCCAGCAGCCAGTTGCGGAACTCAAAATTAATTTCCAATAATTTCTCTTAACGTGGTTCATCACGTTGTCTAGTAAGCTAAATCCGCGAGAGGGCAGCATCTGTACACAACTATTATTTATTTAGAAGCTCCTCCTAGTTTCTGCTAGAAATACAGAAAAGAGCCATGGCCGCGACAGCAACGTTGCCAAGGATGCTCAAAGAAGCACCCGACCGGATCCCCTTGTCCGATAACCTTTGTGGACACCCATCCGACACCCGTACCGGCAACAAAAAATCTGCCGGCTTGTCCCTCAAAGGCCAAGCAACAGCAGTAAAAAAAAGCACACGTGGCCGTCCGTATTCCATCATTTGGGATATGACCATATGAGTAATCTGTAAACTTTGAATTGGGGAAGGGCTAGGCTTAGGAACTGTTGTATTATTTCGCAAGTGGGCATTATACAGGAGGGTTTGTGTATCTTATTTTCGGATAATTGGTATTTTGTTACTATTGATAAATTTTTTCGATGTATGCATGTATGTCTTTGCTGGAAGTTTGAAAATTTCATCAGATATAAGGTTGACGGTTATTTTGGTTATGTACGATAGCGATTTGAAAACATTTTACAGGGTGTGACATGTGGTTAAAAATGAAATTGAATATTAGTACCTAGTATTTTTAAGAATGTATAAAATGCAAATTCTGGCTGTTTGGCTGATGGGTCAAAGAAGATGATGAATACCTAATTCGAAAATATGTACCTATGTAGCCAGGTAAAAAAGAGCTAAAATGAATTGAGATGCTTGGTGATGGGTCGTAGGAGCAAAATACATTTGCATATTAGCATAACATATTTATTGTATACCTACCTACTACTTATTACTTCCACACAATCACACAGGTGAGATGAGTAAGTATTGTAATTGCGAAACATTTTTCGTATCGAGATAATTATGTTTTTTGACGTTTTGTGGAGTCATCTCAGTAACCGCTGCGCTGCTACAATTTTCTGTCGGAAAATGAAATTACCAGAACAGCTCCTAATTTCTTTTTTTAGCGTTTTAGGGGTTTCTAATAATATTTAGTTTTTTTCGGTAAGGAGCATATTAATAATTAGGATCGCGGATCGCCGGGAGAGTTGCTTGAGGGGCGAGTTGCAACCATTTTTGTATTCATATAGAACTTATGATAAAAAAACAGGCCCACTCGACCATTGTATTTGAAGATATACCTGTGGACGTGGATGTGGACAAACATCAGCGGACTATTATAATGTATTATGATTATATGATTATCGTAATTTCAGTACCTAGCTACTGGACCGATTTTGATAGCGTTTAGTACCCCCACCCTTACCGGCATGTTTACTTGCAAATAATGCGAGTCTATAGAAATTTACATTATTTGGAAATTGAATGATAATATAAATATATATTGGAAAAGCGAATCAGTCATTTTACTTTAGGTATACCTATGTTTTATTCATTTATTATTTATTATTTTTTTCTTCAGAGTTTAATCAACTATAAAGATATTTGCGATACGGTGCGCAAAATTCGTTTAGCCCGTCGTTATGCTCGATCCCATTTATGATGCATGTGGCGTTTAGAAAAATGCATCGGGCACTACAACTTCTGGTGGCCCGAGCAAGAATGACATCAGATTTATTAATTTCAGCAGTACATTTATGTTCCTGAAAAAAGTAAAACCTGAAATAGTTAGCTAGAATTTAAAGATTACAACCCTTCAATTCATGGTGATACCTATATCAAAATGTAACAAAAGTTAAAACAACGTTTCGTAAAGTAAGGACACATAAAGATTATCAACAACTGAGGTGCCAAAAAATTCAAGCTTTCAGCACTCGAATATGAACAAATAGAAAAACAAATGAAAAATCTGAACAGTGACCTGAGAATATTCAGGAGAACATCTAAAGTGATCAATAAATGAAGCAACAATGAAACAATGAAGGCGAACTACGGGTAAATGCAGACAAACCGCTAATACCAACACTCTGAAGAACAGTCTCCAGAAAACTAAATAAATATTCGGGAGAGGAATAGAAGACAATGTATATATGTCTCAGCATTTACAAATTGCAAGCAAAAAATCAAATTATCTCTGTGGTATACAGCACTACCTCTACATATAAAAAAGGGGTCCGCGGCGGCAGCTTTGTAACCACCATGGTTACGTACGGGCGGGTCGCTCTTGGCGGCGCGGCGTCACCTCAAACGCTTTGCGAAAGCCGCCGCGCGGGCCGCTCGTGCCGCTCCACGCCATACGTCTGCCTACGCCGCGCGGCGGCGATGCGACGCGAGACATCCCTCAAACAAAGACTCGCCTGGAAGTAACTATGATTTCTTATTATTTGACCCATGGGGCACCGCTCAACTTGCTAGGAAGCCACAATAATATTCTAAAACTAATTCATGTATATATCATTTTTTGAATCGATATATCATTTGCTTTAGCTATTCATCTAAGATACCGTGGTGGCACGGCACAGGTATAAGTGTTTTCCAGGTTTCAGATAGAATGAAAAAAATCAAACAATCGTACATTGCTATGTGAATATATTATGTAGACAATAATGTACCTATATATGGTAACATCACTAACATCGCTTATCACATAATATCGGCACATAACTCATAAACACGTTTCCAGTAACTATTTCCTGGAATATCCTTCTCTTTGACAGTTTGGCAACAAGGCCGGTTATTTCTTGTTATCGGCCGGCCTAAAGTTATCTGTCTCACTCTAAGTAGGACGGATCAGTGGGAGGCGTGTCGGAACCGATTTTTTGATAGTTTTTCATCAATCTTTCCGTTATTATTAGATATATCGAAAAAAAGTTTTTTTTATTTGATTGAATATCTAGGATTGCGTTGTACTACGCTCAGAAATTTCATAAAAAGAAATAAATTAAAAAACTAAGCAAAGTATCTTTTTGAAAAATCAAGTTTTTCAAAAAAGCTTTGCGTCAGTCGAGACATATTGTGTCACTAATTATAAGAACAAAATTAGAAAGTTCTAGTATCGGTACATTTTGAAATATTATTGAAATAAAATTCAAGAAATCTAGTACAAAAAATACCCACAATCCTCGAAAAAACTATATACATTCAACGAAATACACCCTCTTAGAAGGCATGACAATATAACATCAATAAAAAATAGCTATTACTGGAAATATAAACCGTTTATAAAACGTGACGAAAACGTGACGAACCACCTTCCGACTTACCTACCTGATATATTTGTTAGCTTGAAGTTAGTCCATTCTTGGCCACCCTATATTTGTAAAGAGGCACCCATGGGCCATATGACTAATGCTGCCAGAAATGTAAAGAACAAAGGGTCATCGAAGGGGTCATCATCATTTTTCTCAGCTAAATATCTATACCAATCATCAATGCGCTTCGTACAGTAACAAATCTGCAACTCTACTCCCATACCTATCCTACCTACGAGTAGGAACAAATCCTTACGTCTGGCATCTGGCTAAACCCATTTTTCGTCGGTGGACTGGCGCATCCGCGAATTATCATCATCAAAAAATATTTGATCGTCGTTGCTCCAGAACGGTTGTAGCAATTTATGTAGGTATAAAATAAAATACCTACCTTACATAACGGGTGATTTCCCGAAATATAGTCAGTGCTGAAACCAACAATGTCTTCTATCAATATAAACAGAAAAATCTATGTCTGTTTGGATGCTAGAAATATTAGAAAATGCTAATAAAATCGTAAAACTATAGCAAACAAACACCAACACTCAATGTAGTTCGCGTTGGCCAGTTGGTCGTTTCACTCCGCCATTCTAAAAATATCGCTGGAGCTCGAACTCGAGCCAAATAAGGTTGCGGATCCTGTTCCCGTGACGTATTCTCAACCAGAAAAATAAAAACGACCAAAAATAAAAACCGGGTGATCTGACGAATACGCTCTCGAATCTAGGTCGCAAATTGTTGCCAATACCAGATTAATTACAATGGTACCTACACTATTTTCAAGGATAGGTTTAGGCTTTTGGACAGAAAAAAAATATAACAGCTGCTTAGCTATTGAAATGTCAAAAAGACATCTACATGAGTATAATTACATTACAGGTTTAATCCAACCCCAATACAAAGAAGGCGAAATTGTGTCACGTCTACAATGTATAATAATACTATACGCAGGGTGCGGCCAACCAAATCTGTGCGGTGCGCTAGTGTTACGTTTACGTCAACCATGCAGACCGCCACCGACGATAAACAGGATAAACACAGCCAACAACATGGATTTCGATTTGGCGTCCAGTCACTATCTATGGTCATTGGTCAACAATTTCGATCACAAAATTTCGATTTCGATGGACCGTTTGCACTTTGGTGGCCCCAATTGTGACTTCACGCTTTCATGTCGATGTTGCCATATCAACGCTCCGTAATTCCTAGATTTGAGATTTGATTTAAAATTTTGTTTGGTGAAGAATCTCGCGTCATGAAAGTCAGCGTGATTTGGTTCTATTTTTTTGCCGATTGACAGAACTGTTGTAATAATGGGAATATTAGCCTACTTGTAACACACGAATGTGAATATGATTGATCTATCATATGTTATCGCGACCGCTGTTTCGTTTAATTACACTTATGTTTACATGTGGGATTAAATTCGAACGGAATTCGATTTTGGTATTGAATAGGTACTGTATGTAAACGCAACAAAATTTGGATCGTAGGTAAATTGAGTTTCAAGGTACATATACCGCCCTTTGCTGGCATCAAATGCGAATCGTATCGGACTGAAATCCATATAAACGGGCAACTGTATTGAAACCGAATCTGTAACATCATTTCTAAACAAGAAAACCACAAAGAAGAAAACAAAATCGTGAACACACAAAGCTTCTAAATTTGGGGTAGTAAAAAAACGAGGCTACGTTGTAGATTACATGTTATGTCAGATTTGTAGGTTAGGATAGTTTCCACAGCTTGCTTGCCACCCCACGAAACGGATTCAAATCGATCTGAAAACTAAACTTGTAAACACATGAAACGCCGGATATGGTATCGAATTCAATTCGAATTGAACTCCCATGGAAACGTAGTAAATGTTTTGAGCGTCACGAGTCACAACGGTATGCTTAGAGAATATTTTAAAACATATACAGTGAAATATGACCACATCTACGAGTATCCATCCATATATTTTCGGTGCATCAAAGTTTTTGACTTACTGACTTACACACTTTGACTTTTGTACAAATGCTATATTGACACACCCTCTTACTACCTACAAGTACAATTCACAAAGCCTAGCAACCTCTTGCTTTAGTTACGACGATTCTTAATATTTATCTATAGAGCACCATTTATCAAAGTTTTGTGTTTTACATAAATATTTGAATAAAAAATACATAAGAACCGCTATATAAGCCTGTATTGTCCAAACAAACCAATTTTCTGTATAAAACTTATCCTTCGAAACTTAAAATAATATTTTCGATGTCTGCAACAGTAGAAATTATATACGCCGCGTCGTCCAAGTCCAAACCTATGAGAATTTGAATCCATAAAATGCTGGCAAAATGAATAAGTATGTAATTCATTGTCTTATTCAGCTAGTAAAAAGCATCTTGCGTCCATTCTTGATATTGATATTATTGTTCAACATGCGTTGATATGATTACAAAAATGTTATAAATTATATAATTTCAACATTTGGCTAAACAAACCAGGTATTCCAGTTTAAGTACTCGTAAATACCGTCTTAGCTATCGGATGAAATAAATTACAATACACCTACTTTTGTAAATAAAAAAAAACGTCCAATGATCAGTCCAGTTGCAAACCACCTATAAATAAGGTTGGAGCAATCTTTAAATCTTTTGTTCGATCATTACTCCACCGATTCACTGTCACTAGAGCAATTTTTAAAAGAAACAGTGATGTTCTAAATATAAAAAGTGGACAACTGTTGACCTGATTCTGTCACAAGTTTTGCTCTGAAAATAAAAAAGACGCAGAGTTGGTAAGATTATAAACGTACGAGATAATACCAGAGACATTTTTTGCACATCAATTAAAGTCCTTGATAAAATCAAATACTTATTATATTAGCAGCCTAATCTTATCTCCTCTAGATAATTTTTAAAAGCTTCAAACCCCTAAACGAAATTTTGAGTTCACCAGATTTTCCATTTGGTTCTCGTTACTCTCCACTTCTAGAATCATATTTAAAAATATAGTTTTTTACCAATTCAGAATAACTACCACGCCGGTTTTATTTGCAATATTACCTACTGTACCCACAACATATCGCATCTAAAATTTCATCACAACCGGTTCTGCGATTGCAGAACAGTCAGAACTAACTGCCACGTTAGAAATATGTTTATCTTTCAGTAGATGAGAAAGTGCGATGAAAGCATAGTACAGTATAAATTCCAGATATTACGTTAGCTTTTAAATTTGGTGTTACAGCTACTACTTAGTCCTACCAATTGTTATATTTATGCCGCATGATCTACTATAGTGTTATTTTTGGCTACACATCACAAATCATCTGTAAACACTTGCACATTACGTTTGCACATCATAAGGAGTAAACTTACTTGCATTCCAAACAAAGCATAAAATCAAATCAATCAAATCTGTACACTTTCTGACCTGAGTTACACAGACACAGTGCGTTTCGCAGCCTTGTTAGGTAAAAATTCGCGACCGCGGTCGCTGAGCAGATGCCAAGCAGTACCGACATGACAGCAACAAGACCGTCAAAATTGTGGGTTATAATATGTTGTTGTCCGTCTCAATAACGTTGTTGCATGGTACGAAATTTATGCTTGACAGCAGATATTGTGCGATTTGATCCCGTCGCTTGTCGTCTGGAAGATACGTGATAAGGCTGCATCTGTTTGCAGTGTTCGGTTAGTCAAGAAAAATACTCATATTTATTAAAAAGTGGGCCAAGGGCAGCGTGTTTTCAGTAAGATCATGCAATTAGCCATTCATACTTTTCTGTGCGGATATGAATACTGTTCCTGGACTAACCATGCGTGCATGTCAGAAAGATTGCAGCTAGTAAGCAACACCGTCGAAAAATAGTTGTTCGAGGCAACGTCGCATCGCACTCGACACGTGACTGGGTTATTTTGAGTTTTCTCCGCGTCGCCAACAACGCCAGTGTGTTCAACATGGCGGCGATGAGTTGTACGCGTTAAGTTGTTTTTCGAAAAATGTCAACGAAACGGGCGGCGGGGAATGGAAAAAAACGAGGTCATCAACATCACCCAAGGAACGAAGGCAACAGACGCAGGCTGGCTCTAGACCCCGAAATTAACCTCAAACTCAGCCCGTACAGTACAAGCAACGCAGTGGTGAACCAGGTGCAGACAATAACAAATGAAAATGCTGTGATAAAATGTATTTCTTCCCCACAAAAAGAACTGCCGCCCAATAACAACACTTGTGATAGTACAGAAGTGATAGATTTAACGAATTGTGATGACGAAATCGACGCAAAAGTTAGTAAGAATCGACGTAACGAAAAAATACGCAAACCAAGACAAAGTGACCACGATGAAATTAGTCAAGAGAAAGAGAATGACATGTGTTTGGTGTATCGACCAGAACCAGAAGGGGCAGGTCAAAGTGACCAAGAGGACCCTGAATTGGAAGAGTTGTCAAAGCTCCGCTGTACGTCTGAAATGACCGAAGTGGTAGCTGAAAGAGAAAAAAGGAGAAACAGACGCTGTGCAGACTATCCAGGCCTTGCATTCGCCAGCTCCATCTTCAGCTCTGACACCCTTATGAAATTTTCGATCATCCGGAACGAGTTGCACAATATAATGAATACGCAATTAAAAAGGGTAGGTAATGTCGCTTACGCGGTGACCTTTGTGAGAATGTGAGATATTTTTAGATTCTGAATAAATAAGTTGGCTGAAGTGAACATATGATCGTCATGTCATGTCATGATGTCGAGCACGTTTTGCACAGCCAATCGGGATTTTGGCCGTGATAAGCGACAGCCAATGGGAAGATGGTGGGAGTTATAAAAGGGCGTTTCCGAGTCCCATAACAAGTTGCTTTGACAAATACACACGTGGCACCTCACCTGTTTAATGCAGGGACATAAAGGAAAAAAAGACATTTTTGAAGATAGTTCATTCATCCAATATTCTAAATTTTTTTTTGGGTCATATTCACCTACAGGAACAAACTGTTTGAGATTTTTGGGCAATTTAAAGTAATTAACAAATAAAGGGTAAAAATTACTATTTTTTTTAATTGGTTAAAAGTAAAAGGTATTGACAAGTGTTTATAAGAAAATTTAGGTATCTTCAAGAAGATACCCTCGAAGATACCCTATCCTATAAAATAACTGTTAGGGATTTTGAAGAACCTTATTAAGAATAATTGCTTAGAAAATTGAAAACCTAACAAAAATTAACAAAACATAATTTTACAATAAGATTTGCACAAATTAACCTAAAATTCTGATAATGTTAGGTTTTTTGATACAGTTCAACTTTCTATATATAGGTACTTTATCAAATAAATGAATAATTTCGAAATTATTTATCAAAACAGAACTTTTCTGTGCAGAAATCATAAATATAGGTAGGTACAATATTTTGACATTTATGGCATTATGTCTATCAAAGAAGACTTGAGTTATACCTATACTTGATTAAAAAAATTGTAAAAAATAATTTTAATAAATGACAACAATAACAAATAAATAACCAAGATAATAATACAGTATGTTACAATATGATAATAATAAAACAAATACCTAACTGTTAAAGAATATTCACTTATTAGTTCAATAATAATCAATGAGAACATATGAAAAATATGCTTTTTGCAAAAAAATGTTTAAACAGTTTACATCTTTGTTAAATAGATGATAAATTTATATAAAATTATGTATTTGCATGTAATATACATATGTGAAGAGTATGTACAAAATAGAAAAAAATAAGAAACATCAAAGGCCTTTTGAGCTTCACTTTAGAAGCTTTACTGATGGGAAATTTGGAAACATGCAAACATTTTTTGAAACCTCATGCAAAACCCTTGGATATTCATCTTTTTAATGGCGAGAATTAGTTTCCTCAACTTACTTTAAAGGAAGGAAAATAATAATAACTAACTTTTACCCAAATTGGGGGTTCAGTAGAGGTATTCATATAGAAATGCCAACTTCCCAGATATGAAAAAAAAATATTGTGTAAGCTCAATAGCAAAACATTTATTTATTTATAAGCCTAAAATTGGATCACTATTGTTGAATGATTTTCCAATGTTAAACATTATTTTTGTATCTTTATGATGATTTTCTGTTTTATAGCATTGTAAAAAAAGCTGCCTGGGATGAGCAATTACAATATTATTCCAAGTACCTACCTATTCAATGAATCATTACTGAAATTTTGTACTCATATTCTGTACTCTAAGACCCGAATTTTAGTGGAATACCAGAATTTAATGTTCATTTGTGCAAATGTTAGATATTGTTAAACGTTTTTTTGATTTTTGTCGTTTTTACGATTGTCTAAGCAATAAATAAATTTATCAAAATCAAAGGCATCTTCTTTAAAGTTAGTTTTTTTATAAAGACACTTAGAACTCAACAATTTTTGCTGGTTAACAAACACTTTAAGACAAAATTAGTCATTTTCACCCTTTAATCATTTGTAACACTAATTTGCCCAAAAATCTCATGAGAAAAACAAAATTACCTTTGAACAATTACCCTTTGCGTCATTTGGCTTTTGTTTAGGTACACCAATGGGCTTTTATCTTTTGCAGAGGATGTGTATTGTAACAGCAAATGTTCTCGATTTTGAGATAGGAGATGAACTTTGGGTCTGATTTTCGGCTGTTGCCATAGATACCTATTTGTCGTGTCTTAGTAATTGTAATATCTATCTGTTTTTTTGATAAAATTCGAAGAACAATACTTTTGATGTCAACTGCCATGTGCTCTGCGTCGGTACATCATTAATTGTGTTTCTGTCATTCTGTCCTTTCCTGAAATATGTACAACTGATAATGTACCCGCGCAAGAAACTTGGCGGATTAGTTGTTTGCAGTCAGTGGCATAACTATTCTTTTCTCAATTCGAATTTGAATTATAGTGAAATACAAATAATAAGTGTTATTTCAGAAGAACTCTCTTCAGAGACATTTTGCTTAGATAAAACGTAAATCCGCACAAAATCAAAACCAAACCTCACAAGATAACTCCCACACAAACCGCAAATCAATCTAACCGGCACTACTGATGACAATTTGGATCTCAAATGATTAAGCAACCACTGCACACCTACGTCACTGGCCTATTTTCAGATGGAAGTATGGTTAAATTCCTTTATGATGAAATTTTGTTTCGACTGCCACTGGACGGATTTTCAAAGGCTGTAAAAGTGTTCGTAGAAATACTAACCTACCATGAAAATCTGATGTCAGTTCAATTCTCTCCAGGGGCGAGGTATGGATTTCCTAAAACTTTGTAAGGATTTTTCCTTTGTTTTTTGTACTTGCTGTAGTGGTAACTTACTGTGAAAATTTGATCATGGCTTTAGTACCTTTCAAAGGAGCAAGGATTATCTGCTAGACGACGGACATGTACAGTAATTGATTAATCACACTTTACTGGTCCAACGTAAAAACTATACATATACAGTGTGCCCATTATGTATGGAATATAGTATATATCTCAGTATATCATTTGGTAAATATTTTTTCTTTCCAGTGGCATAACATGTCGGTACTTAATTACAAGAAAATGTTTAATAAAGTGGTACTTTATTTTGACGTTTGATTTTTCAAATCAGTCGAAAACTAATCGACCGATTTTAAAAAATGAAACATCAAAATTAAGGACCTCAACATACCTTTGAAACAAGATATTACTCGATACCCTTTGTCATTTAAAATTTTTAAGGGGATGATCCGGGGTGGCAGGGTACAAGGGGGTGAAGTAGTTTTTGGTTAAAAGGTTGTCCCCCTTGACAAATCTTTCGAAGTGTATCGGCATTTTGTTTAATCAGCGGTTTTCGAGAAATCCGGGATCGGAAGTTTTCAAATGAACAGTATGGTTATTAATAAACTTAACAAAGTTTTTTTTTAACATATTTGGGTACTAACATCTGTCATTGAAAAGAGCGAGAAATCTAGCCGACGCTACTGACGACCATTTGGACGACAGCCGATCCTCTAATTAACGTCACTGACCTGTTTTCGGATGAAGTTAAGGTATACATTGCTGCAGTATTCAGCTCCAGCTTCGTAACCATCAAAAGAGTAAAAAGGAAATTTATACAAATCCTTAACTTTCCGGATTCGTCCAGATCTCTAAATACTCCTCAAGATGGGGGTGAAGAAATTCGGAACGAAAAAAATATTTGGATGTTTGAGAGTGCTATACTCTCAATACTTTCAACATGCAACGCTCACTCTTGGGTATGGGCAAAAGCTTTCCATGATGTTTATGATGTTTTATATGTTTAGGTATAACAAAAAACACTATCTTATCTATGAGTCGAAAATTTATGGGACATGTCATTAGAAACAGTTTTGTTTCCATCCGATAATTGTGACAGGTGCTGCACACTTTATATTAAACCGTTGTTTAATTGCATTAATAGTACCTATATTGTTCATCAATGCGGTAATAGGGAGTTATTGAAGTAGTGCCATCCACTAATAGTGTCGTCCTTCCACTAATAGTGACAGGCACTGCCTGGCCTTAAAATTGTCTCTAAAACAGCATTATTGATGCGTTCTGTCAAGCGCGGATTTAATTACAACTTAAAAAGAGACGAAACTTCGGTTTAATTTTTTGTACTGTGTTTTGTACACTGAAGTCCTTGATTTTCACCTACGTTACAACCACACAGCAACACTAAAACCTTTTAAAAACTATTATTGACCTGCCTTCACCTATTTTGATGGTATATTTTTAATCTTATCATCATCATCAATTATCTATATACTTATTTGTCAAGTATTCAAATAAATATTAGTCCTAGTTCTCAAAAAGCTTATCCATTATGGTTATGTTCACCAATCACCAGTCGCATCTATAAAATATTAAATACCGTGTCTCAAAACAGCAAATAGTATCATATGTCAAAATAGTGCCTTGGCAGTGCCGCGACACAAGGCGTTCATAAATAGTCGCAGGCACTAACTTTATTACTGCCAGCCAGTATTTTTGTCCTAGTGCGCATGCTTAGATGTCAAATACGGCCAGGAATTATTAGTGCCTTGTTGCATCCCGTCTTCAATAACTCCATATTGCCTGTAGTGTAATAACTCACGCAGTTGAAGTTTGCAATCAACAAGTGAGTTATTACCATTACCGCGAGTCATTACTATACTTTATCTACGACCGAAGCAATTAATAGTTTTACTTAAGTACATAACAATTATATAGGTACCCTGAGTAAAAAATATCTATCCATGCTGGTCTGGTTATGTTTCATGAAACAATATAATGTTGCCAAACTAATAATCGATATTTAATTATGTCATAAATTCAAAAATAATTACGTGACATCTTGAATAAGGCTTAAATTATAGCTTGCTAATAATGATATATGTACTCTATAAAAGCAAAACAAACAATTTAATTCCATAACTCACTGAAAATCTTATCTAAAACGATAATAATAAAGCATTTTCTAATTATCTCCAATGGGGAAATCCGAAACCCCCCCCCCCCCCCCACCACACCATTCGCTGTAGGGGCCTAGCTGAAATGTAATTAGTCGTTGTTTACTGGAAACTGCAAGCCCCTAAACAAAAACTGATGCGGGACACCTATGGCGGCCTTTCCAGTTTTGATAAGGCTTTCCTCTGAACTCAAAGAACTATACGTCACATACATTTTCACTAAATCAATAACACAATATCAATAAGTAGGTAGGTATATTTGCTTCGGTATGTCTGAAAATATACAATAATAAAGTAGGTATTATCAGGAATAAAAACCGTTCATCTGTGGATCTCTGACAAGTTAATTTATTTCTATTTTATTAAAGTTGACCGCGCCTGGTTTAAAATACAGACATAATTTCGCGACGTTGCCAGAGCCAGACTTACGATTTATAGTGTTCATTTTATGAATGTTGAGGTCATTGATGAAACAATACTTTTGAGGTAATTCAGCTGAGAGTTTACATTATATACATGTATGTAGGTATATGCTTTATAAAGAGGAACCGGGTCTGATAGTCGGTATACAAAAACATTGTTGAACTAACCCTAACCCAAAGTAAACGTTATCGAAGAATCGAGGTTAGGTATTCACATGAACTGTTTTATTCCCAAATTGATTTGCAAAATCCGTAATTTTTTTCGAATGCCCTCAAAGCTTATGGTCTAATTTCTTTCTGATAGTCGTACAAAAAATAGTGTGTACCTTATTTATTTTTTTGAAAATGTTTATCAATAAAGTGCTACAGCTCCCAATAAAAGGATTTTAAAAGGTTCTTTAAATGTCTGAAAATATTTATGGACGTATATTTTATGTTACAAAATAATAGCCAAATAGAAATTTGACCAAACCATTCGACAAGACACTATACGGAGCGTATATACCACTTTTAATTTTTTGCGGGTGCCAATGCACCATTGGATACCGCTCTGTCCACATTTTGGGCAATATGGGCATGTTGTCACCAGTAAAGGGAAATGTACAAGGTAGAAATGCAAAAATAAAAGGATAATTAACACCAGCGCGCTCTTTCCTTTAATTTTATACGCCTCCGCCGTTTCATTTACTGCTTTTGGGACATATCCCAATCAACACAGTACATTTTAAAACGTCCATTTTAGGTCATATTTACGTACGTACGCCTTAAGACTAAAATAATTTGTACATAGTACGTATCTCTCAGTACGTATATAGTTCGTAAGCTTATAGTTTGTTCTCAGTACCTACATAGTATGTACAGGGTGTCCCATTTTGGGCACTTTTACGGGGTATCTCTGGTATTTTTGATAGAGATAGAGAGTTGCGGTTTTCGCGACAGTGTGCTACTTTTTTGTGAAACTAAAGATGCCATTAACAAAATTATCATGGCCCTCTTGGTTTTTGAGATACAGGGTGAAATCGAAAACTGTCGATTTTGAGACCACCCTCGTATCTAGGTTGTCTTTTAACTTATAAGTTCAAAAAAGGGTTTTATAGATTTTTTAGAAGGTGCCTCAATTCAATAGGGCGGAGCTGGACGAACCAATCAAAAATAAGACATCCTATTGTCGTCACAGTGCCCATTAGAAAGTACGAAGTACTCGTAGAAAGTGTATAAAACCATGATAATGTTTTATCAAAGCCGAAATTTTCGCCATAAAAATGTACAAATGGCCTGTGCAGCATTGCCAATGCCAACATTATCAGTTCCGAAATAGAAGTTCAATGGTTTTTGTATATTCTGAAATAGAGGACCGACGTGGCTGTGCGATGAACAGCGTCTGCCGATAGTTGGGCAGCAGCAGCCATGTGCGCGGTTAGCGCTTGGGTGGGTGGACTGAGTAATGTCGGTGTCGCCCACACGAGCCCTGAGCCGTGAGCACCCTGCGCTGCCGGCACTTTGGATGATCAACAGGAAGGACCGGAGGTAACAAAAAGGCTACAGCCTGACGGCTCTCAGAGGAAAAGAAATTCTGAAATAAAGATTTCAAGCCTTTCAAATTTTAAATAACTCAATATTTTAATTTTTATACCCTGTGAAAAGGGATGTAAAAAATACGTTTTATGTTTGTCTAGTTACTCCAATAAGTACATACATAAAACGTATTATCAGGTGGAATTTGGATGCACTACATACGTATAATACTTAGATTGTACAGATTAAATTGCAGTACGTACATAAGATGTAAGTTACGCCGAAGGTCGACGTATTATGTACTTGCATAAAATGTAAACTGGTTGTTTCGGTAGGTATATATTTAAAATTCTATATGAAATGGTTAAAAGGTTGCGACCTACGTAAATGCGAATCGAAGAGCAGTTTTTGCGTATTTTTCCGCCTAACTACATTATACTATGGCGTAGCGAAGGGCTTAACTATATACAGGGTGTCCCAACAAAATTTGGTCAAGCGGTAGTCCAGAGGTAAAACACACCTAGAAGTATCTGAATCCTTCCCATATATCCTCTGTCTACAAAACTGTTTCAAAAAAGTTTCATTTTCGGATTAACGTCGCAGCATTTCCTGGCAAATCGCTATCCTTATTCGGTAGTAATCAGGCTTAGTACCATACAGCTTAGTACAATAGGCAAACCCAGGTTCCAATTAATCAATTTCGTCTGAACCTGCATCTATTTTTTAAGTATTTTAAAAATGGCATTTTTCGTCCTGCCATGAATTGGGCTAAATTTTGAATTGATTAGGAAGATAGCTTAAATTAATTCACAGAATAAACCGTTGATAACATTAGCAAGTTTTTAAAAAAGTCTTGGTGGAATTTGTTTTGTTTCTTTTTTGTTAGTCTCGCGTAAAGAAAGAAATTTAAATGTTCAGTATTGGAACCACCTTTTGAAATTACGCATTCTTTTATAATGCAATGATGTCAAATTAGACGTCAAATGTTTGCTCATTTGTAAGGCATACCTACTATTCACCTAATTGAGGAAAAAATCAAGTAGGTATGTATCCCAATAATGTCCAACTCTGTGACAAATAATTTCTTGATATCAGTCATAAGGTTTTAGAAGTAAATAAGAAAAAAATGCATAACCCGAAAACTACAAAAAATTGCATAACAATTATTATATGGGGTCATTCAGATACTGCTAGGTGTGCTCTATCTCTGGACTTCGCCGGTTTGGTTTTGGTTTGACACTAGTTTTTGGTACACCCTGTATACATAGTATATATTAATAAAAACAACAGACTAGCTGATTTATTATACGTATCTGTAACATCCATGCACCATACACCATACGAGTTCAAAACACAAAAATGTATGTGAAATACAAAGATTTTTTGGATGCTACATTTCCTGGACTATGCGATCGTAATGGTGTAGAGGCGGCAACCTGGCGAATCCAAACATGTAGCAGGTGTCGGCTACGCAAGCGCGTTCGCCATTTTGGCCGGTGACTCGCCCAGTTGACTCAAGTCTTGCTGTCCGTCGGTTTCATTACTGTTTATTTTACGTGATCCGAGTTATTTTATACCGTACAATCGAAAATGACGACCAACATCCAACAAGGGTCGCTTTTGGACGTTCTCAAGAAGAAAATGCGTCAGACCAAAGAAGAAATGGAGAAATACAAGGACGATTGCGAAGAGTACAAGAAGAGGCTCCAAGTCGAAATAATGGGGAGAGAAGAGGTGGGTCACCTGTATAACTTGTTTTTTCATCAGTAACAGATGTTTTTACTTGTTTCAAAACTACCTACCTATATTCTATAGAACCCGATGGCTTTTTTATATCTAGACAAATTTATAGTGGTCCCGTTGGGCTTGGTTGCCTATTGATTCTGGTGACGTTTCAGGCGATACCTACTTTCTTTCATTCATTTAGTCATGCATTCGAGGCTGTATGGAATACTGAAAACAATCTCAATCCATACAGCAAAAAACAAATAACTGAAACAACCCTGATGTGGAGGTGTTATTTTTCTATGGCACCAATGCATGGGCGTCCATGCCTCAAAAGTGGGGGGGGGGGGGGGCAAGTTTTGTTGAAATTCATTAATCACCCTGCAGTTTTTCAAGAACAAATTAGTAGTTTAGTTGTTGAGCCCAAGTTGAAGAGAGAAAACAATCCTTCAGTATTATCAAAACTATCCTAATTTGGCAAACAAATAATTTTTGAGCAAAAAAAGGTGAATTTGATATCCATTTCATAAATTTTTGAGGGATTTTTATGGATTCTTACAAATCACAAACAAAAGATGTAGCTTTAGATTATTTTTTGTAACTTAACATAGGCACAGAGGGTGCAGGCATTACTTATTGAAGGGGGAGAGTCCTACACTTCAATTCATGTCCTTATTGTAAACAAAAAAAGGAAGCCAAAAGCTGCACCATCCAAAACAGATGGTACATGTATAAAAACCTTATCCAAGTAATAAATAAGCCATGAAATCCCACACAAAAGAGCAAATACATATTTGTTAATTTTATTGGTCTATTTTATTAGATTGTGACATAAGTATTTTTTGAAATAGTTAACAAAATCATATTGGTATAGTATAATTTAATAACTCAAATGGGGGTTAAGAAAGATGGTAACTAGAGCTGCAATAGGTTGTTATTTTCTGGAGTATAGAAGCTGAGGAGTGCTGAAATACTTCAGTTGATAAATTAATGTCTAGGTGTTGGCATATCCAAACAGTGAGATACCCATTGTTTGTTCTATCATGCTTTACTAGCCCATAAATAAAATATAAGAATAAATTTTAAAAACTACATTACTTATTTTTTGTTCTTAAGCATACCTTATATTAGAGAAATTTTAATCCACAAATATTCCTGAGGGCCGGTTGTACAAATGCTGGTTTGTTTAACTCAAGCTTTATTAAACCTGAGATTAGCTAAGCTTAGGTTTAACATTGACATCCGTTGTACAATCGTCAGATTAGTTAAACCTGGTTAATAATAAAATTCACTTCGGTTTTCATTTATACATTCACTACTGGTTTGTCACTGATGGCTGGTGATGGTTTAGGGCAAATTCGGGCAACAGACGTTTCTGTCTCTGTTCTTTTATTTGCTCTCTTTAGGCCTTTACAGAAACAGTGAACTGGATTCGGATTGATCAGTTATATGTCAAACAGCTGTCAAGTGGGATTTAGGATTCCATGCATTCTTAACAGACATCAAACAATGATAAAGTTGGTGTAATAACTAAATACAGATGGTTAAGAAAACCAGCTACTCATCTGAATCATCCGATTGCAATCACTTACCTTACAAGAGTGTGTGTGATTGGGTTAAACCAATCAGTTTCCATAAAGGCCTTTTGTTAAATCAAACACAAATCTTTCCCAAAATATAACCTAATAAAGTGACAAGCAATTTGAAGGTTCCCACTTAAGGTATCATGTCATTTGTATCAATTTATTCGAGCTGGTTGTACAATGCAAGCTTCAGTTTAAGGTAAGCCGACGTTAAACCACGTCAGTTGCAAACTGTTCGTTGTACAATGCTGGCTACCACTCCAAGCTTAACCCGAGCTTACCTGAGGTTAAAACCTAACCTGATATAAATGACATGAATGTCAAGGAGGAACCTTCAAATTTCTTGTCACTTTATTAGGTTATATTTTTTGAAAGATTTGTGTCTAATTTAACAAAGAGAGCAAATAAAAAAACAGAGACAGAAATGGCTTTGGCCGAATTTGACAAAAACCGTCAGAGGTGTCTATCCAAAAAGGGTAATTTTTCAGATGATTACAACAGTATGTATTGCTTCATTGGTGCCAACCATAGTGAATTTTGTTATCAACCAGGTTTAACTAAGCCAATGATTGTACAACAGGTGTCAACTTTAAGCCTGAGCTTAGCTAAGCTTAGGTTTAACAAAGCTTGTGTTAAACCCACATTTGTACAACCGGCCCTTAAACTTCAGTTAGGCTCAGGTTAAGCTTCGGTTTACATAAGCTCGTATTAAGCTTGGAGTGGGGGGCTAAGCCAGCATTGTACAGTGGACTTCTTGCAACTGACATAGTTTAACATCCACTTACCTTCACCCGAAGCTTAAGCTTGCATTGTACAACCAGCCCTTAAAGTGTGTTTATGCGATACCAAAACAAATTGAAAATTGTGCTAAATTAAACTTTAACCATTGGTGGAGACTACTAGGTAATTTTAAGTCTTTACATATATTTCTCCCTAATATATGCTGCTAATTAATGTTGCACTATTATATAGATGGATATCTTTCATCATCAATCACTCCTCAAATAAGTGTTCTATTCTTAGATACAGCATATTTTATGTTCTTGGATATATATTGTCTTCAGTCTCATTCAAAGTAATTGGCTACTTAATATTTATAGCAGTCTGACAAAATTGCAATCCAACATGGACAATTGGACCAACCAGTATCATAATTTATTTCACTAACCTGACTGTTTGGTGACTTAGTTCTAAACGACTACAGTTTTGACTGTTTTGAGATAATGTATTTTATAATGCATTAAAACTTATTCCACATTTATGCAATATCAGTTTCGACACATGTGATTTTAATTATAGGCCAGCTGGCCTAGATGAAGCAGAGAGACAACCAAAGGATATCTTTCAGAAACTACATTAACTTTGACTCATTTGTTTGCAAGTGTATATGTCTACAATAGCCTTTTTAGGCTAAGTGTGTTTAAAAAGTGAAATCAAATGCTTAGCCTCCTAGCCGCTGGTGAACAGCTATTCGCTACAGCTAGTATTGTATTTGAAAGTCCAAGAAATAATCTAACCTCCAGAAATTTTAATTTTGTTGCAATTTAACTTGACAGAATTACACTTTAAATAGTTGAAACATTGTTTGTTTAACTCAATGTTTTCTTTACCATTTATATTTTTTACTTGAATTTCATATAAGATTTAAACTTGATTCGTTTTTTATTGAGTATTTGTTTTAATTGCTTTAAAACATCCTAACAATTGGAATGCTTCATTAAATTTTTTCAGGTTGGAAACAAACGCTACAGAAGTATTGTGATCCTTTTTCACATCAATATAGATCAATATCTTATTCTACATATCGGCCGATACCGATATCGGCCAAGAAGTGCGATACGGCCGATATTCCGATACTGATATAGGTCACTACCTCCTACATAATATATAAAAAAAGCTAAATAAAAAACGAAATTGGGAACAGTTTTATCTCCCTGTATTCATCTTTCCAAATTTATCCATCATTATTTTCACCAGAGACCTTGAAAATGTCCAAATGTTTGAGCATCTGATGCCTTAAGTATAATATTTTGCACCCCAAGCCAATATGCTGAAAAGTCTTGTAAATGCAAAAAAAATGAAATTAAGATAATAAGTTTTGCAATATTTACGTCACAAAAAACTATCTCACTATTTCTGTTTTGTTTTTGTAAATCGGTTCAGAGGTGTGGGGGAAATCAAGTTCTACCAGTATGTTTTTAATGAAATTTTTGAAGGTAATTTGTCAGTGCCACTTTGCCATCTTGGAGAAAAAGTCGTGAAAACGATACATATACATAACATGTTTCATACTGTACGTTTTACATATACGTTGCTTCTAAAACTGGGCATGTGTAAATCCTAAAATACGGACCTGCAGCATTAGCGGAAGGAAGTAAGCTTGGTTAAATAGTGATTTCAACCTCTTTCCAATGTGTGCGCCCTACCCTTTTTTTCAAATTAGGCAAAGTTAGTTGAGGGGGAATAATAGTATCTCTTTCTATAGATCAATAGAACAACGAAAACAACAATCGAATTTCTACATAGTAAAATTGGTGTTCAATTACTTTAACTGTGGTATAATAGCCGCGGACGTATTCGATAGGAATCTAATATTTTGTTAAGCAGAAATTGAGCAGTGAACGTGGCCACACAGAATTTCTACGAATCATTCATTTCACCACTCAACCCATCATTTAGATTTGCATACGAGCAGGTGCATGCTTTTTGGAAATGAGATATTTCTAAACGTGGTTAGCTATTTCACAAATTTCATGCAATGTGACAAATCGCTACACCAATATTCGAATATTCTCGGCTGAGACCCAACTATAAGCAATTGGTTGTAAGACAGTATATTTGGCGCATGCGCATACAGAATTGAAATTATGCTGTCGTTTCTTGTCAGTTTTGTTATTCTCGGGTAATAGTTCACATTTTCGATTTTAAGATTTCTATTTTGAACGTTTTATAGCGTCTGCATCGGGAAAATCAATGACACCCATTTTCTTAGGTTTGCCTGTCTTGCCATTTTGCTAACAGCTTAATCTTTGCAACCACTCCACTTACGATATTGCTTTCACAATTTGAATCCCAATTCTTCAATTTTTTTTCTACAAATAGCTGTTATAGAAGGCCAAACCTCTATATTTTCTGATGATATATAGGTCTATTATTTTGACAGATCCTGGATACTTAATACAGCCAGATCTAGATGTTTCCGGATTTGAATGATAAACGGATTGGGATCTTTGGTCCAGTTCAAAGTTTCTTAAAACGAGGCAAATTGCCGTCCTAAGACAGATCCATCATTTTGAAGGATCGTGGATACTTAAAAAAAGAACCGGATCTGGATGTATCTAGATTTGAATGTATGATCAGGATTCAGATTTCAGTTCAAATATTCAACATGGATCTGAATATATTATATATAAGTAGGTACCAAACTGCAGCTTGAGAATGCACAAAATGAAAGGTAGACTAGGTAGAAGTATTATAATTCCGACAAATTTGGAATTTGAGATATTTATTTTTTATAACCTTCATGGAAGGTTTTAGTTCTGGTTATTGTCCCACTTTTTAACGCGGATAATATTAATTTGATATCAAGGAATTTTGTACTGTAGGTTGTTACTGTTGCAAGTATGAACCGTGAACAATTAATTTTCAACGAAATTCCGTGACTTGTGATTGTAAATATATAATTCCATAGTGCTGTGTAGAATTATTTTCCGGGTACTTAATACGAGGCTGCGCCAACTTCGCAAAACTGGTCATACGGATACATAACGAGTTTGGTGACTCATTATTAGTATCTTTTAGTAGCATATTTTGTAGATTATAATGAAGTAATACGAAAAATCAAAAGTAATGTTCTTACGTAGTACTTTGTTATTTTGTACTTCTTCAATGCTGTTTTTACGATTTTTCCAATATGGCTGATTAACAGGCCAGGATTCAGGATGCCCTAGCTAGTTTGATACGTGTTTTTAACCCTTAACCGGTAACGTGCAAATTCGGGGCATAGCTGGTAACGTGCAGTCTGTGAGACTGTAACGTCTTTGAAGCTTAAAAAATCAAACTCTCCTAATTATTTTTTGGAAAAAATGCATGAAGATTTGTTGGGTATATATCCTTTAATAATAATTTTGTATAAAGTAGCAGAACATGTGATGTAAAGAAAAAAATTATGATAATTTTTAACTAGAACACAAATTAGCAGCACAAATTTGTAGGACCAAGATAATAAAAAAAAACTTTGACCACACTCAAATCTATATATTTTGTGATTGATAATAAGTAAAGCAATACACCTATAAAAAATATTTTGGTAAAAAATGACGGACCTGCCATGACTACCAGTAGAGAAAACTTATAACGTAAACCGTAACGTTCCGTCTCACAGTCTCACAGACTGAACCGAACTAACAACTAAGCACATCTGGAATGTTGTTTACGCAAACTTATTGATAAACGGGATATAAAAGGGATACCAATGGCAGATAGATTAGATGACGTCATTTACCAGAAATGCGGTAAGGTTTTGTTGTAGGCTCGAATTTAAGATTGCTTGCAGTCTCACAGACGGCACGTTACCAGTTAAGGGTTAATATTCATAACTACAGCTTGTTGCTACTACTCTAGGCCATTTTTAGCTGTGTTTTGCATTCTACTTGGATTTTGAAACCTGCATGAACCAAACGGACTGCAGATTTGTGTTCAGCCCTTCAAAATACATACTATGATAGATGGGTCCCCTCAAATATATACAGTCTGTACCTGGTCTGTACAGACTCCTTTTTTGTGTACCGGTGTTATATGATTTTCATTTATCGCATTATACGAATTGGGACTAGTATGTTTTGAAGACTGTAAGCAGATATTCTAGGGGGTTGAAAGAATGAATGAAAGAGTGATATAGGCTTTCTGGTGACCAGAACTACCAAAGCATAAGCTTACAAACGGGCCCTTATGCACCTCTCCTTACCCTAGTTCCCAAATCCAGCCCTCATCGCAAAGATCAGGATAGCCTTGGGACCTGCCTATCTTAACTTTAGGTTCAAGAACCTTTGAACCTAGTATGGTCTGCCTGTGATACCCAAGGGCTTCTCAGTGACATAGGATGTGTGCCGAGGACTTCTCCTCCGCGCCACATCACGTAAACATCTGATCACTTGCCTCCCCCATCACATACAAGTGACGTTTGAAGGTGTTATGGCCAGATAGCCGGCTGACAAGCAACCTTAACTGGCTGCTGTCCAGTGAGAGGTAGAACCGCCCCACCTTGGCCAGGGGTCCTAAAATAAGTTCTCTAGAAATAAATCAAGAGAATAAACTAAAACGTTTAGACGTTATTGAGGCTAAAATTGTCTGTACTAGCAAAGCCATCATGACTAATCGTAAATTATCATGACTCGGAGAAGACTTGTTATTCATTGTCGGTCACAGCTAATTCATATAGCATCAACTCTACAAAAGTCATATAATAACCCTTGTAATATTACTTCTAGTTTTATTCACAATAATTCTACCATTTTTTTTTAACCCAGTGGATCCTATGGAAGTAAGCAGCATAATCAGAAGCATGAGTGACAGTACTTCACTTGACATATTTGGACTGAGTAATAAATTTACTGTGTAAGGCTTTCGCGGTCATCGTCCAATGAATTTTGTGGTTCTTGGGTTTTTAGGCCGGCGTCGTTTAGCGTTAAAGCTTGACGTTTCGCCACCACGAGTGGATGGCATCTTCAGAAGCTATTTCACTTCGGCGACTTTCAAAATACTGTAGTACAGTAAATTATTAAAACAAATTCATGAAGGAATATTATTGCCTCTAACTATAATTATTAATAAATGTTTTACGTCAGGTAAATTCCCAGAAAAACTCAAACACAGCAATGTTTGCCCTATTTTTAAAAAGGGTGATCAAGATGACCCAGGTAATTACAGGCCTATCTCAATTACCCCCACTCCCCATTGAGGTTAGTATTAATAATCGTATAATTCGTTTTCTGGAGAGAGTTGAGTTACTTTCTCGTTTTCAGTTTGGTTTCAAGAAAAAAAAGTCAACATCTGACGCTCTTAACGAACTGGTTAGATGTGCTGTCCAATGCTTTGAGAGGGGCGAAACAGTGTCTGCGATATTCTGTGACCTGTCTAAAGCCTTCGACTGCGTGTCACACCAAATATTGCTTGAAAAATTGGTCTGCTATGGTATAAGAGGAAATACATTAGACTTAATCACATCATATCTGTCTAATCGTACCCAAGCTGTTACTTGTGCAAATAAAACTTCAAAAGCCTTACCTATTACCGCAGGAGTACCTCAGGGTTCAATTCTGGGACCTCTTTTATTTATCCTCTATGTAAATGAACTTCCAGCATGTTTTCCACTTACTAAGTCCATTCAATATGCTGACGATACAACTCTAATTAACTATGATAAGGATCGCTCCTGTCTTGCAAGTAAAACGAACTCGACTTTACAGAATCGAGATATGGTTCTCAGATAATAACTTGTGTTTACATATTGAGAAAACAAATTCTCACCCTCTCTACACGAGACTTAACTGACAACAAAGCTGTAAAGTTTTTGGGTGTTTATCTCGACAGTTCCTTGTCATGGAAACACCATATCAGAGAATTAACAACAAAATTATCCTCATCACTTTTTCTCATTCGCAGAGTTGCAGAATTTGCTACCCTTGGTGTATTAAAATCAACATATTATGGACACTTTCACTCTAAAATTTCTTATGGACTTATTTTTTGAGGAAATTCTACAGAGTCGATCAAAGTGTTCAAAATGCAGAAGTATGCCATTAGATTAATTTCTAAAAAAAACTCGAAGGGAAAGCTGTAGACCTTTATTTAGAGAATTACAAATATTACCTCTACCAGGATTGTACATATATCAAAGTCTTGTTTTTGTTAAAAATCATCTAAATGAATACATTACAAATAACAGCAGACATGAATACCAAACTCGCCATGGTGAAAACTTGCTGGGTCCACAACATCGCTTGACATTGACTCAAAAATCTTATATTACCATGACCATTAAATTTTTTAACGTAATACCAGCTACCTTAAAGCATCCGCCAGTTACAATGTTCAAAAAGAAAGTCAAGAGGCTTCTCCTAGAGATCTCACCCTATAATAATAACGAATTTTTGCGTATCGTTTTTGTTTTATACCACTAGTGCCTATATGTATGTATGTGTAATTTATTTATATATGTATGTTATGTGTATATATACAATACTATTTATTTTGTCATAAATGTTCATAATAACTTATATATCAATATCGCCTTAAGCGAATGTTTTTTTTACAATGCTAAAGAATAATTATTGTAATGAAGCAAATAAACCATTTATTATTATAAACCATTTATTATCAGGTCTAAGGGTTAGAGTGTCCGATAGTGAATCTGTGGGTCTTTGGATCAAAACCCAGGCCTTCCAACTTTTTTAATTTTTTTTATCAAAAATTTATCGATATGTGCTTTTTGCACTTGTTACGCACATTTTTTCTACGATCAACATAAATATGTGTTTGAATCAAATCATATTTATGTTGATCGTAGTATTACTTGCACTGCATAGTGCAAAAACTAAGTACAGGAGGCGGTGGGCAATTCAAAAAATCAGTGGGAATGAGGTTTAACTAAAAATTTAACAAGCAAAAATGTATAATAAATGCAATAGAAACAAAACAAAAATAATTCTTCTATCAATTTCAATGTTATAATTATCTTCTTGACCAGAACTAAAAATAATAATCAATAAATACTTCTACAATAAATGATCTATGAATATAATTATTTTACATAAGAGTTAACACCCCAAGTAAACAAAAATAAAATAACAGCTTTTATTTTAATAAATATAAAACTGGATATTCGCATTCGCGAATGTTTGTAGCAGATATAAGCATCCACTGACAATAGATCCACCTTCGCATCCGCGAATGTCAAAAATGTGACATTGACATTCGTTACATTACTAGAGCAAAGTTCCCACAAAACCCCAATTTAGTACTTGTAAAATCTGTAAATATAATTTGATTCAAAAACATATTTATGTCCTTCGGAGAAAAAAATGTGCGTGACAAGTGCCAAAAGCACATCAATAATTCCTTTGATGAACAAAAAATAAAAAAAAAGTTGCAAGGCCTGGGTTTCGATCCAAAGACCCACAGATACACTATCGGACACTAACCACTAGGCCATCCGGCGATTGAGGAGGTCTTTTCAACGAAACATATTTATTTGATCAGGTACTTACTTACTGGAATCTGTAATCTGACTTCAGACATTCAGAAACTTATTTATTTCGATCGTAGACTTCGTCTCGAGCTGCAAACTTCATTCATCGTCTATGTTGCAACAAATATACACTAGTTACCAGTAAGTATTTTTGCGATTAGCTGGGAATCTAGTATCGGAGTAGGACGTCGTTGGTCAAAGGAGCAACGCTCTGGTGACGTCACATGGGTTCGAGAGCCGTCTGCGTGTTTTCGGTACTGGATTCAAAAACCCATTTTTATTTTGATATAACTTTTGAATTATTGCGAAAAAAAAGAAAACAAAACCAGTTTTGTTATGAAACTTATATAATTATGATCTTTCCATTTATGACAAAAAAAAATTATTCAAAACCTCAATTGGATTACTTTCCCATTACCATTACCTGCTATAGTGAAATTGAATTAGTAATTCATTACTTTTTCTAGATAGTGCTTAGCTCTACCGAGCAACCTTTTCAATTGTTTGGAGTATATTCCTGATATCATGTTCCAAATTATGCATTTCTGACTTGTGACGACATTAAAAAAAATAAAAAATTCTAGTCTTATATTGTATCACTAAGGGCAATTTTAGAAATGTATTGACTATTCCACACCACACCGTGGTGTGGGGAGTATGTAATCGCGTAAATTTTCATGAAAATCTGCCATTCAATTCCGTCGGTCTGAGTGTTGCCAGTGATATGCTATGCGGACATGCAAGTAATCCTTTTGAATTTTTGGAAATCGGTGTCCCCAGAGTAATTTGCAAAAAACAAATCTTTCCAGGGCTGCCTCAAACTTCAGTTTTAGACATTCCTTTTGCGGGAGGGCTAAAATTGGGGTGATGGGGGAGGCGGAATTTTTTTGGTATTCATAAAGGATTTTTCTATGGAGTCTCGTGGCGGCTGTGCGCCATCCGTGTCGATTTTAGGTTAGGGCCGTAATAATTCGTGCATTTCAGTATTTCCAACTTCAAATCGTGCGTGCAGAAACCATAAAGATAAAAGAAGAAGAAGAAGACTTTCCATCTTTAGTAAAATTACATTCGTGATATTCTGTATTGTAGAAGTCAGATATACAGGGTGAGTTTTTAGTACCGGCTTGGTCGATAACTGCACTACTGTAGAAGATAGCGAAAAATGTTGTACATAAAAGTTGTAGCCACGGATATGCTCCTTGCTCAGAAAATATTTTGATTTAAACAGGGTGACCCATAACTACGTAACATGCATTTTTTAAATGAGACACCCTATATGTTATTCCTTATTCAAATTCGACTAATGATTTCCGTTCTTCCAATATAGGGTATTGTTACATTATACAAGGTAGTTCAAAAGTTATGATCATTTTTATATCCAAATCGCTGTCAAACGAACGTACTGTATATCAAAAAGTAATTAATCAAAAATCTTTTTTTTACATGAAAAGACTAAACATATGCTCTAGTTTTAAAATCGGCTATAAAAAAAAGCATGCGACACATATTCGTATACAGGGTGATGGTGATGTAGAATGCAAAATCCAGATTTTCTCTTTTTTTTTTTAAATGCAACCCCCAATATTTTAGTATACCAAAGAATTGCTTTTAACATGCTCTTTCATCTTTGTATAGCACTTATTGTACCTACGTCCATCAGTTTCCGAGATATTTCGATTTTTCGGTAAATTTAAAATATAGCTTCAGTTTGTGTACTGAAATTTATTTATTTTGAGAAAGTACTATCGAATGTATTTTTTATTTAACGGACAACTAAATTTTAAGGTCATGATAGTATTTGATGAAGTCAAACCCCTAAAGCGTCGAGATAATAAAGTCAAGTATGCTGAGGAAACAATTTTGTAGGCGTGATGCATAATTATCAAGCAGATTTATCAGGTAGGCTTTAAACATTGACAGTTTTCATAACCTGTTCAATAATTCCGTACTGTGTGAAAAACCAGCCTTAGAAATTCATTTTTCCATTGAGGGTAATTAGGAGAATCTTTGAACAGCAATATCCAGAACGGAAGCACTCTAAAACTAAGGCGTTTGAAAGATTGAAGAATCGTTTTATTTGGTCTGTGTCGTTTAATATTTCATAGCCTACCTGATAGATCTGCTTGATAATTATGCATGACGTCTATAAAATTGTTTCCTCAGCACACTTGACCTATATTATCTCGTTAATTCAGTATTTTGACTTGATCAAGTACTATTGTGACCTTATATTTTAGTTGTTTGTTAAGCAAAAATAAAATTTGATAGTATTTTCTCAAAATAAATAAATTTTAGCAAACAAATAGAACGCATATTTAAAATTTGTAGAAAAATCGAAATATCTCAGAAACTAATGAATGCAGCCATAACAAGTGCTATACAAAGATGAAAGAGCATATTAAAAGCATATGTTTGGTATAATAAAATATTAGGGTTACATTTAAAAAAAAGAGAGAAAACCTAGATTTTGCATTCTACATCACCCTCTATACGAATATGCGTCGCGGATTTTTTTATAGCCGATTTTAAAATTAGAGGATATTTTTTCTCCATCCGGGTAAAAAAATGATTTTTGATTCATCACTTTTTGATATACAGTACGTTCATTTAACAGCGATTTGGATATAAAAATGGTTATAACTTTTGAAATACCCTGTATAATGTAACAATACCCTATATTGGAAGAACGGAAATCATTAGTAGAATTTGAATACGGAAAAATATATAGGGTGTCTCATTTAAAAAATGCATCACCACGCAGTGGAGTTATCGAACGAGCCGGTACTAAAAACTCACCCTGTATATGAGTTGTTTACATTTTTTCAGGTCTCAGTCAGTGTCGACACTTCTATAGTGCAGTTACGTTATTATGTAGGCCTTACTAATGATAAAACCGTAATTATCTATACAAAATATATATTATAATAATTCAGAAAGTCGCAGGAGATCAAAATAATCGAAAATACCTTTGCAATAGATAAAAACAAAATAAATTGATCTTTTTATTGTATTTACATCTCATTATACACAGACATATACAATTTTGACTATACTAATGGCCGTAAAAGAGCCAGCAAAAAAAGCCGAAAGCGATAAGGGTCATTCGACCGGTCGAGTGTCTTGTGAAGGATTAAGGGATCCCTTGTAGTGTCGGCACTCGATACGGGCACAAAAAATGTAAACAGCTCTTATATTTCTGACCTGTACAATACTTTACAGATGGCGTATACGTGGACTTTGAAAAACCTTTCTGCCGATGCCAAAGATCAGGGAAAAATGGAGCATACTTGCAATTTCTTCTTTAACTGCTACACCGATTTAGATGAAAATTGGTCATGTGATATTATATGCGATCATAGTTAGCAAAAACAAAACTCTTCAAAACCGCCACAAATTTCGCGTTTAGATGTTTTAGTGCTTCCTGGTTGTTTTTTATTTTTCCCAGTAGGGCAAAATGGATGATGAGGGATGAGGGTAATCCAATTTTTTTGTATGTATAATGGACTTGACGTTGGTGATATATATCCTTCACAGACCTATCCTTACGTTGCCTTTGAAGATGTGTGTTGATTTTGTTAATCAACATCACACATTATAATCCTATAACTTATTAGAAATTCTAGATTATTTACTTAATATTTGGACACTCTTTCCGTGTACCTTTACGGATTTATAAAATCAATGTCGCATAAAAGCCTACCTGAACGCTTGTTTACACAGCAACCGGTGGTTTTTCTTGAGTTAAGAAGTCTAATCGTACATACATCAAGGCATCGTATGCAGGTCCAATAATATTTGTTGTTTATAAGATGGTAGCCACAGGTATGTCGGTGAACTTGGGGTGGTCTGAGGGTGAGGAGTTTGGTAACTCCACAGTTTCTGTTGTTGCCGAGAATGTAGTAACGAATCAGATCACTTGACGCCTTTTTTTTAATTTTTGTGGCGCTTTATAATTCGTTCTGGTCGTGTTCTTTATTCAACCGTTGTGTTTTGTTGCAGGCGGAGTCCGAAGTAGCAGCTCTTAACCGTCGTATCCAACTGTTAGAAGAAGACCTGGAACGTTCAGAAGAACGTCTTGCTACAGCCACTGCCAAACTGGCAGAGGCTTCGGCGGCGGCTGATGAGAGCGAAAGGTGCGTATTCTGAAAGCTGGCGACATTTGACACGAGTCGGTAGAGAAAGTTTCAGATTGGGGAGAAAACGAGGGTAATTCACGGGCACTTGTAGTCTTTTGGACGATTCGGTTAGCTATTTCTCCGATTCTTGTTGGAAGCATTTCCAAACTCCCTTGTTTATTTTATATCCTATATATCTATATACAGGGTGTCCGGATATTCGACCGACAACGGTTGACAGGTGATAGATCTCAATTTTCTATGAACATTGAGATATGAACATGAAGCATTAAAATGCTTAATTTTTAAAGACACTGGGTGTCAAAGTTTTACTTTTATTTTCGTTTTTTCTCAATTATTCCGCAATGAAATGGTACAACGGTCTAAAATTACGTATCGAGGGATTTTTTAAGGCGAGAAATCCAAATTCAATAACAGGTTTTGCAATCATGAATAGAGGGCGCCACCTACGGCACATTGAATTCATTTAAATTATCAATTTTTTTTTCCTGTTTGGTGCAACAATGTCTCAAAAAATCGTTTCATCTAGTATGTTTTTCATGAAAAGGGTATACCTTGTACAAGTCCCTAGAGGTAACAGTTTTCGAGATAACATTCACTGAAATTTTTTGAATTATCGGTATTTTCTATTTTCGCGCAAATGAATATTGGACTCATACTTTACCATTAACGGGGTACGGTTACCTCTAGCGATTTAAAGTATACCGTTATTACATAAAACATACTGCGGAAACGATTTTTTTTAATATTGATGCACCAAACCGGAAAAGTTTTGTTAATTTAAAAGAGTTCGATGTTTCTAGCTTTGAAAACCCCCAATACGTAATTTTATGTACTTGTGCCATTTTATTGCGGAATAATTGAGAAAAAGACTAAAATAACAGTGAAACTTTTATCACCCTGTGTCTTGAAAATTAAGCATTTTAAGGCTGCATGTTCCTAATTCAATATTCATAAAAATGTGAGGATCACCTGTCAAGCGTTATCGGTGGAGTATCCGGACAAACTGTATATCTTCTGTTTTTGACTGATGCTCTTCCATCGCTCCAAGTTACGGTAGTAAGTTTTGATAAATTGCGATAATATTGTGCGTTGGTATTTCTTTGCAGATAATATATGCAACGGTATATTTTAAACAATTGTTCAATCTACGTGCCAGAATGACTAATTCATTTATCACTGTATTTATCTTTGTATTAATGTTTTCATGTTATATACAGTGCTTTTTGTTTGGCGGTTCAGTTTAAATATTTTTCTATATATATTTTATCATGTTTGACTCATCGAGGTCAATTATGTGGTATCAAAGTGTACATAACAGCTATATAGTAACACTTTTACTTTCATATACATACATATATACCGTGTTCCAGTAGAATACCTTACCGTATTTCTATGAACTAAAAATGAAAATGAATGCAAATAATAAATACATGTGAAGAATTCTTATAAATTCTACAAGCTGGCGTTCACCTTTGTCTTTTCACTACCTTTTTTACTTGTAGCTTGTTTATATTGATTTCATTGGATATTCAGCCATTACAACCTTATCAGTATTTACTACTTATCAGTAAGTTCAAGTGGTAACCATTGGCGTATAAATACGGGTGTGTTCAAAGAGCCGCAGCATCCGGTTTTTTTATTATGAGTTTGGCAAAAATATTAGTTTAACAAAATTTGTTGCATATAACACGTTCTATTTTGCGTTTCATAGAGATTTTTAGTATTTGTCTGTTGTGACGTCGTCATTCCCTACTTCAAATGATTGAGTATAATTTATTCGACTTTCAGGCGTACAAGAAATTTCTTATCTGACTAGTCGTCAAACACATACCGGGTGTCCCACGACGATTAAGACAAGCAATATATCGGAACTGGGCAGTAGTAGGGAATTATAATTTTGGGAGTGTAAATTAGAGCAAATATAGTTATTATTGTGTCACCCAATGAGGTATTTGTATTTGGTCACGTGACGTCCGATTCAAAATTTTTAATGGGACACCCTGTATATTTGTGAATTTTTGTGTTCCTCCTGATAAAACAATTCCAACAAACTAGCACACTTGGGGTCTAAAGTGATAATCAAAAAAAACTTTTCTATGAACCTTTTTGCACCTAATTACTAAGTAGCCAGATATCTAATATGAACAACTCTTGAAGCGGTGTGTAGCATTTCATCCTGATATTTTTTTATCTTGTATACTATCAAGTGCACCAGTGAGATACCCCGATTTCTTTTTCATCTGAATGCATGAAATTTGCGTCATGACTAACTACGTAAAAACATATAAATCCACATATTTGCTTTTGAGAAGTGATATTTCAAATTTGAACATTCATCTATCTCCATATTGTACTGCAGTCATATCACGAATATAAGCTTCGTTCCCGAAAATTAAAAATAAAAGCATATATTAATAATAATTTATTGAAAATAATATATATTTTTGACTCCGATAAATTTACTTAGCACATCAAAAAATCATCGGGGGTCCTTCTAAACAATATATTTAATAAAGATAATAAATTTCAAATAAAAAAGACAGAAAACGAATATTTAATGTACACATACTTGAGATAAATTTGTTGTCTAATATTATGAAATTGTTTGCAGTTTTTCCAACTCCATTGATTATTTCTTTGTCTTTTACGAACAAAATGTATATTGAAAGACATTTAGTAAACACGACTGCCAATTACTAAATTTTGTTCAAAATGATTTACATATCGGAATATGTATTAGAAATGCTATTTTGATAGACAAGTGGTATTGAATTCTTAAAAAACATCATTGAAAAATGATCTGCCTAAAACGCGCTAAAATTTTGCTTTTCTGTGCTTACATGCTTATAGTGTATGAGGATTTAATGTTTTTACTTTTTCGATTTGACATTTTTTTAATCTTGAATATGGTTACCTACTGACATCATATTTAAAGCATTGAAATAGATACCATATTATATATTATGGTTTCAGTAGGTAAATCAATAAAACAGAGGATAATATTTGCAATATTTTTAAAAAGTTGCTATATATACAATAGATCTTCTTGGTCATTTGTCATATAATATTTCTGTTTATGACAAAATAAGGAAATCAAAAAATATTGCTCATAGTAATATGCGACAATTGCCTCCGCGAAGCAAAGAAATATTCGCAATTTTAATAATTTGTTACTTCCAAAAAATTGAAATACAAAGTATATTATCGTAAAAAGTAGCAATAATATGATTCTATTTGAAATTTTATTCTAAGAGTATGTGTTGACATCGGCGGCGTAGCGTGGCGTCAATACAAGGGGATGTAACAAGTAACTGCAATTAACATTTTACCAACGCAATAAAGATTTTTTTCTTTTTTTTACAATTGAAGTCTTTGATTTTGAGGTCTCAAGAATAAAATATACAAGCAATGTGACAATGTAACAGGTTAATAAAATGATAAAAAATCAAACCAATTTAAAGACAGGCAAACAATTTAAAAAATAACTAAATCTAGGTTACGTATCAATCTAGGTTACGTGTTCATCGTGAATCGTGACGCGCCACGATATTTTATTTTTTTCCGCGAACGAGATGCGTTTAGGAAACCGCATCACCCACCGACCTAAAACAGCTAACTAGACACAGTGGATACGTAATCCTATATTCGTGGACCTCGGATCGCGTTCGGCGGCGTTCAAGATGTGACCAGGACAGTCGCATCACCGCGCTGTCGAGATTTTTTTATTTTTAGCGTTTAGCATAGCCGTTAGCGTTGTCTATAAAACTCGACCATTACATACATTCAATAACAGAAATTGAATTTAATTATTTGAATAAATATCTTCAGAATTTTGATCTATTATAGGAGATCTTAGTGATTCTTTTAAATAAAAAAGTATAACATTCCTTTGAAGGGATGCGACGCATCACCCGCATCAATGGACGCTACGCCGCTGACATAATTGTTGAAATTTGATTAATGTTATTAGTTTAGTAGCCTCTCTACCCTCTCAAATAAAATTTTGTGGCATTTGGCAACTATCGGTATAAGTGAGCATTGCAAACCAAATGTTTCTCTAATAAATAGCATGGGTCGGTCACCACCCTCTTTATCCGATCACCTATGAAATTAGATTCTCGCAAGGATTATCCTCTGTAGCCTTACAAAAGCACCGTCAGTTTGTATGTGTCAGCTTTTGTATTTACATCGCCTAATAACATAACAACTATCCCCGCTAATGTTTTGCAACCCCATCCCCTATGTATCGCCTCCTTCTAGGATACGCAAAGCCTTAGAAAACAGGACTAATATGGAAGACGATCGAGTGGCAGTGCTGGAACAACAATTGGCGCAAGCCAAGCTTATCGCTGAAGAGGCTGACAAAAAATACGAAGAGGTACTACTCTCAGTGTTACTGTAAATATATATATGTATCATAAAGGGTCCCTGAAGAAAACAAGTAATGCATTATTGACGTTATTTGACGTCAGCTTTCAAAGCTTTTTAATAGTAGACCATGCCATAAAGGAATAAGGGTAATCGCAGATTCATTCAAACTGCGCGTTATACAATATTTGATCATAAAGCTTTTTATTTAATATTAACCGCCTGAGTTTCAGATCTGATTAAAATGTTTCCTATGTTTGACTTTTGAAAGCTAACCAAGACAAAATCAAGATTTCCATTACTTCTTCAGGACCCCTTACAGATACTTTCTGATATCTGCATATGGTCGTTGACAAAGATGAGTTGAGGAAAAATCAATTCGACTTAGTACGTCCTTTAAACTCATATTGGTATACAAAACCACTCGTATATCATGGGTGTCTTTTTATTGGTTAGAATACCTTATATAGATGAAACAATGAGACAAACAAAACAGTGTCAACAGAAAATTAAGTTTCAAAACTGTATTCCTTTTAGTTTAAAAAATGTTTTAAATTTGCTTTATTATACTGTGTGTCCAGAAAATAAAAATGAAAATATAATCATGTACACATCTTATAGATGAGTTTTACAATGAACGCTCAGCATTAGTGCCTCGAGGCAACTTGGCTTTTAAAATGAATTAAAACATTGTGTATGTTTTATATCATCAAAAAGTTACGTTCTCTGAAAAATATGTTTAAACATTTGCATATACCCATACTGGGCAGTCCATGACAGCAAAAGGAAAAACGAGGACATCTGTAAGATAAGTTTGAGAAGTTACATTAGATGTTTTACTATTCCGATACTTTTGCCACACCCTGATTAGCTGGCGATTTCCAGAATTAAACGCTTTTTCTAAAAATTTCTCTTATAGTATGTAGGTTGTAGTGTCAGCCAGAACTTCAGTCTTTTTTAGTCAGTTACATTAATTAGTAACCTTATTAGTAATCAACCAAATGCAGTGAAACTTACTTTATTTCTATGTTGAAGGCGTTGTTGCTCTGTTTAGAATCAATGTAAATTGTATGTTTCATGTGATTATAAAAAATAAATGAGAGCAATAATACATCTACTGTATTGTGAGACATCACATGTTTCTCAATTACATTTGAATATAATAAGAGCAGTAAATGTTTGAGACCATATAAGTGCAATAATTTGAATTTAATGTCTGCCAACCACATTCTTTTTCGACAACGATCATTTGCTAGATATAAGGTTTTATTTTTATATTCCTTCCTATGTAGGATATTCACAGAGCCAGGATCCATAGATGAGGAGCAAAGAATTATTTTACTTATTAGCATACTTAAAAAAGATCGATAGACCGACCTCGCCAATAACATTTTTCGTATATAAGTATCTAATGTAGTAGAAAAAAGTATTCACGTTTACAGATGCTTACCGGATACTGTTTATGTCAATCGAAACACAAGTGCCGGTCTATCGATATATTTACAGGACTCGCAAACCTAACTTATTTCACACAAAGAAGGAAGCTATGGACATGACATTGTCATCATAGTCGTCAAACAGCTGTGTGAAGTATGTTTCTTATTGCGAAATTGCAAAACGGTGACCTCTCCATAATATTTCATATCATAGTTTAATCGCTGTAACTTTTTTGCTATAACCCATGATGGTATGTGTGTGATGTATATTTTGTGTGGATTTTAATACGCGGTGTTATAAATATACAGCATTTATCCGCAACTACTTAACGAATAACTAAGTAAATTCAATAAAAATGGCAACGACGCATATTGACTTCCATATTTTCCAGCTGTTTCTCGTATTTGAGGTTCAAGCAGTAGTGCCACACTGGTTACTTTAATCAAAAAGTGTTTGTAATCAGGTACAGACGTCAAATGCCCCATTAAATTGTTCAGATAATGTGTTAAGTCAAACGATTTAATTCACGATTAAAATAATGATTTAAATCACCTGATTTTTTTGAACATTTGTGTATCATTTTATAGCCATCGAAATCAAAAATATGAAACCTGATTGCCCTTAGTAATAAAGTTGAATGGCCACAATCGGCCACAGTGGAGGACATCACAAAAGGGTGACCCAAAAATTGCAAAACAGCTACCCATAATAAAACATTTCCATATGCAACTGCTTCCTCAGCGTGAGTAGAATGAATATGCAGCACTTTTGGTTTTGTACACTCAGATTTAAGAAACATGATGAATACAAAAAGTAGACACATTGTTTTTTTTTAATAATATAAGCTTGTTAGCTGTGCGGCCGGATCTGCCTTTTCTCTGCTTATGTCAAGTTATGCCCGATTTTACGCTTATGTATCGTCAGAGAATCAAACAGCAATAACTTGGTCAATCAGTAGTTGCGTACAGATGCTCTATATGTATATAATTTACCGACAAATTTATCACTGACTTTTTGAAAATGACAATTAATAGGCAACGCAAGATACTAGAGAACCGCTCATTGGCCGATGAAGAGCGCATGGACGCTCTGGAGAACCAGCTTAAGGAGGCTCGCTTCTTGGCCGAGGAGGCCGACAAGAAATACGATGAGGTCTATAAGATTTACGCAGATACTTAGTGTGATGCTATGTGGTTTTTACAGAATTTTCAACAAAAAAATTTAATCTCATTACTAATACGCCTTTGATCTTAGTGTTGATTAAATCGGCTACTAGGAAGCTAACTATGAGTGTCGCTGAAAAAAAAAGTATAAGATAGTGATTGGTTTTTTGTCTATTGTGGAACGTACTTCATCATGTTTTAGCCGTCGGGCTCCTTCGGGGGTGGTTAATTATAGTGGAGTTCTGTGCAGTGAAGTGCCTTATGATGTGGAGAGCTGGAAGTGCCTGTTGATTGTCGCCAGTCAGTATATTATCCGATGGCTGCAAGGAGAACATTAAGGAAGCATGCTGTAATTGAATGAAGCCTCAAATAAAAGAAGTTTATGAATTTGAGGTTTTCACTCTGTTGATTCGGTAAATACAAGTAACCACATTAAGCTTCAAGGTTCATTTGAATTTGACAAACTGCAAATTACTGAAATTTACTGTTTCTTTGTTACTGAATTCAGTTTGCTGATTTAACTTTGGATATTTGATGAGCGCGTAGAATTCTTGAGTTGGTTACTTCCATGTAAAATAAACGTCTATAAGGTGTACAATATTTATCATATTGCATTGGTTGTATTTAAATTTTGTGTATCTATAGTATTTTGGATATTTCACACACATTTAGACAACCTAACTGGATTTGCTGTTCCTTAATTTAAGAACTGATCGAATAATTGAAAATAATAAACTTTTATGTACACTTTATAGTTATTATGGATTGATCAACTATACGGAATTAGCTATACTAAGAATTCACGTGTAGCCTTTAATGTTCATACAGTGTAAAAAAGATGTAACAAACAGGGTCAGTTCAGAACGAGGGAGTAATGTAAGATTACATCTTGTTAAGAAATTGAGAAATATTTTCTCATTAATGGTCCTCTTACAGAAATTAAATAACCAAATTGTCGTTAATTTTCATTGTTCAAAGAAATCAAATCAATTCACTTTTTTATTTTTATTTTTTATTGAGATTTGAAAGCCTCTGTGTATAATATTTTAAAAAATTAATGTATCAAAAAGCATGTAAAAAATTTATCATCTGCCAAGTGTCTAAGACAAACAGAAGTAACTATACACCGTACAAACGTTGTCCATTTTTGTCGGGACATATTATTTCAATGGAGGTTTAACTTAAAAATTTAAAATCACTAGAAATTACAGTAGGGAAAAATCAACCGTTAAGATACTATACTATAGCTATGTAATAGCATAATAATTTCTAGCTAATCATTACTGATGTCGATAGTGATTAAAGCTGCCTGCTCAACCCAGTGAACATCTAGATAAGCTTAAAAAATTTGTAACAGTAGGAAGGTTGCAATTCGAGCATTTATTGTAATTTATGTTATTCTGTTAATGTCGTTTATTACTTCCGAAATCTTGTAGAATTATTTGTTATATTTGTGTATCTATGCAGTTGATTCAAATATATTCAAAGACGAAATGTGCAGAGCCCATAAGTGAGTATTTTACTAACTATTTAACTTTGCTTTTGAAAGGTTAAGTTATCTGACACGGTTTAGAAGTTATAAAACTGTGTAAAATGTTGTAGGATACCTGGTATATATGAAGAATAATTTTTCATTATATATTTATATATATGCATAATTATTAACAAAGTATCTATTAACTTCCACGCTGCAGTTAAGCAACTTATCCTTTATCATATACGAGGTTTGTCCGGAAACAATGCAACCTGCGTTCATATCTCCGCGTTGATATCTGCGTCATCCGGACCATGGTATCCTTTCATTTGACCGCAATTTTCAATTTTGGAAACATACAAAAGTCGCAGGAACTGTCAGGACTGTACGAAGGCTGGCGAAGCAGTACAATCTTGTTTTTCCCAAAAATTGTGCACAAGATTTGATGAATGCGCTGATCCACTATCGTGGTGAAGAAGCTAGTCTGCGTTTGACCAGAAACGCGGCCGTTTCCTTCTCATGGCGTTACGCAACTGTTTCAAAACTTCAAAGTAATATTCTTTGTTGAGCTTCTGACCACTTGGTGCAAATTCGTCGTGCACAACATCCTCATAATCGGCTTTGACGAGCTTTGCTCATCTACTATCTCCACTGTAACATTGTTTAGTTTCAAGATCGTATATCAATGATTCATAACCAATAATAATCTTCGTTAGGACATTATCATCATTACTGAACATTCCCAAGCTGTCCAGAGTCATCTCAGGACGAAGGGCTTTCGATTCGGTCGTGAGCAATTTGGGAGTGAATTTCACACAGATGTGTCATTCCCAAAATCTTGTTCAAAATTTCTCAACCAGTAGTTGACATTTTCTGGTTCACAAAGTCAGTCGACCATCAACTTCAATGGATGTTCGCACGCACATGTTCGATGTATCCCGGTGTTGCCCTAGATGGTCGGCTAAAACAAGAGTTACTGTCAACAGATGTGCGCCCATTGTTAAACCGCCTGTACCGCTTCTTTATCTGTATTCTACATTCTACCCATACTTTGGTCCCCAAATTCCTTCAGTATCATTTCAATCATATCCGTACAACTCTTGCAGAGATTGAAGCAAAACTTGATGACATTAATCTATCTGCTTTTTTCATTTTCTGCTATTTTCACCAGTAAATAAATGTGATAAACGGAAAAAACACGTTGGACATAATCACACAATGCGCACTACGCAAGGCGTTCAGTCGGTAATTATGGCATCCATGGAGTTCGTAAGGACTACCAGTTAGGCTCATACCCCGCAAAGGTCGCTTGAACACTCTCGCACGGAGGTAGGCATAATTTCGGACATACCTCGTTTTTTTATAATAGACTTAAATTCTATAGCAGTCAGAAATACATTGGGTAAAAAAATGTACTACAAGTTGTAAGTGATAAATGTCTGTAGCATGAATTGGAATGTAAAGCTCAACAAATTGCACCCATGTTTAAGATATTTTACTAATGTTTTGCATAGGTAGGCAACAAAATGTATTGAAGTACCAATATAGCAATCTAGTTTGACTTAGAGCCAGCGTTACCAGATTTATTAATAAATCAGTAAATTGACGTCCGTTTGTACTGATTTTAAAATAAATGTTACCGCCTCTATTCAGAAACAAATTAATGTTCTATTTCGATGTTTCCCACAAATGAAGAACAGTCGGTTATGAAAGTTTTAAAACAGATTGTATAGTTTCAGTTTTTTTTATAACGGTTGAAAGGTTTTAAAGGTTTTCTTAAAATATAAGTTTTCTATCAAAATTTGACGTATTTAATACATGATATTTCTGGATATATAGTACTTCGCCATTTCGGTGTTCCAAAAAGGTCGCCATCAAATATCCAATTCGTCCAAACACAAGTGGTTTATAATCGGCTAATATAAAGGGGTGAAACATTAAAAACAAAGCTCAAACAAGACGAGATTCATTGAATTCAATATCTCTGTGAAAACTATAAACCAATTTGGAGCAATAACTGTTAGCCGGTGCTACTGAATCTGCATTTCCAAGTACGTAAAAAGGACGAAATAAAGTTTAACCAAAACTAATGAAATAAGCAGCAATCACTAACATGTCATTTATTTCTGGATAGAGGGGGTTATTCATCATTGTATCATCAATATTCCTACTGACTTCTATTTTTTTCTATACTAAAAAGCGATCTGGTAACCCTGCTTATGCTATAACTTTCCGTTTGTGGGTGTCATATGCCACGAGATATTATTACCCAATTATTGATGATCTTCCATTATAAGGCAGCTCTAATGCCAGTACAAATTAATCGGTTACGACTCTATTTCCTCTGTTACTTAAATGCGGTTGTAGCTAACGAAAATTCAGAGTTAAATCTATATTCGTCAATGCTTCAACGCAGCCTTCGGCTAATGGTGTCTGAGATAGGAAACTATAAGTTTATAGGTAGTCACCGAATTCAGCACGCTGTGAAAAGCGACTTTAAAATGATTCCTCTTAAATTCCGTTTTAAATACCTCAAGAAAAAAACGATGAAAACTGCAGCTCAATCATGTTAAAGGGTAACACAATGGTAATTAAGTTTCTAAATATAAAAACTAAATTGGTAGCTATCTTAATCGATAAGAATTTAAGTAGCCAGTTTGCTGTAAGTTTATTTACCTTATTATAGTTTTTGTTTTGTTAATGTTGTGAACATATTTGTTAAATATTTGTTTATATGTATGTTGTACATGTTTATATATTATATTCCTAGAATCAAAGATATTTTTGTATAAGACACGATTTTTCGTTAGTCGTTAGTGCTTAAAAACTCATTATGAAGTGTCATCCGGAATGTTTTATCACAAGACAGTATCAGTGAATTCGAATTCAGCAAATAGACATTGGCCGACAATAAAATGGTGGATGAATTTTGCCGGAGGCTAGATATGTGATGAGTATGTTCCATAGTTGTCTTATATTTAGAGTCTAGGACAACATTTGGGCTGTTACAGCGGCATGGTAGTAATGTCATGTGAGAGAAATATCCCGTCGTGTAGATCAAACGGGTTGAAAATATTGAAGAAAATGAGCATGATATATTTCATGATGATGGCCGAAAGAAGAATATATACCTGCAAAATTTTATTTTCGATATATTTTAAGAACCTTATTCGAAACGTGAACTTTACGAGGATGTCACAATAATGGCTCTTATGATGTCCTTAGGCTCAACTGGATTGACGTTAATATGCATGAAAAATAACTTAAATCGCCGTCCGAAGCCGGTTGTTCATTTACGATTTGTCTTTAACATTAATTTGTTGAAACCAGGCCTGGTACCGTCAAAGTCACACCTCAGTAAGGTTTTCAAGGAGTAACATCCTTTTTTCTAAATAATTGTTAGGTTAGAAACACTGAATTGGATTTATTTCTAGTACTCTTCGATATGTTTGGTGCCGACAAGCATCTGTCCTAATATATAGTTTCCATGTATTTCCAACCTGATTTCCAACAGATTTCCTAGGCATTGTGATTCTGGTAGATCTTATAGCAGTTGGAGCTGGTAATGAGAAAACGTGATATTATTGTCTATAGGAAATGATTTTTGTTAAACGTTATTCTTCAGTTCGTGGTTTGAAGTGAATCTGGTTAGCTCCTTGATGTCTTCAAAATATGGTTGTCCTGGTCTGCCTCATGATTTTTTGACTTCCAATTTCCTTCAACGAGAGCGATGATGAAGTTATGTCTCAGTAGACTAGTTCGATCTTCCTCTTCATCACTTACGTTACTTGATACTTACCTTCCCCTGTTTGAGCCAATACGATCTTTAATATTCCTTATAATCTGCACATATTATGTGATATAATTTTTATTCTCTACAGCCACTTCGGCATCACTCCCTAACCTCCCACTATCCAATCTTCACAGCCATATGATCGTATATTCTATACGCAGATTTAATGAGCTCCTTTCTGGTTGTTATTCTTAGATTTTTATAGGTAAAGACAATCCTTGTCTTTTCAACTGACGACTTATTTCAACAGTGTAATTAGTATTTTGATTTATTTGGTTGTTACATAGTATTATTGTAAAAAGCTGGGTTCTGGAATCCTTTGTAAAAATCATGATGACTGAGGCTGCTTCAATCACACCACATAATAAATATTTTCTATAAAAGCAGTAATATGTCAACAGTTGTCCAGAATTTTACCAAAAATATAAACAACTGTCAACTATTTGTATTTGAAAATCAGTCACACTTTTCCAGTAGTTCTAAATTTCAGTTTCTGAATATTGATGTCTTCCCAGAAAACTTTAACCATCGTATTATCTCTGTTTTCACACTAACCTACAAAATATTCACACTTATATATCTCTACTACTCTATGCATTGAATCATCTTTTCCCCATGCACAGGTAGCCCGAAAGCTGGCCATGGTTGAAGCTGATTTGGAACGTGCCGAAGAAAGAGCCGAAGCCGGTGAATCGTACGTGTCAAATTATTTAATAGATGGAGAGTTTTTTTCACAGCATGTTTTTCTTTTTCGATTAGTGGCTGTATATGATTTGTTTTTACTACAGTTTTTTTGGACCTGCACCTCAACCCGGAAAGCCGATATGTTTGTCTTTGATTTACTAACTTTATTTGAGATTGGTAGCAGCAAATTCGTGTTGATATCAAATATAACAATTTTATTGTGAAACCCAGGTCAATGACTTTTGATCAAAAACATATTTCAGGTAATTGAAGTAAAATCAATTATTATTAAAATCAATCTCAGAGCATGCATATTTTGAAAAGGGATCCTAAAGAAATTGGTCTAATACTTGTAAATACTTACAAGTACCGAAAAGAATCCGTTTTATTATGTAATTTTTGATCAAAAAACCTATTCCCTTGAAAGAGCTCTGCAAAGGCACTGATTCCAATACACTTGTACAATCATTCATATGTTCAACATATTTTCGAAGTCATCTTATGTCATTTCAGTAACATCTACAAAGCTTTTTTCCAGCAATTGGTACGCTAAAATTACCTCTGAACTCCAAATCACTCAAGACAGTTTCAAACTCCATTGGTTCTATATATGTATGAGTCTGTGGATAGAGTATCCATAAACGATGTGAAAGTAGATTGCAATTTGTCGAAAAAATAGTTTTTCAAAAGTCTCCTTTATATGAACAGTTTAATTTTGCCGTTTTTATTTGAAATAATCATTAGTCGAACCATTACGTGCATTGCGTGGAAATAAAAAACAATATTAATTCCTAATAAAAGACGAATAAAAAAATCACCAACAAAGAAAAATGAACTTCAAAAATATCGTTTTCTCTAAATTTCTATTTTTAACAAACCCTCCATAACTATACTTTTTGATCGCCTTTATTGCTCCCCCCATCATCTAAGTGCCTGTCTTAGAAAGAAAGGAAATAAACTTTAGTTACTGAGGGTAAGGGTTTGAAAGAAAAGGCACACTTTGAAACAACAAATTGTAATCAATGTGTAGTCTTGATTGTTGATTAAATATATTATACAAATGAATTCATTAGTGCTTAAAATGCTAGCACGCTGCTGCGAATACATTGTTTCACGGAGTGAAATTTAGTGGGTGGTCTGCGCACAGTGCGTAAGACGATCGTGGAGTTCTGCCTCACTATTCCCAGTTTTACGGTATACCCTTACTTCATAGTATGATACAGAAAGTAATCCACCTGTGTCAGGTCAGGCGAACGTGCAGGCCATCCTCGAGTCCTTGTCGGCCAATCTACCAGTTGGGATAGATTTCGTTTAGAACACTTCTTCAGTTGCGGCGTACTAAGCTGGGCAGTCATCAATGCTCACGTAGATTCTTCTAGTCAACGCCATGTGTTAAATATAGAAAGTTGTAGTTAGTAGACAGGATATTAGATGCGGACCAAGGAGACGAGATAAATAGTATAAATTATAGGCGTTTTTTTTTTCATTCAAAACTGATATCTAAGAAAAAATCTAAAATTTCTAAAAAACTTATTGATTTGGAGTTCAACAACTTTTTTGGACTTTTTGAATTTGCTATGACAAGGCATTGTTTTTATTTCAATGGCATATACATAATCCAGTAGTGATTATTTCAAGTTAAAATGGGGAAAACATTACACAATTGAAGCTGGAATTCTTTCACAATCTACTAAAAACTGCTACCATTCTCTGTTATAAACTTATTAACGCCATGTGTATTGTCTGTTGTGAGACATTTGCCTGCTGCATGATTTGCTGTTTCAAGGTGGCCCGAAAACTGGTGTTGATGGAGCAAGACTTGGAGCGTGCAGAAGAAAGAGCAGAACAGAGCGACAGGTAGGTAGATAGGGCCACCGTTGCATGGTTTTGCTTTTTTTTTCATTTCAAGTAATAAATTTAGCGTCTCAAATATTCCCTTTCAATTCAGAATCACTACCGAGCAAAAATGGACCCAAAAAATGCCGTTGAAAGGAATAGAAATGTCGTAATTGGTCAGAATAAAATTAGTACATTCTCTCGCGCTTTACTGGCTGATCCTGAAAACCACATACGGTTAGAGATTAGCCTTTTACTCGACGTTTCGACCTTCTCTGTGGCGTTTATAAATGTACAAAATATTTGACAAAAACTTAATTTGGAGTAAGTGACATTATTCGACAGAGCTATATCAGAGAACAGCTTCGGTATCTTTGCGAACCAACATCCTAACTAAACCGTTGATTCTGAAACCAAGGTTATTCAAGAAGAACATATTGTTGCATTTACACTGTTAATAAATAAAAAATTAAAGTCTTTGTTTTACGAGTGAATAATGTGATACACATACTGCAACCCTAAGATAAGGCAATACCCGGGACGGTACCACAATGTAAACTGTTATTTGTAATTATTACAGCCCTTCCTATGGAAAAATATGTCTGTACATGGATAGATATTATTACTAGCAAGGGTGAGCCGAAAAGCACCTTGTTGTGAACTCTTCCTTAAGGGTAGTGGGCATTTTTGTGTTTTAGGAGAATATTCTTCTATTTTTGTAGCATATATGTGTTTTTCCACTAATAAATACATTATTTTTTAACAAAAAGGTATAGCACGGGCTTCGACACACTGAACTGCTGTTCCATTATTCAGTAACTACTCCTCACACCGTGTGGTGAGCAATCACCGACTTCCCGGATCGTGCGCCCTGAACAGACGAAGTGACTGCATTCTGGCGGCTAATACAGGGTGAGTTTTTAGTACCGGGTCGGTCGATAACTCCACTCCTGTAGAAGGTAGCGAAAAAAGCTGTATAAAAGTTGTAGCCACGGATATGCTCCTTTCTCAGAAAATATTTAGATTTATACAGGGTAATCCATGACTATGTGGTGATGCAAACATGCATTTTTTTAAATGAGACACCCTATATATTATTCCATATTCAAATTCTACTAATGATTTCCGTTCTTCCAATGTAGGGTATTGTCATATTATAATGGGTATTTCAAAAGTTATGACCACTTTTATATTTAAATCCCTGTCAAATGAACGTCCTGAATATCAAAAAGTGATGAATCAAAAATCATTTTTTACACGGATGAATAAGAAATATTCTCTAATTTTAAAATCGGCTATAAATATAGCCCGCGACCATATTCGTATGCAGGGTCATGTAGAATGCAAAATCTAGATTTTCTCTCTTTTTTTTTAAATGTAACCCGCAATATTTCATTATACCAAAGAATTGCTTTTAATATGCTCTTTCATCTTTGTATAGCACTTGTTATGGCTGCATTCATTAGTTTCCGAGATATTTCGATTTTTACTAAAATTTATTTATTTTGAGAAAATACTATCAAATGTTATTTTTGCTTAACAAACAACTAAAATATAAGGCCAAAATATTACTTGATTGAGTCAAAACACGGAATTAACGAGATATTATAGGTCAAGTGTGCTGAGGAAACAATCTTATAGACGTCATGCATAATTATCAAGCAGGTCTATCAGGTAGGCCATGAAATATTAAACGACACAGTCCAAATAAAACGATTCTTCAATCTTTCAAACGCATTAGTTTTAGAGTGGCTCCGTTCTGGAGATTGCTGTTCATAGTTGATATATTTTAGAGGCAAGTAGGCAATTTCTCAAAGATTCTCCTAAATACCCTCAATGGAAAAATTAATTTTTAAAGCTCGTTTTTCACACAGTACGGAATTATTGAGCAGGTTATGAAAACTGTCAATTTTTCAAAGCCTACCTGATAAATCTGCTTGATAATTATGCATCACGCATACAAAATTGTTTCCTCAGCATACTTGACTTTATTATCTCGATGATTCAGGGTTTTGACTTCATTAAATACTATCATGACCTTATAATTTAGTTGTTCGTTAAATAAAAAACAAATTCGATAGTACTTTCTCAAAATAAATAAATCTCAGTACACAAATAGAAGCTATATTTTAAATTTACCGAAAAATCGAAATATCTCGGAAACTGATGGACGTAGGTACAACAAAGATGAAAGAGCATATTAAAAGCAATGCATTGGTATAATTAAAATATTGGGGGTTACATTTAAAAAAGAGGATTTTGCATTCTACATCACCCTGTATACGAATATGCGTTGCGGGCTTTTTTATAGCTGATTTAGAGGATATTTTTAATCTTTCCATGTAAAAAATAATTTTTGATTCATTACATTTTGATATACAGTACGTTCATTTGATGGCGATTTGGATATAAAAATGGTCATAACTTTTGAAATACCCCGTATAAAGTTACAAAATCTTATATTGTGAGAAGGGGAATTACTATTAGGATCTGAATTTGGGATAATGTATAGAGTGTCTCTGGAGCACGCTGTATAAGCCAAAATATTTTCTGATCAATGAGCATATCCGTCGCTACAACTTTTATGTACTTTTTTCGCTATCTTCTACAGTAGCGGAGTTATCGACCGAGCCGGTACTAAAAACTCACCTTGTATGTGCGCCGCCGCGCGGCTAAACCACCAGACTTACAGTGTAGTCTGGCCAGAGACTGCGAAGTTGTCCGAGCAACTCCTGGTAATCGGAACATCGTCGTTCTGTTTGTGGTCGGGCTTGTTTGCCTGTAGAAGCTCGAACGTGGGGAACGGACGTTTGTTTGTTTGCCTATACAAGCTCCAATGTCGGGAACGAAAAATATCAGTAAATCCGGCATCTCGTTCTACAGAATGGAGTCTTATTCTCTGGAGCACATCGCAGCGCTGGTGTCTCTATAACGTATGAGTGCCACAAACAACACTAGAGCACTCGTAGAGCCGCGTTGCGTTGGTCCGATGGATGTAAGCCATCCCGGCGCGGCCTACGTCTTACACGCCAAGAGATGCATTATTATTTATAATCCAGCAGCAAACCATAGAAAAAAATAGAGCCCATTCTTTGATGTGGAAAACACTGACCAGATCTTTTTCTGAAGTAGATCCAACCATACCAAGTCACAGTCAACTAACGAATTAGAAATTCAATTGTGACTCAAGTTTATGACAGATTTGTTTACTTTTGTCTTATAACTTATAGCTATTATTCTGTTTGTGTTATATAGATATTTAATCTCATGTATGTACACTGTGCCCTGACACCCAAACGTGGTTTTTTGTTGGATCCCGAATAAGATTTGATATTGTCTTGTTTTGGGGTTGCAGTCATCACTTATAATTGTGTTCATGGGACGCTGATATACTTATTACTGACTGTTTAACTGCCTCTATTTTTGTCACCGCGTAATCTTTGCTCCACTGTTCAGATTTTCATTAAATTTGGGGTGCGAGATACTGGAGAGTCAAAAAAACCCAGCAGAACCCTTCCGAGTTCCTGTCACATTCGTTTCATGAGAATATCCGTGGCAGAAAGTGCGATGAATCTGAACGAATATGGAAACACGATACCCTACATCGGTCAGTTCGTTATTTAAACCTAGCGAAGCAGTTGGAATATTGATTTTTGTTGAGGTCCGTACATGAATGTTGCAAGTTTAGTCAAATGAAATCCGAACACTGAGAAAAAAGAATGCGGTTCATGAAATGTGGCAGACCTAAAGACAAACGAACCCATTTGTCATAATCAATTTATAAAAAAATCCAACTGCTCAATAATGTGTGGCCCCTCCATGTTGACGAATGCACTCAAGCGTCATGCTCGTAATCTGGTTGTTAATATACCTTAGAGTTCATTACCAGAGGTACAGCCTTCCACACTGCCCTCACAGCATATTCAATTTCGTCCAGCGTTGTTAGAGAACTGGTTAAAAATCGCGAATGTGGCGATCCATCCACTCCCATAATTTTTCAATTGGAGATAAATCGGGTGATCGTGGATTCCAGGGGAGCACCCTGACCCCAGCTTCCTGTAGCAATCTCATCGACACTCTTGCAATATCAGGACACGTAGTATCTTGCTGGAAGAAACCCTCTTCGAGGCCTCGAAGAAATGTAACGACAACTGGTTCAAACGCCTCATTCAAATAACGTTGGGCCATCATTGTGCCACGAATTACAAGTAAAGGTGACTTGCTGTTGAATGCAGTGGCACCCCAAACCATCAAACCGATAGGAGCAACGATATAGGACAGTGTTCATGATGCGCAACAGCAAACTAGAGATCACGTCGTTCACCCCGTTATTATCTAACATGTTAGCCTGGGCTCATTCGAGAAGGCCGTCTATCACTAGTCATCATGCTATTGTCGGTAGTCTCTCGGTCCATGCGCATCGTGCTTGCTACAACTGCTACCATGGTTACAGCAATTGCTCTGAAAGAAGCCCACATTCTTGTTGGCCTACAATCCGGGTTAGTAATTCAAAATTTACTTGTGAAGTTATTCTGAACAAAGCTTAGGAAAATTAATATGGTTGATGTTTGACTGCACAAGAGATGGGCGTTTTACTGGTCGAAATGGTAAAAACAGCAGGATTATCGAAGGAACCAAAAGATGACTAATCATGGAAAGGTCTACAAGTTAGTGAGTGCACGAGAAGTAGGAGCATATGAACTTAAATTCTAGTTATCCTATACCACGGGATGTTCACGCACAAGGCAGTGCCTCCTGTGAATGACCTTCATTTATTCATGTAGCTGTTAAAATGAATAAATAAAATAATAAATAACTAGTCTCTCGCCTCATTTGCAACAGATATAGTTTTTGGATTTTCAAGCCATGCTTTGTTTTTATATGTACAGATTTTTTGAAGGTGCAATTTCGGTAAATAGCATCGGAATGACCGACAAGTGTGTACTAGAGAAGGCCCTCCCAAGCTGTGCATAAATTGTTAATGCGAATATCCTTTTTTTTTTTTAGTTTTTCGGATTTTACTTGCGAGTAGTGTACTTCTAAGCTAAGTACAGTCAATATATTAAACACTTGTACCGACACTGTTATACCTACGACTTGAAAAGAAATGTAGAAATGTTTTTCACACCTTGGTAAGAAAAGTATAATATATATTCACAGTTCTTATCAGGAAACTCAAGTTGAAGCTTCATTTTTGGTGCCCCGTCATAGTTTGTACCATTTGAAAAACTTTCTGTAATCGCAAGATTGATTAATTTAGATGCACATACAGGGTGTTTCCTAATTGAATGTCAATATTTATGGGGGCGATGTTTGGGTCCATTTTAAGAAGAAAACTTCATATAACGTATGTCCTAAACGTCTTACCTTTTGAGATACAGAGTGGTAAAGTTTTTAAAACTAAATAATTTATTATTAATATCTACAATACCCATTCAGTTATTTTAATAAACTCTTCATACATGTACTATGATCAAGAAGCATTTTTTAATGTATCACTTTTTCTTAAATTTCCACCAGTGGCGTTCATACGTAATTTGACCTGTCTATTTTGGCAGAAATTGATGGTACGCCACTGATTTCTCCTAAAATAAAGATTATTTTTGAAATACCCACTCATTTCTAACCATAGTTAAACACTTGATTTTTTTCGCTTAAAAAAATAAAAACCGTTTCTCTGCATGATCGCAACAAAATCGTTAATATGACAATATCACCATGCAGAGACATACGTGGATTTTATTTTTTTAGATGAAACCCGTGCTTCGGACTAAAAAAATTCCGTATTCAAGTTATAATATGACGTCCTGAAATTTTTCAGCAAAATCGTGGAACTTGAGGAAGAACTCCGCGTCGTAGGAAACAATCTGAAATCACTTGAAGTGTCAGAAGAAAAGGTAAGATTTCCAATGTTTTTTTTCTTGTATTAGGAACCATTATTTTATCACTCAGATATGTATGAGTGGATATCTTTGATAAAATATAATATCAAATCGCTTTATTCGATAAATGTAATTTATCTAAGATGCTCTCAACCACACGTCCAATCATAGAACTAGCTAGAGACACAGTCGAACATTAACTAACTTTTATGTAGGATTTAAACCAAAATAATAATATTCAAAATATTTTTAGACATATTGGATACCCAGAAAATTGTTCAAAAAATCTGGTTCTTATCATTAAATTTATAAGCTACCTTAATTCTTACACGGAGATATATAAACAAAATTTTACGAAAATGAAATCCTTGTTCGACTGCTGATATTCATGTTTACTATATAGAGGCTTCGAAGCTGACATTCCATATTCTGCACGTACATATGCTGTCGCAAGTGCGCACATATTCCAAATAAAGTAGTCGGCTTTCAAAATTTCCATATTTGGCCTTAGTGGCGAACATCTGTTTCGGATTCGCTACCTTTCCTCTAAAGGATTCGAACTTTTCTCTCTGCAAAGTAGTGGATCAGATAAATAAATCGTATCACCAAATATAACCCATGAATTAAAACAAATCGTAGATAATTCGGTGAATTAGCGGATGCATAACTCTTGTAGAAGTACGAAAATAGGTTTTGTTAAAAAAAATAGATGCTATTTTTTGCATCAAGCTTATGCTTAAACGTCTACAAGACTGTGTAACGGTTCTTTCTGGAAGCTTGGGGGATATGCAGTCAATGCATATGATGTAAAAGTGTCATCTTGTATGACTAATTTTAGGCTCATGAACATGCTAGTTTGACATTTCGGTAGGACCACCTTTACCGCTAATAAATACCTCTAGGATACGTCTAGCCAGGAAAACCTTTTTAATCAATTTTATGTCTCATAATAATATGCATAATAATTGTATTAAGATAGTTCTTACCAATTAACCATAGATAATCTGTCAGAAACCTGAAGACCAGGACATTTTCTGTCTGCTATCTTGGTTTTAAAAAATGAAACATGGTACATGGTGCATGATTTATACATTCCAAATTTTACCAATATCTAATAATGAAGATATTTATAGGCGTGGCCTACCTTACTGTGTCATCCGGTATATTGTACGAACGTGAAATTTATAAAATGAAGCCATGGACCATAAAGCCGAGTCGGAATAGAATTATTAGTCGATTTGAAATTAGCATTCGATTTCGAACAATTCCTAGTAAATTATACCAAACAAAAGCCACTATTTATCTCTTATATCACCAGTTCAGCGATAGTAGCGTAGTAATAGCAACGTATATATATATGACTCATAGCATCAAGGACCGACTGATCCTTTTGAAAAGATGTGATATAAATAGTTGATATATTTTGACGCTATATCACGCTATATTATAATAAAATTAGTTACTCGTAGAATATGGAATATCATGTCACTTTTTAATGGACAAATTTTAGTTTAATGTGTTGTCAAGTCCTTTTATAAAATTCACAGTGATTGTATTTGATGCATACATATAGCCAGCCTTCGAGGCTGGCTATTATTCTACTTATTACAAATAAATAAATAAAAAAGACATTATTATCGCATTCGGCATTAATGTATTTTACGAAAGGACTTGAGGGCTAAAGCTTCTTTCTGCAAACATTTATCACATTTCTCCCAACTACGTTTAGGCCAACCAGCGTGAGGAAGAGTACAAAAACCAAATTAAGAACTTGACCACACGTCTGAAGGAGGTATACAGCCAGAAACTGCAACCGTGTTACTCTAAACTTGCTCTGATTAACCATGTTTTGTCCAAATCGACGTTTTTTTCAAAGTCATTCACGAAGTACGTCCTTTTTACTGGATTTCTAATAGTTTGAAGTTTGTTCACGTTAATTACGTCATAGCCGATTTTTATTGAAAATATTTCTTGTTCTAAGACATAATAATCATAACGTATACAAGAGCGACTCAAATCTGAAGTCGCTGTTGAGATATGATACAAGGTAGAATACCTATACTAACGAATACTCAGCTCGCAATTAGCTTGGGTATCAAAGGTGTCCAAATGGTATTTAAATAATAACAAAACTTGAATGATTGGAATAATCCAAATACCTACTTGAAAATAGTTTTCCAATAAATGTTCATATCTTATGTTTATTCCGTTTCTTGACAGATTTTACTTTCAATTCCACTTTGACACACAAAACATACTACATTCCTTTCTATACCAAAATTAACTTATTGACTTTTGTCTTATATCATGAATTTTGTTTAAAGGATGTACTAATGAATGACATCACTCGTAGCTTTTTTATTTTTTATCTAATGCTTTGATTTTTTTTGTTTTTTGGAACTAACATAGGCCACTCGCAAAGAGGACGAATATTCAATAACGTTAAAACAGATGGAACAGCAACTCCGAGAGGTAATTCCCCTGATATTCCTCTCCTTCTAGGTGAATGTAGCAGACACCTTGTACAGTACCTTTGCGTCGTATGATCACAATCGCTGCTCATCTTAATTTGTTGGGTTATTTTAGTAGGATGTTTTTTGTATGATGTCCCGAGGTATCCTATGTTTACGTATGCACACCGATTTATATCTGGAGTATGTAAGTTGGAACTGATGATATTCCAGTCCAGAATACACGGGTAGTAGCAGTTCAGGCACGTATTCAGAGGGCGGTCCTGGGGGTCCGGACCCCCTCCGAAACGTTATAAAATGCCGCTAAAAAAATAATTCATTAAGCATCATCAACTCTGAAACTATAATTTGTAAAATACGTACGTTCGATTGATTATAATTACCTTGTTACCACAATTGATGGCACCAACGGCATGCGGATTTCTAAGTGGTTTGTGCACTAGGTGGAGGATTAGAGACACTCATTCACAGCGTATGCATACACTAATCTTAATATAATTTGCGAACCTGTAGTAGATGGGTTAAGAGGGTGCTTTTGCTTAGCTTGCATTCCATTGCTGCCATCAAGGTATACGATTGCAAGTGATAATTATTTTTTGTATTCAGTTTTTTACTTTTGTTTCATATAAGAAAAATAAGAAAATACAACAAAAATCAAAAATACGACAGATTTACATAATTATAACAGCATATTCAATACAGGAACATAAAAAAACATTTCTAACCGCTGTATGAGGCATACATAGAAAATTCCAATAGAAATATAGGCATTTCAGTTCCACTTTTATTACTTTAGCGAGATTTTTGTCTTTGTAGAACTAATCAAAAATCTTTCAACAAAGTTCATTCATTCTTCCAAATGATCAGATTTTTGCGATGCGAGGTTTTGAAATGCACGTTAATTATTTTTTTGTATAGATGCATATGGGGAAATCTAATCAGTGATGAATGTTTTACAAACTCTTGAATATATGTAAAAATTTCTGAAAGAAATTTTCAGAAATTTCCATAATTATCCTGGCAAACTTTCGTGTTACAAAATTGCCTTGATTCGACTTTGTTAAAACAACACTGTGCTCAGCCACAGTGTGAACGAGACTGTAGCGGTCGCGATACCCTCATAGAGAGTTGCGCTGCTGGTATATACATTATTATACATACTGCATTACTCACTATGCATTTCGGTAGCACTTCAAATTCGACGGTAGGTATATGATAATGATATGATAGGAGTGTGTGGTGTCTTACTTGCTGATGCATAACTGGAGAAAGTAGGAATTTCATACGACATTTCCTACTCAGCACGCGAATATACTTACTTTTGAAGATCCCCCTCGCTAGCATACCCCAAATTGGCCTAAAATTTGATATTATTTGATGCGAAAAAAACCATCATTTGCTTTTTCAGAATTGATCCAAAATGTAAAGTAAATGGGAAGTTGTAGGTGTATATCATGAATGAACATCTCGTACATACTCCAAGATATCAATCGATTTGTCATACGTGTTTTCCCTTTTTTTGTATATTGTCCGCTCGAAATAAGGGAACGCCATAGAGCTTTCGCTGTAAATTTATCTATATGTATGTCTGTGTGCGTAGGCGGCTGTCACAAGGGAGCATAGCGAAGACGTAATCCGTAGCATCTCTGATAAGTTGCGCGAAGTAAGTCTTTGGCTTAGGTAGCTCTGTAAAGGTTTAGAAGTGTATGGTATAAGGGATAGGATCGGAAAGTAGTTATTTTCACTGAGAAACATTTCAAAAAGTAATTATTTTGTTTGTTAAAGTTGGTTGAACATTACCGCAGTATCTTCGCATATAAGAACACAAAATTTTTTCGTTAACTTCCACCTCACCGCATGTCTGGCCAAAATTGTCAGATATGATATCTCTTATGCTCATAAATATTCCATCTGCACGAATATCATATTTTGTTGTTTTATTTAAATATAATTGGATCGGATACGTCAAAGGGGCACCACAATCTGCGTAAAATTTTGAAGGCAGCACCAAGTATCATGCGAGCGAGAATTTGCGTATAATTTTTCTAGATTAGCTCTTATATTCATAGACGCAGAAAAGTATTCTTACAAAATGTTACAGTTGTTGAAGGAGTATAGAATATATATGGAATTTTGTAACCGGCGGGAAAGCATTAAATACGGCAGAAGAGTGTCGATTTTCTTCAAAGCCAACATTTTCTACAAAATAGGAAAGCAACTTGATTTGATAGATGAATGTTTAGCCAACATAATCTTCCAGTATATGTTTCTTATTGAAAAGAACGAAAATGTTGTATAGTAACACCAGTAATTCATAGGCTATATCCAAGTCTCTAGTTAACATTGAATTGTACATATTTGTAGCTTTCAATTACTTGGGTGAAGGAAATCATTTAATCATTGCACTTTCAATAGGGATCAGCAATTTCGAAATATCAGAACGTCCAGCATAATATAATTAATTCCCTGAGGCACAGTAAATATGCATTTCTTGTAACATCAATTAAATGTAAAATCGATCACCACTTCATTTTGTCAATACTGTGACATGTTTCGGTGTACAACACCTTTTTCAAACGAACAGTATTGACAAAATAAAGTAGTGATCGATTTTACATTTAATTTTATGTTATCATGGAGTTCCATCAAGTAACGGTTAACTCAGTCCAGTTTCTTATATAACCTCAAACGTGGAATCACATTCACATAGAGGAGTTGATTACATTCCAGTGACATATTACCTTAAGTAAAGCTTACAAAAAAAGTGTTTCTCATTAAATTCCTAAAAAAGTCACCTATTTTTTTTATTGTATAGGTTTCGGATTCCATTGCTTTCAATTAAGACACCAAGGTTGTAAATGAAAAAAACTGTTCAAGTTTTCACTAAGTAATAATCCCTTTAATTCATCATTGGTTTTTACTGTACCTACTTTGACGCTCTTCACTATATCGCTTTAGTATGAAGGTACACATATAGTTGGTTCTAGCAATATAGCTTTTTATCTGCACATCTTATTCTCCATAATTTCTAACATAATATTTGCACCATAGATCCTGTAAGTATAAATTTTTGTGGTTTGTTTTTTTTTCTTAATGTCATTAACTCAACTGTGTTATGATTATGGTATCCGTATATGTTTTGATCGCTTTTAAATGATGCTGTATATACCAGAATTTCAGAGTTTTCATAGAACATATTCATTTTTCTGGTTTGAATAAATATAAAAAATACATAGTACACAATTATTATTATCAATTACATATAGATTGCAGTGTTCTCAATATAATTCAAAAAATTGAATGAAACAATACAAATTTTGTTATGTTAGACAATAAACATGATGACAATCTTGAAAGAACAAGTGAATATATAAATATCACATGCCATCATATTTTTGTTTTTTCTTGCTAGTATCATTAAATATCACGTAGATGTGGTATCGTTTTGTTTTTTTATTATTTGTATTTATTTGTTAGTTTGTACTAACCCACATTTGTTCACTCACACTGCGATAATGATCTGTGTTGTTACTTTTTTCTGCTTCCAGTATTATTTTGCGCTTTTAAACATAATAACGAGATTGTGTAACAAGGAGGAGATATTCAAAAAGTTAGAAAAAAATCTTTACTAGAATATTGCCAGATATTTAATAAATAATAATAATATAATGTTTACTAAATAATTGTTTAGTTCATAAAAGTAATGATACACATTTTTGAATAATATCATTGAGTTGAAATTTTAGCTCGAATTTTTAGAAAATGCCTGATGCTTGTGAATTTTAAGTAGTACAGTTTTTTCCGTGGGCTTAGTGCTTTCAACCCCTTTTAGTCACTGTTTGGCATTGCTATACTAAATAATACTGCCCGGTCAGGCAACAGAAAGAAAAGTCCTCAAAAATATTGACAATTTTTATCCCCGTATAGATGAGAGGGCTGGACTTTGGAACTAGGATAAGGAAAGGTGCAAAAGGGCCCGATGGTAGTTGGGCACTGGTGGTTCCAGCCACCAGATAGCCTCTCTCCCTCTTTCATTCATTCATCCCCGTATATAAATTTTTAAATAATATAGGCAACAGATATGTTTAAAAAACATAATTTTTCTGAGGTCTTGTTCCGTACAGAAACAATTCACTTTCATGAATGAATGTTTACTCCTTGTTACAATTGCCAATTTAGTATTATTTACCAGCAAATAATTTGTTTTGTTTTGTAGGCTGAAGCTAGAGCTGAATTTGCCGAACGTTCTGTACAAAAACTGCAAAAGGAGGTCGATAGACTGGAAGGTATGTACTGGTTTGTCAAATTTTCCGTTTTGTTTTTTTTTAATTTCCTCACACTGCTACAGGTAATGCATCGAAAGAGCATATTTTGTACTTTTTGTTTATTTTGTACGCTAACACGAACGAACTGATTTTTTAAAAAATCAAAGAGAATGTTATATTTTTTGTCAAACTGTTGGTCTGTCGCTACTTTTGATCGTAATCCAAGTAATTACCCTATTATCTCTAAATTTTAATGAAAGTGGAAAGTAAAACTACGGAGTGCTAGAAAAGCTGAAAACGTCCTAATTCTAGTTAAACTATCAGAAACTGTTGACAGTAGCATAGCAAATTAGATATCCGTCTTAATATCAATAGCGGTGATCGTACGCTGTTGTAAATGAACAATAAATGACGTTTCCCTGTTATACATATATGGGTTGGCATCATGCTAAGTGATTCCATTATGGAAGAACCCATCTTATGGCGACTTGTGTCATTTCAAAGTATCCGCGATACTTGCGGAATGAAGGAATATGCATGCCAAAAGATAAGGGGGGGTATAATATATAATAATAGTCTCATCGTCTGAGATACGAATTTACCATTTTCATGTGTTTGTAACTTTTGTGGTGAAAAGAAATGATCATACATGGAAAATTATAACAAAATTTACTCTTGAGGGAAAGCCGTATTAGTGAAGAAATACTAGCTACTACTGGTCAAAAACCCATCATGTGGGTACTCGGTACTATTAATAATAAACGATCTGAGCCTAAGAAATACGAGTTGATCGTTTCAAGTATTTCACACCTTTTCCGAGTTTAAGTTTTCCGCGGTAGCTATTTTTGACTGATTTTCATCACCTCAAGGATCCACTGATATTTAAAAACTATTTTTCATATTATGAGCATTCCTTCACATCAAAAAAATATTCATACTCATAGATCACGTATATGAACAACCTGTATAACTTAAAAATAATATTATGTAAAACCAATGTGATGCTGATATTGTTAAATTTGGCTTAACCAGTACCTACTATGACAAATATAGAATATGAAGACACAGACCAACGCTACACACCAAAGTTCCATTTGTGGTAGTATTCTTTGTAAATTTTAAAATCTATGAGATAAAATAGGAACTCCAAAATAGGAAAATATTGAATAAATCTACATTTTTATTTTCAGTTTCTTTCTGGTTCATGATATACCTATATTTAGTTTTTTTCATTTGTTTGTATGAAGATAAAAATAGTATCAAAATACAATTTCCAAGTTTTGTCTTTTTTATATACAAAGATAATTAAAAAATCAGTTCATTTTTTGTTTGATTTTGTTGTTGTTGCTGCTGCATAATAACCCTTGCCTTGCAGACGACCTATTGCTGGAGAAAGAAAAGAACAAAATGCTCGCCGACGAAATGGAAGCCACATTGCACGATATCCAAAATATGTAAAACAAAGTCCGTTGTTGCACATCTACACACAAAATTCACACCCACACGCGATTTATGAAAAACACAATACGAGGAAGTTCATGAGAGAGAAAGAATAGAGCTGTAGATAATGCCGGCCTTTTCCCTAAGCCCGTTCACGTTTATTTTTTCTTTTTGAAAAATGTTCAGATATACGTGATACTGATTGTAAAAGAGTCATTTGGTGCTTGGGAATCATAATAATGCGCTTTTTATACTGATAAAGAGAAACTTTTCGAAAATTGTCTGGTGGAATTGTTTACACCAGTTTGGATCTTAAAATTCTTAAATGATTGATTTTAGTGTCATGCAGGGTGTACAACATTATTGAGGTTTAAACCTGCTAAACCACTATCTTGTAGCTTCAAAAGCTAGTAGTGAGGATTTTTTATAGGTAGAAAATTGTTCCTGGTATTTTCTCTATTTTGAATTTGAATTATATTATTGGCGGAAAATCGTTGAAACTTGCCACGAGAATTAAGTGCCCCTGTATACGATAGCACTAGAATCTGTATTGTATTTTTTACATATTCAACATGCAAACATCAGTCCTATATAATTGACTCTTTATATGTTACGCCCCTGGTTCATTGAGTGTGATTATTTATTTTATAGTTGAAAACACATTCCATTGATAGTATCTAGCGACGCAAATATGTGTATCATACTGTTTACTGTTTAATTTGATAACGGGGATTCAGTGCGCAAGTATTTTCCCTGTTTGTTCTTATGTTATTTGAAAAATCCTTTGTCCTCGAAAATATATGGTGAATATTTTTTTTAGTTGGTTGATAAATTATATCGGCAATACGGATTATTGATATAATTTTCATAGTCTGGGATATATCAGTAAATAGTAATATTGGATGAAAGTTAGATGAATAGATTCAGAGTAGTTTTATCATTCCATCCGTACATTCCTTCTTCGACGGCATCGGGGATGAACAAAAACTTGAGATTTCTGTTCCAATGGTTTTTTCTACAGACAGGTCCAAATTAGATCCCAAAATTTTCGAAAAGTTTTTCAAAAAAATGTCACGATGGCAGTTGTATGTGTTAATGCATCTACTGGGAGATTGGATATGTGGATCTCTTTTATATCTGCAATATTAATGAAATATAATTACACTGCCATTTAAAAAACGGCCGAAAATAATTTTTGTATTTTTTTAAGATTCTCAATTTATTTTGTATATTGTACATTACTATGGATTTAGTCAATTTGCTGTAATACTGTAATTTTTGATGGCTTGTCTATAAAGGATCTAATTTGATATTTCATATTATGCATTGTTTTGGTATTGAATATTCCGATTCCTTTATTTACAAGTACATATTTCTATTTTTCCTTAATTATAATTAATTATGAAATTCTAGCCTTATAAAAGCCTGTTTATATTCTAACATGTATTTTATTTAGTTATAAAAAGTTTTTAATTCTAACCGTTATTTTTTTGCCTTGCATGAGTGTGATTTAACAGAGTGATGTGTCTTGCGGAAAAAAGTCTAGTTATTGGAAAATCTGGGTTACGCAAGCTAATTTACATAATGGCGACAAATTTTTGAAAGATTTTTCTTTTTTATCAGGTCTTTACAAAAGATGGGAAATATAAGGTAAAAGTACTGAATTTAGAATGTCCCTGTTTCAGATCTGGCCAGGTTGGAAATTTTCAAAATGTGTATTTCGAACTTCAATTGTCTATACAACTTTTGAGAATCACAAAGTTTTACGTGAGAAGCGTGATACTAAAAAATTGTATAGATAATGGAAGTCCGTAATAGACCTTTAAGATATCTATCTTGTAAATTTGAAACAGGTTTAAAAATACCTCCACAATAAGTATCCTTATGAATTTGTTTGATTAGTACAAAAGAACGTATGCAGACGTCAAATGGAAAACAGCTCTCCAAACCATTTTACTAGGGACGGTTCAAATATACACCGGCGGAGTTTTTAAATCGACTCTGGGAAAAATGTAGTGTCGAAAAAGTGGCTTGACTGGATATTAGATTGGTCTGTTATGAAACGTGGAAAACCACGGGAACTTCGTAACTTCACCTTGTAGTGTAAATATATAGCTATGGGTGAAAAAGGATGTGCCAGTACCTGTTGCGCAACGCATCATTATTAGTTTGTTGATCAAAGATACTGTAAAATCCGTAGAAATTTATCGAAAATTACTTGAGCAGTTCGGGGATGAATTCCTCTCTAAAACCAAAGTGTATCAATGGTGTTCTGCTTTCCGAAAAGGTCCAAAAGTGGTGGCGAACCTGCCACATGCGGCGCCCTGAGACCAGCGTCACCCATGAAAGCGTAAGCGCCGCGCCGTTGAAAAACTCATTCTGGATGACCAACGCAGTAGTGTACGTGCGATATGGCTGGGGAATCGGGCGTCAGCGTAGGTGGTATTGAGTCAATTATTCATGAGCGGTTAGGTTTTCACAAAATTTCAGCCAGTTGGGTGCGAAAACTTCTGAATTATAATTCACGCGGTGGGAAGTTTATACGAATCTCCTGCAGCGGTTTGAAGAAGGAGGGAGAATGCGCATCTATGGAATGAAGGGAGATCCAGTTAAAGCGAAGGTCACTGCGTCAGCTGAGAAGGTGATGTGTACCCGTGTACAGTTTTGTGGACATTCGAAAAGTAATCGCCCTTGGTTATCTCACTGAACAAGGACCTGTGAACATCGTAAAGCCTGCCTACTGATCGAAACAACGCGATATTCCAATCCGTAGTGCAATATTGCTGCAAGACCACGCCAGACCGCATTCAACTCGGCATACAAAACGGACATTGAACGAATTGGGATAGGAAACGCTGGAACATCCTCCGTATAGTCCAGACTGATCACCCTGTAACTATATTTATTTTATCCTTTCAAACAGACACTCTGGGTACAACGGTTCGAAACCAGTGATGAAGTTTGTGCGCAAATGGCTACCTACTTGAAAAGCCCTGAGATTCTTACAAAAAAAACATCAGAAAGTTACAGGAGAGGTAATAAAAATACACACGGTGTGAGGGAGACTACCTACTTACCTAGATAAACTAAAAACGTGAATGCTAAACATTTTTATTACGAAATTCCGGATTCTATTTGAACCACCCTCGTATTACGTTAGCAACATTTAGTCAGGAAATTATAATGCTTATAGAACAGAATATATATCATGTAGACAGAGACGAAAGTAGCACAAGTCACTGGGAGAGGTAGGTAAAAATAAGATCATTTAAGTTGAAGGAGCGATAACTTAAAACAGAACGGCGCGGCGGTTTAAATTCAGTAATGCAAATAAAAAAACATTATTTCTGGATGTAAATTGGGAGACGAGTTGGCATATTTAAGGCAGCACGGGCAGTTTGTGGAAGTAAACAGAAAAATAAAATGTCTGGTATTAAGTATTACATTAAAGCACAAGTTAATAAATTTAAACAGATATAAAAAGTTTAACAGAGTTTGGTCAATATAGACTATCAGCGTCGAAAAAAAATACCTAATGGATAATGCTGGAGAAGCTGAGTATGCAAGACAAATTGAAAATTTTATTGAAAAGAAGCAATTCCTCGAACATAGTCTCAAACGCGCTAATCGACTGATTACGAGAACCAGAAAATTGTTTCACGTTTGAACAACATTGCTTTGCCTCTTGCAATTACTGTTTGTACCACGTGACAACAACAACACGGTTAAATGTATTATTTAGATTGAACCATGATTGAATCTGCTGATGTTAAAATAAAATATATATATATACAGGGTAGTCCAATAAGCGCGCGGTGCTGTCTAGCGGTCTTATCGTTTAAATTAGAAGAAAACGACTTGAATAAAGGACGTTTCTTTTTAAATGGTCTACTTGTAGAAAATAATTTCAAAGATGGCGGACATCCGGTTATACCGGAAGTAGGTATCAACTTCCTTATTTTAAATAGAACATCCTGTATATTACATTTTTGAATTCAGCATCAATTTTTATGTACGACAGAAAGATGCTGTTTTCGGCTTTTAAACGAGCACGAAACATGCTTGTGTTTGAGTAAGATTATTGTTTGAAAGCACATTAAACAAATAAACTAGCAATTTTCAAATTTAAAAGTTTGAAACATTAAATTTTTTTTAATGGGATGGTATGATAAGTTTCACATCAGTGGATGCGAAATTTAATTTTCTTTCACTTTTATCTAGACATATGTGGTTCTATCTTTGACAGTCTTCAAGATATTTACGATTTTGTAATTATTCCGTAATATCGCCTAGGAATTGGAAAAATCGTAGGTGGCGTGACTCGCAGATGAAACAATTGGCAAGAAACCTTTCATCCAAAGTGTTACGGCATCTAATACTGAAATGTGCATTCGCTACATCTAACTGATGTAACCACATTATTCTTAAAAACTCCAGTGGTAAATTTTCCAGCAGGCTTTCCAAATTTTCATTTAGAAAATTTTGTAAAACATTAGTTTATTATGCGCTTTTCAATAATACCACTCCAAATGTGTAGACTCCATGCTGGTTGACAACAAACATCTCAAAATTTGAATTTACGTTGATGTAAAAATGTAAATTATGACAGTTTACATAGCCATTAGTAATAACGGTGAAGTTACATTTCATAAGAAAGAAATGTAGCTTCATTGGTGAACAACACACTGTTGTAAAGGAGTGCATCTTGGACTCGAGCACGACCCCAATTACAAAAATTAATTCTGTTTTCAAAGCCTTGACTTTCAAGTGCTTGATTTAGCTGCACATGATAAGGATGCTATATGTTCTTCGTTAAGATCATGTTCACAGATGTTTCACCAGTGCCCAAATAGCGACTAATTTCTGCCGTAGTACTGCTATGCGGATCTTCAACTGCAATTGCGAGAACGTCAAACTCGCTATCTTCATTAACTATATGTTTCCTCCTCATATATTTTACGCCGACGTAATTCCAAATTTTGAGAGGTTTTTTTGACAACCAGCTCGGAGTCCAAAGATTTGGGGTGGTATTACTGGAAGCCGCATGATAAACTAACGTTTTCCAAAATTTTCTAAATGGAAATTTAAAAAACTTGCTGGAAAATTTACCACTGGACTTTTTTGAGAATAATGTGGTTACAGTTAGATGGAGCGAAAGCACATTTCAGTAATAGAGGCCGAAACACTTCAGATGAAAGGTTTGCTGCCAATTGTTTCATCTGCGAGCCACGCCGCCTACGATTTTTCCAATTCCTACGCGCCATTACGGAATAATCACAAAATTGTGAATATCTCGAAAACCGTTAAAGATAGAACCACATATATCTGAATAAAAGGGAAAGAGAATTTAATTTCGCATCCACTGATGTAAAACTTATCCAAAAGTTACGTTATTTGAAAATTTCTAGTTTATTAGTTTAATGTGCTTTCAAACAATGATCGTACTGAAACACAAGTATGTTTCGTGCTCGTTTAAAAACCGAAAACAGCATCTTTCTGTCGTACCTAGTTTCCGAGATATTAACAATTTTTGTACTACAGACGTAAAATTTTATAAAGATTGCTGAATTCAAAAATGTAATAATATACAGGGTGTGACATTTAAAATAAGGAAGTTTATACCTACTTCCGGTACAACCGGATGTCCGCCATCTTTGAAATTATTATCTACAAGTAGACCATTGGAAGTGAAATATTTTTTATTGAAGTCATTTTGTTCTAATTTAAACACTAAAAGGCCGCTAGAGAGCACCGCGCGCTTATTGAACCACCCTGTATATATTTTTAAATGTACAGTATGGTTGACTCAAGGAGTTTTTTTCATCTTTCATCCAAGCTAAAGTAGCATTAGTAAATAAGAAGTGCTATTTTTATTTGCATCTCGAATAATGTTAAGGAATGATACAATGGAAAACTACCTATATATCTTTTGGCATGAACTGGTGTGTGGCTCAGTGGGTAGAGCCTAGGACTTGTGACAGCAAGGTCCCGGGTTCGTCTCTTGCCAGAGGCAGAAAATTATTTCTGGTCGTTCAATCGGGCCATAAGGGAAATTTGTATGTGGGGTCGACAAAAAGGGTCAAAGCTGGCCAGCCTGGCTTCGGCTCCTCACCACCACTACTGCTACTATGGCATAACCTGAGAGATCAGATGTTCTGGAACAAGTTTGTTAAGAATTCTACTGTATACTCTTAATTCGCTGTCCTGTTTAGGTACAAATCATATTTTTAAAATATGAAAACGTCCACCGGGGTGACCGGAATGTAAGTAAAGTAACAGTTTTTATTAGAAGAAACGACAATATGTCCTGTTCGGAGAATCTCAGATACCTATATCCAAGCCATATTTAAAGTTTTCGACTGTAATTCCTTACAATATTATTTAAAAAATGTCATTTCTGACGTGTTTGTTAGCTTGATGAAGATGAACGGATGCCTCTTCTGTTAACCTCTGCGCTTATGAAATTAATCACATTTTCCTTTTTTTTTACTTTGCACGGGCACGTTTTCAATATATATGCGTTTTATCACTTTGATATAATATGGACTTCAGTAGGTATAATATAGATGCTGTAAAAAAGATGTAAAATAAACACAAGGAACCACTTCAAAAATAATCTAGACAATGAATTATCGAGGATAACGTTTTATCAATGTCACATACTCTGAATTAAAAATCTGTTAGAAGCTGTTCGCTAGCTGTTTTCACTGCGAGCTAGAGTACATGGTAAGAAAAGTTTTCAACATACCAACCATGATGTTCAAATCAGAGTTACCTGATCAAGACGCCTCGACACGTTTGCGAAGTGATAGAAACTGTAATTCTTCAATTTTTTTTTATTGATTAACACCCAGTGGCGCCTCGTGACTTAAGACACCGGGGGAGCAAAAATATAAAAAATACCTAACCTAAATTTATCGGCACCTTAAAAAATATAATAAAACAACAGTAAAAATGCTTACCCAAAATTTTATCTGAATATACCTAATCTACATATGTACAAAAACAAAAAATACACTTTTAAATTGCCCAGTATGTAAAATCTAATCGTATTTCCATATTTTTGGCAAGTGTCAATAGCTTATTATTTGTTAAAATTGTCAATGTTATTAAAAAACTTTTCGGCCTGTAACATTCCAAGAGCACTGAATCTATTTGTTTTCATAGTTTCTTAGAAACGTCTTAATCCTTTTTAGCATAGAAAATGCACTGGTAACTCCATTCTTCGTCCAGGTAGGATCGCCACCAAATAAAACACATGGGAAACAAAAAAAAATGCGTTTTTCTTATCACATCCACAAATCCAGTTGTTTTTATTGTACATATTTCGATGGAACTTCCGCACTCGGCTTTTAACATTCGACTATTCATTTGGCAATAGTCCCTTACTTATTACAAGTCATCACTAAATATTATTAAAACAACCTGCCACTTTCACATCGGGGGGGGGGCGCGAAACGACAGTAGAAATTAATCCGAATATTCCCAATCGACAACGACAATATGGTCTACTCTTGGTGAGCCAGCAGTTGCCTGGCTCCTTTTACTATTAAAATCGCGCTCTACGCATAACGTTAATATCTCATTTAACCTTTATGCCTCGATTTATATAGCAGCATTGGTGCCGCTGTCAGTTTGGCTCCGACAGCGCATGCTGCACGGCTGCTTTTTTCACAGCAATAGTCTGCACGTGATTGGCGAAAAATTAGGGATATGTATATTGGGTTTTTGTGAATGTTCAATTTTTGCTAAATAATTTAAAAAACAGGATGTAAGATAATATTTAAAAGTAGCACAAAAAAAGTTTGGTGCTCGATTTATTGTGGTGGTGCCATGGCTCCTTGATTCCTTAAGACGAGCCGCCACTATTAACACCCACGTTTTAAGCGACAAAATTATCCAAAATTTAAATATTTAGGTATATATACAAAGAAAATGTGAGAAAAATACAGGTTACAACCTAGCAAACAAATTTCATTTGACCGGATGATGGCCTAGCGCCTGTATGCAATCTTAACTGCTTCGCTTTCGCCGAAGCATTTTGCCGAACGAGACGATTACAGGTGCGGCTTTCTGTTGGCAAGATGTAATCAATATCAATGTTGGCTTGCCCGCAAAATACCGAACATTTTTATCCACTATTCAACGACTGCTAACCACAGTTGTTTAGCTCTAATCAAGACACGGAAGGCAATTTGATGGCAAGTAAGGCTACTCATATCTAGGGGCACCAAAATAAAAGTTCACAATAATGATTTTAGATCAGAGATCATGCCAAAAGGAATGAAAAATATTTTCTATAACAACAATGAGCTTTGGAATCTATAAAACTGCTGCGATTCTAGTTACTCTCCATTCTGGTTGACCCGCCATTTGCTCATGCGTGTTGTCCTTTTTAGAACTTAGAGATTGCAGTCCGTTGTGCTGTACAGTGATTTTAGATCAGAGATCATGTCAAAAAAATAATATCTCTAAAAGCAATCAACCTATAGACCAGGTTTACAATTGAAAATTGTCTTCAATAATAAACACCTGTAATTGATGAGCTTCCGCAAATGCGCATATTCTAAAAGTAAGTTTACCTAGGTTCCCCATTTACTTGAGTACGTTGTCATGAAATATCCAGCATATTAAATGCCATAAACATATTTTTTCATAAGCTAATTTATTGCCACGCAGTATCATAAAAAGAGAGTTACATTCAGTAAATACAACTGGTAATACAATCACAAAGTTTTCGATCTGTCATCCTTCCTTTCTGTAGCTTTTCTAAACCAGTGTTTTATTTTATTTATACATTTTTGTAACAGCATACCAAATACTGACACCTCGAAGGATATGCCTTGTATGAAGTACAGGCAAGTAAGCTATGATACGACCTCTACTTCAGCCTCCGTAGAATGACAAGGGTCAGCATTTTTTCTGATTATCACTAAAACAAACCAGGAAGTTCACAACAATTGTGGGATAATTTAGAGTTAGCAATCTACTCGTTAAAATCAACCATGACGACACTACTGTATTGTAGTTCAGTTTTACGGCTCTAGATAAATTTCACAATGCAAACTTTGATTGAATTGAATGTACACATTTTAACACAGCATGAGCAAATGACCATATATACGAAATCGGTTATGGATATACGCACTCAACGCATGAAACAAAAGAAAGGCCAATGGCTGGCGATAAATGTGGTTTTGTCGGTTATTTTGCCATCGACTTGCCTTGCTCGTAAAATTGCTTTATTCGTTAACTGAATAGTCGACGTTGATGAAACTTGCCGTAGCCGGTAAACAGAAGCAGTACCGTTGCCGACATATTTCTGACGATGTCGGCCGTCGGCCGACAAATGTTAACTGACGATGTTTGCTGTGAACATTGATAGATTAAAGATACATTAAATAAATAGTTGCGTTGATGGCTTTAATAAATGTAAGAGTTCTTAAACATTTGTCCAATGATCTTGTGATAAACTGCTCTCTTTTTGGAGTAAGGTGGATGCATTCCACTGGAATGTAGAGCAGTCAGATTTTGTATCCAGCGTGGATATTTTCTTGTTCTTTGGTTATCCGGTGAATATATGTGACGCATTTATGTGACCACTTCTAAATCTGGGGTTTGTGCATTAATCTCTTCTATTTGAAGGGAGTGGATGTTATTATTGAACATGAGATCAAGACTTCCACTTGCCATTCGAGGTTAGTGTAGTGTATTTTGGCTTCTTGGAGAGCGACTGGAATATTGTTGCTTAGGATCGGGTTGAAGTGGACTTTTTTTGCTAGCGATTCGGCATTTTCATTGCCCATTATCCCTTGATAAGCTAGAATCAAGGTAAGTTCTATGCTTATTCCCCGGTTTTGAAGTTCCTCCTTTAGCATTGGAATTGCTTAAACTAATGAATTTTTCGTAACGTTTTCCGGCGCTGCCAGACTAGTATGAGTCAGGACATTATGTATGACTGCTTTCAGGTTGGCCGGAGTACATTTAATTAGTTCTAACGTCTGGTATAGAGGTTACAACTGAAGATTGAGTAATCGAGTCTTCGTTCTCTGTGACAATTGCACATCCCACTTGCCCATCGATAGTAAAAACTTTGTGACTATTTTGGACTTTCGATCTTATGGTCGAGTTTTTTCAAATTTTTGTCTTTTGGTACCTCTTCCGGTTTTTTCTGCGTCTTTGAAGTTTTCGTTGATTATGAGCCTCTTGGCCACGGACTTGCCTCACCATTCTTTTTCGAGAAACCAGAGCTGAACGAAACGAATTACTTTTCTGCTCTTGTAATTGACAAGCTGCTGGTCCAGTGACATGCGGCTTTTCTTGACCTTTTTGTTTTGGCAAGGCCTTCAAATTTTTGTTTTAAACTATAAATATTACCATTATAATGTTGTTCCTACGACGGACTGCGGGCCAGATTTAATATAGACGGGTAAGGGGTACCGATAAGGGGGTGTCAGCTGATGCCCCCAGAGAAATGTTAGTGGTCTTAAAATTAACTACGAGCATTCAGCCCTCCGCACGTTGGCTTAGATCACGGTGCATCATAGAAGGTAGAACCTCTATTATAAATTAGAGATCACCTTAATTGTTAAAACCCAGATGACCTCTGAGCAGCTTTAACCCTCCTTATACGCACAGCTTTCTCACACACCGAATTCGAAGTGGCGAGACTAGTGTTCAGGAACGGGCTTTGTAAATACCTGCCTTCTGTTTGGTATTGCTTTCTTAGTTAAGAATATTATTAAGTGTCTCCAAATAATTTACGTGTATTTCATATGAGCAACATTTTATTGTAAAAAATACTATACCTATAGACCCCTTAATACCTTAATCAATGCTATAGGGTAGAATCCATCCCTGATGGGGATCCGGGGGGGGGGCTATCCTCTCAACTCATTCGAAAATATACAACTATGTAACCAACCCATTCTTCTAATTAGACCTAATGCGTTGTAACGCAGAGAGTTGCTTCAATGATTCGCAGACATCAAAAACAACGTTATACTAAGTGCCATTACATTAAAATATTTTGGCAGCATTACGACTGAATTTGCTGATTTAGACATATCAAGGTTTTATCTTTGTCTTGAGAGTGTTTTCAATAATGATATTTTTTTGAGAAAATTCCTGTACATGAGAGCTAACTAATTATAAATTCCTTCAGTTTATAAAGACATTTTAGAACTGTTACAATGTAATATACGAGTAAATTTATTTCCTATTGGTTCTGTTGACTAGCTCTCTCTGGTTTAGTGTGATAGGTTGTTCAAAATAGATTGTAGCGTACAAAAGTCTGCTTGTGTTCTACCATTGTACACGCTGTCCTAAAAGTCCTAAAAATTTTAAATAACATATGTATCCGTAGGTGCTAAATCATAACCCAGATTTTCGCCAGGAAACATTTCAAACCAACTAATATTAATTTTATATGATATTCTTCCTTTACAGATGAGTTGGTCGCCGAAAAAGAGCGCTACAAGGAAATTGGAGATGATCTGGATACAGCTTTCGTCGAACTTATCCTTTAAAAAATGTAGCGTTCTGTCTTGCCGTTTTGTCCTGCACTATTTTTTATATTTTGGGGCTCTAATTTTCTATCGCCCTTGCCATTAGAAAAACTCTCCTGAATGGACGATAAATATACGATACACTCCCTAAGATATAAGTTTCTCATGTTTCACACATGATTCATGTTTTTAATGAGAAATAATGGCAGAGTTTTTCATTTGACAAGAATATCACGAAAAGCAGGTACCTTGTCATCATTTAGGGGCGACTCAATATATCAACCAAATTCAGTCATCTTTTTCACAATGATGCAGGAATTTAAATCATTTGTGTCTGTATAACATCGCCATAATCTTGTGTTACTGAACTATTTTTATGTATGGAAAATTATATATTCAAATACAAATACAACTTAATCTAATAACTTTCGTTTTATTGTGGTAGGTACAAAGTATACGGTTAGGATAAGATAATTATAAGTAGAAAAATGCAGTATTGCCGAAATTTACCAGTTTTCCAATTTTTCCGGCAACAAACCCTGTTTTTTCCGCTAACCAATTTTAACGAGGGTTACAAGGATCATGAAAGATCCATATGGCTTACATCAACACTTTATTTATTTTGTTTATATAATTGTATGAAAATATCAATATACTATTACAAGACTGGTGCTATAACTCTTTCAGGGATATAATTTTAAACACACAAAATGAGGCATAAAAGCCTTGTCTGAGGAAAATGCCTACTTAAGCGAAAGTACATTAAAATGTAACTTCGCTCAAGTAGGCCTCGATTAAAGTTTAATGTTCGATGTGTGCTACCAACTTTTGAAGCGACTAAAAGTGCATAGCCACAGATGATAGTTTATGTAGTGTTTGAGTAGCATAAGAAGTTTACAGACGATTGTGATTCGGTTGAAAATAAACATCTTTCTTATCAATCACAAATTGACAAAAAATGCCGAAATTAACAACTTTGTAAAAAATGATCGCTCAATTGGCATAAATCGAATTTTCAAATTTGTTTTATGATTTTTGATGAAATTTGAAGAACCGGAGGGTCGCGGCAAGATGGATTCCAAATCCAAAGTACAGGGTGGGCCAGGAATTTGTTTACATTTAAATCTGACACCCCTCGTAAACGCAAGCCGCGTGGGGCGCGGGGAGGGGTTTTGCCACTAGATTGTCTCTCGGAAATTTAGTCGCAATGGATCGTTTTACTGGGCCACAGCGTGCTTCGACACTTATTTCGCGTTGAATACGGTTTGCACGACTTAAGTCAGTGTCCGAGTGGCCCTTTACCTTTAATAAGGAAATGGGTGAAGAAGTTCGAAGAGACATTATCTATGTACACTAAATGTGAAGCAAACCGGCGGCCCACGGAATTCTCAGAGCGAAAAGAACGTGCAGCAAGTTTCCGCTTCTGTTCGACGTCATCTAGATTTATCGACGCGCAAACGTTCGGCTGAATTAAAATTATCCCGCATATCATTACGCCGTATCTTGAAATTAGATTTGAAATTACATCCATATAAAATCCAGCTGTCCAGGAACTGAAACCTAATGATTTAAATTTGCGAAAGTCGTATGCCGAAACAGTGTTAGATCGGTTCAGTAATTTTGACAACCTGTTATTTTCCAACGAAGCGCATTTTCACCTCAATGGACATGTAAATAAACAAAATTGCAGGTACTGGAGCAGCGAAAATCCCAAATCTAAACACGAGAGGCCACTTCATTCCCCTAAGGGAACTGTATGGGCTGCAATTTCATCGAAAAGTATCATTGGGCCCTACTTTTTTGAAGATTCTCGCGGCCGTTCGGTCACTGTTAATTCTGCTGAGTATGTGAAAATGTTACGAGAGTTCTTGGCACCGAGGCTTCTGGAATTTACTAGCTACAATCATAACACATGGTTTCAACAAGATGAAGCCACTTGTCACACATCCAACGAGTCATTGCCGGTGGTCAAAGAAATGTTTCCTGAAAAGTTGATTTCTAGACGAAGCGACATCCCATGGCCACCCAGGAGTCCCGATCTATCCCCAGCAGATTTCTTTTTGAGGGGCTATTTCAAGAGTCGTGTCTACATCGATACACTACGACAGCTGAAAGAAAAAATCAGTGAAGAAATGTCGGCTATTTCGCAGTCTCTTTACTGACAAGTATTCGAAAATTTCGGTTCTCGCTTAGAAAAATGCAAACGTCGAAACGGTGGTCATTTGGACGATGTTATTTTCAAAACTTAAATTTCCACTAATTAGCCTTTTGAATAAAATAGTTTGAAAATATATCATATGGTCTTTTCATACTATTTTTTTAAATGTTAACTAATTCGTGGCCCACCCTGTACAACTGATCAGCAAAAAGTGAATCAAGTGACGAATTTTTCAGCAGGAAAAGGCACCTCGTAATTCACAGTTTCTAAATAATGTGGTTACATATATGATGAAAGCTGGTTTTATCTCATGGTATCGTCAGCGATGCTGAGTTGATGTCTGACAGTATGCACTAGAAGCACAATGGCAGCCGAAGTCCAAAACTGTTGAAGGGCTGGTAAATTGATTTTGTTTTTGAAAATGTAGTCATTTTCTATCACATTGTACCTGAAAGACATACAATAACTATTCTAATGTAGTTGGAGGACCCTTAAAAACAATATTATAGCAAAAACGGCCGCTTTATCAAGACTTCGGTTGGAAGTTGCACTCCAACAATGCTCCGGCCACAGATCAGCGATTCGTCAACGAACAATTAAAGAATTAGGGGGGGAACTCATGGTTGACGCCCCTACTATCATGACATTGCTCATACGACTTCATTTTGCTTCCTGATGTCAAAAAACAATTGTGGGGATGAATATTAGAGTCAGATTTAGAGCTGAACAACGCAGCGATGGGTATACCAGACTAACAAAAAATGGTTTCTAAAACTTTGACAAGTGAATAAAGCCATGGGATAAGTGTATCAAACAGAATAGAGTACTTTCAAGTAAAGTTGTTGAAGATTTTCCAATAAATATTTTATTTATTTAAAATTTGTTCCTGGCATCTGGCTCGCTATTTTCTGAAACATTCTCGTATAAAAAAGCTAGAGATAATTATATGGGTCATAAGGGCAACCTTATACACAGTGTTCAAAAGTACCGGACCAAATGAATAACTACGGAACTAGGGGTCGCACAAAAAAATAGTTGGAATAAAAGTGGTAGGAAATTTTGCTAGCATCCGATGGTGACGCTCATGGTGACCTTGACATCAAGATCACATCAAGGTCAAATCGCTTTTCTTAAACAGGAACCCCTACTTTTGACGCCATAAATGAAAAGCCCAGAAAATTCTACGTCCAGATATGAGCTTGAACTTTTGAAAAATTTGACCTTGAATGATTAAGGCAAGGTCAAAACATGACCAGCAGGTTATCTTAGGAAGTAGAGGTCGCACAAAAAAATCGCACCTGGCTACCCGAAGGTGACCTTGACGGTCACAATACACACATCGATCACTTAAGGCCGGTTTCTCAATGTCCAGTTAACAGTGTCAGATAGGTAGCCACCAGTTAACGTTTCTATGGATACAATTGTCAGATAAGATTTACGTGAATTCGTAAGTTTAACCTTCAATTGTTTAAACAATATATCAACTACCCGTTAACTTCCAGATAAATATGTAACTGAACATTGAGAAACTGGCCCTTAACCATTCAAGGTCAATTTTTTCAAATGGGAAGCTTATGTCTGGACGAAGAAGTCTCCGTGCTTTTCATTTCCGGCGTCAAAAGGGGTTTCCATTTAATAAAATCGATTTGACCTTGATTTCAAGGTCTATAAAGGTTACCATTGGATAGCCACGAAATGTCCTACGCCTTTTGTTTTGACTATCTTTTTCTGAGGCGGTATTTCTCAAGATACATTGCTGGTTACACTTTCACCTTGAATAATCATTCAAGGTTGAATTTTTCAAAAGGTCCACCTCACACCTGGACGTAGAATTTTACGGACTTTTCATTTCCGATTTCCTGTGACAAAAGTAGGGGTATTCGTTTAAGAAAATCGATTTGACCTTGATGTCAAGGTCAAGTTCACCATAAAGGTCGCCATCGGAGATCTAGCAAAATTTCATACGACTTTCATCTTGACTATTTTTTTTGTACGACCCCTAGTTCCCTGCTTATTCATTTGGTCCGGTACTTTTTGAACACGGTGAATACCCTTATATATAAAACGCATCCACTTTGTGACGGTGTTTACTGTGTTTGGTTTCTCAGTGTATTATTTGAGATTTGTTGACCGAGTCGTTCCTTGTTTTAGGTACTTCCCGTCATGTGTATATTTCTAACTATTACGAATGTAATATTGAGTTTCATATGCCAACTATTGGCAACACTCGCATTGTTAAAACTATCAACTTTTGAATTTCAGAATCATTTATAGATAAATATAGAGAGTAGCTAGATTATGTCTGTAGGTGAGATTCCGAATTAAATCTGAGGTGAATAGTTGGGTAGTCATGAATTAATTATTGGGTAGCACCGTAGGGGTACCATATTTAGTATTCGATACACTTTCTTTCTTTGAGGAATCAATAGCATTAACGTACATATCCGTACACCAGCCTACTTATATAAGACTTCACTCAAAGTGCAGCACCCCTAGAAGGTTCGATGAGATTTTGTTATCCACCGAAGCTATTGCACCCTTAGAAGCAGACGAACACTCTTTTCTGTCGGTTGGCCACAGTTGTGATAGCGTAATCTTAGGAGATAAATTGCACACATGGATTCGTATCTCGGACTGACTCCCTCAAAATTTTTAGAGAACAAAAAAATAAAGATAATAAAAAATACTTTTAATTCTGAACAGTTTAAGTAGATAGAAAAAAAACACAAATACTAATTAAATCATGTAGAAAACACCTTAAAAAGTAACACAAAAGTGACCTAAACAACGTGATAAACTTAAAGAGTACAGCGAACTTATTTGACCTTTTTCAACTCCACCTCAAAAACGAGCGTGCTGTTTGGTGGGATAGCTGGAGGAGAACCTTTTACGCCATATCTGGAAAAAATGGAAGTTTATAAAACCAATGTTACGTCTGACTTATGTGCAAATTTTATAATTACTGAAATACAGGGTGTCAAAATTGTCATTATCACTTCGTGTTAGCTTAATAATTATTTGAGGCAACAAATTCGAATCCTTGTAGAGGGAGCCACTCCTTAAAATGACGTAGCTTCTTTTATGTCACGGTATATTAGTCTAAATAATGAAGATTATCTTTTTTCAAGCTGTTGTATACTTTGTACACAGTCAGATTTCCAAATGTAAATGTTTTAGGAAGTAAGCTTTGCTTAAATCGGATGTCAGTTGCAACAACAGACACTGAACAATGAATTACTAATATGTTAACTAATTAAGAGATGCGCATGCGTATAATATACACACATGAAGCAACACCTACGTGTAGAGAGGTTTTCAACATTATAAATAAACATGGATTCCCAACATGGATTCAAAATTAATCTATGGTGTGACTTTATTGGTTATCATGTAATTTGAATGGCGAAATATATCATAATTTTTATGCAAAACCAGTTAACCGAATATTTTGATAACCATTCTCCATAAATAAGACAAAGTACGCTGTTAATGCAGAATGGAGCGCCGGCACACTTCTCCATACCTCAAAATTCGGTTTCCTTATCGTTGAATAGGCCGTGGAAGCCAAATCATTGGCCACCCCCTAAACCCGATTTCAATTGGTTTGATTTTGTGTATGGGAAGGTATGTAGATAATATGAAATCATTCGTGTATAAAGAAGCAGCAAATACTCGAGAAGGATTATGGAATCAAATTGTGGAACGACTTCCAGATGATCGGTTATTATTTAAGATAGGACGATCATTTAGCAAACGAGTTGTCAAATTTAACTGTAAATGTACTTCAATAAACTTATATTTGGGAATCAAAAAAGGTGTAATGACTAATTGATAGGAGATATCTGGAAAACGAATATACATAAGTGGCGCCCTCTATAAGTGAAATAATTACGTCATCCTGTTAAGCAAAAACTAAATGATAATTACAAATTTGACACCATGCATTTCGATTATGAACTTTTGCGCTGATGTTAGTTTGGTTAGATCTTTTTCTACCCAAAGGATCTGCAGTTTTGCTGTGTACCATTAATTAACATTAATTTGGTTCTTAATTAACGCATAGCTGAAAAACGTATAATGTCTAATATCACCATTTATTATAAAAAGAATGCAGAAAACTTGAATCTAATAACGTTGTAGGTACTGCAAATTAAAATAATCTTGAATCCGCTATAAATACCTCACAGCCTATGACATCTACTTACGTGGTTGTACACACGAACGCTATGAAGTAAGCCGCACAGTAAACGGGTATTTTAAGGTTATATGTGCTGTCAGTATCATCATTATGTCAAGTACGCAAAACGGTCAGAATCAGGCTGTTATTGTTCTTATTGGTCAGTTATCTGTGAGGTCGCGGAGTTGGCGTGACTTTTAAAACATTTTTTTCATAATAGTATTGGAAAATTTATATAATGTTACAAAAAAATGATTTTTGATTCATCACTTTTTGATATACAGTACGCTCGTTTGACAGCGATTTGGATATAAAAATGGTCATAACTTTTGAGATACCCTGTATAATGTTATGATACCTTATACTGTGAGAAGAGAAATTATTAGTAGAATCTAAAAATGGGATAATATATAGGGTGTCTCATTTAAAAAATGCATGTTTACATCACCACGTAGTTATGGATCACCCTGTATAATCTAAATATTTTCTGAGCAAGGAGCATATCCGTGGCTATGTACAACTTTTTTAACTATCTTCTACCGACCGAGCCGGTACTAAAAACTCACCCTGTATAACACGCGGTCACCTACTCTATCGTTTTTGGCGAGAATGACCCCTAAACACGATTTCGCTGAGTAAATCTCTTTAATAATTAGGGAAAATAAACTATGCATGTAATGAATATAATGAAGATTTTTTGCAATAAAAGAACATATCACATGAGCATATGTTTGAACTGAAGATATAAAACGACACTTACGCCATTTGTGGTGGACAGATAATTCTTCTTTTGCCGCCAACCTTCATGCCTGCAACTCCAACGTCCCAGCCTTTGATGACCTCTCCACTGCCTAATCTGAATTGGAAACCAGCCCCTTTCGTTGTTGCATCAAATACCTTGTTGTTCTGTTTCAGCCTACCCTCATAATATACCTGTCAAAAGATTTATGTTGATAAATCAAAGAATACAAAATGTACCATCAGAGCGGATTTTAGGTACATATTATACACTATTCAGCTGAGATTCTACTAAAAGGATTTGCTCATCAACATCTGTTTTCATTAGATTGTTTACTTTAGTGTACGATGTCTTTACTTATTGTTTATACACTAATACTATCTTTGAGCCTCTCTTTTTAATTTTTTTAATTTCTACCTCCATCGCCTTCATTTTGCTAGATATTTCGCTAACTTATTCCTGAGATACAAAAAGAATGTTAGTTAAAGGCATTGGTGCATTCCCAATAGAAATAAAACAGAGCCCTCTGTGAGGCTTGCAAAATGTATCTCACTTCTTCCCAGCACAGCTCTTTCATACAGGTTGCATGGATCACAGTAAGAGCCAAATTGAGCGGCCTTGTCCTCTTTGGTGCAATGGTTTTTACATGACCATTTTTCGTTGTAATGTAATTTTAATAGGCACGCCACTTGGTATTTGGGAATTTCAACTGTAAAGACTTGAATATAATAAACTTTATTATTTCAAATGGATCACCTTGTATATTTCTACCTCTTTGAAATCCTTGAAAAATACTAATTATTTTTGTATGATATTTCCTATACCTAAATTTCATAATTTCGGAATTACAACTAAATTTACATTGCACCGCCCAAGTTAAAATAACTAAATAAGATGGCTATGATTACTGCTGAAAATTGACATGTTGCAAAATGTGCTGCGAAGTTTCAAGAATCACATTGCTTGTTGTATTTAAGTAAACGGACAACATTTTCAGCATCTGCAGTATCCGCCCTCATGTTTTTTGAAGGTAATGTCTAATGTCTTATTTTAACTTGGGCGGGTGCAACGTAGATTTAGTTGTAACTCCGAAATTATGACGTTTAGCTATATGAAATATTATACAAAAATTAATCAGTAATAATCAAAGTTTTCAAAAATGTAGAAATATACAGGGTGATTCTTTTTGGCATAACAAAGTTTATTATATTTCCGGAAAACGGTAGATCTGACAACATTGTAAATACAATCGTAAGATCGGCCGTTTTGCAAAACCCCACTATGGCAAAATTCATGAAAATCGTGCAAACCGTTTCCGAGATAATTGGGGCGTTCCATACTTTAGACTCACTCTTTTATACAGGGTGTCTAGTAAAAGCTTGACATATCAAAGTTATGTTTTTTAAATGGAACACCCTGTATATTATTGCATATTTAGATTCCCGGGTGAGCTTTAGTGTGACTTTATGTATCACACATGCGACTTTAAGCGAACCGTTTAGGTGCAAATCACAACTTTTGGTAAAAGTAGATATAAGAAAAAATCCGAATATCGCAGCGATTATAAAACATACGAGGGCTGTGACTTTGCCCTGTAACTAAGCATGGAATGCGTCAGCTAAGGTTAGGTGGTCAAGTTCTAACTACATTTGTACTTGGAGAAATCGGTAGATTAATTAAGGAACCTTCAATCAGTGGTAACTTGATTTTTTCAAATGGGAATGCTTATTTTTTTATACGATCAAATGTGCAATTTGATGGGTTTTCTAATGATATCAGGTTGTAAATATCAATCTCTGGCAGTTTTCATTCAATTCCGAGGTTTCAATTTCCCTACCTATAAACAAACTAGCAGGCCATGAAATATAAACAAAAACGTGTTCGGATGGAAGAAAACAACTAACTTAGCCAAAAAATCCAGCAGAATTAGAGTAAAAGGACAAGATTACAAAAATTCCCTACAACAAATCAACTTTAGCCAGAAACAACGGAGGTAACACATCTAAGGTCAAAGAGAAGCTGGAGTACGGCGGAAATGGATAATTTTCACAGCCTACTAGCTACTGCAATGTACTAGAGAATAAAAATTTCCAAAATCACTAAAAACTTTGAAATGAAAGCAAAACTAAGATCTTCAGAATATGGTATAAAACAGTAATCATTTCCGTCAAAATCAAAAGTAACTATATATTAAATTTTTCAGCATTTTTTAGCAAGATCGCAAAAAAAAGGAATACTGACAAATCATATTTTAATGTTCTGTTATGTTTAATAATTTGAGCATATTTTTACTTCATTCTTCATTTTCGACGATCTTGCTTATGGGTACTGAAGAATTTGTAGAACTCCGGTCAAAGGTATTGGTTACTCCTTTTTTGAATCATAAAACGTGAAATTTTATTCTGAAACCATTAAACTGCCAGCAACATTCGGTGGTAGGTTTCCTTTCATCTCAAAATTCATAATGGTTTTGTGAATTGTCAATGTTTAGAATATCGTAGTAGCTGGTATGCTGTGAAAAGTATCCATTTCTCTCGTACTCCAGCTGCTTTTTGACCTTAGATGTGTTACCTCTGTTATTTGTGGTTAGAGTTGATTTTTTTATTTTTATAATTTTGCCTCTTTACTCTAGTTCGTCCGCATCTATCTGCTAAGTTAGTTATTTTCATCCATCTGAACAGTTCTTTGTTTATATTTCATGGCCTGCTAAGTTGCTTATAGGTAGAAAAATTGAAAAACACCGGTTTGATTGAAAATTTGAAATTAAAACAAAACTACCAGAGATTGATATCTGCAACCGCATATCATTAGAAACACTGTCAATCCCATTTGAAAAAATCAAGTTATCTCTGGTTGAAGTTTCCTTAATTGATCTACCGATTTCTCAAAGCATAAATGTACTTCAAACTCGACCGTCAAACATAAGCTCACGCATTTCATGCTTAGTGACACGGCAAAGTCACAGCCCTCGATGTTTTATAATAGCTGCGATATTCAATTTTTTTCTGACATCTACTTATACCAAGAATTGTGATTTGCAATAATATATACAGGGTATTCCATTTAAAAAACCATAACTTTAACATGTCAGCTTTTTTAGACGCCCTGTATAAAAGTCGTTATTTTAGAAATGTGTTCCAACCCGACCTACATACACTCGCAAAGTTGGTTTTTCGAAAACTGGTATCGTTTGGATATCGTTTGGACTCTTAGTCCGAGGCGTTGAGCTTGACTCGCCCTGTATATACACGATTGTCAAGGTTGGATCTAGAGTGCGAAATCTCCAGTGCAACATGCAACTAAGAGTTAAGGTACATACGGATAAAGCTATCAGTTAAAAAGAGACCGCCTCATACATCGTACAGTCTCACTATATTCACAGCCAAGGCGCCGAGCCAGTGATCACCGATCCCGAAGGACGCCCAGCGCGTCTTAAAGAATGGAATGTAGGAGGTAGGGGATAGTATGTTCTTTGTTCAACCTGTTAAAGGCTGAATTATCTTCTCGGCTATCTCTGTCCGATGTGTTTATATCGGCATTCTAGATTCCGGCTTGCCAATAGTGTATACAGGGTGGTCCAATAAGCGCGCGGTGCTCTCTATTGGCCTTACCAATTAAATTAGAAGTGGCTTGAATAGAAAACGTTTCTTTTCAAATGGTCTACCTGTAGAAAATAATTTCAGGGATGGCGGACATCCGGTTATACCGGTTATACGTTTTTGAATGCGCCATCGATTTTTAGGTCCAGTTTGTTAACCATACTGTATGTCTACGAAGCCTATTTTCGAAGTTATTCGGCAATTTTGAGAAAATTTGACGTTTGTAGTACTTTAAAAAAAATGTCAATATCTCGGAAACTAAGGCCGACAGAAATATGCGGTTTTCGGTCTTAAAACGAGCAAGAAACATACTTCAGTTCAGTAAGATCATTGTTTCAAAAGAATTTTAAATAAATCAATAGACTAGCAATTTTCAAGTTTGAAAAGTTTGAAACAGAATCTTTTTTTCAAGTGGGATGGTGTAAGTTTCACATCAGTGAATGCGAAATTGAATTCTCTTTCACTTTTATCTAGACATATGTGGTTCTATCTTTGATGGTTTTAAAGATATTTAAGATTTTGAAATTATTCCGTAATGGAGCGTAGGAATTGGAAAAATCGTAGCTGGCGTGGCTCGCAGACGAAACAATTGGCAGGAAACCTTTCATCCAAAATGTCTCGGCCTCTATTACTGAAATGTGCAATCGCTCCATCTAACTGTAACCACATTACTCTTAAAAAACTCCAGTGGTAAATTTTCCAGCAGGTATTTCAAAGTTTCATTTAGAAACTTTTGGAAAACATTAGTTTATGACAGAGCTGTCACAAGTACTAGTAAATAGTATTTCAAATACCAATTACCAGAGTCACATGCGTCAAAGTACAAATACCAAGTAATTTTATTTTTGAAAGTACTTCAAGTATCAAATACTTTAATTTGGTACTTGATTTTTCAAATAAAGTAATTCAAATATGATACTAATATTTCAAGTACTTAAAAAAGTAATTCAAATACCATAGTAATACTTGAATCACTTGATATAGTATTTCAAATACGGCGATGGATATTTCAAGTATTTCATAATTATTGTTGAGTAATAAAAAGTACCTTATGAATGGAAAAACGGTATACATTTCAATAAAAATAGAAACTGATTTTTGTTTGAATGACATTCATTCACAGAACTCGTGAAAAGTATAACAGAAATACCAAGCAATGACAACAATTCAAATTCATTCATCAAGGGAATCCAAATGTCAATCCGAATGTGTGAAAAAATATATAGGGTGTCATTGAAAATTCAGAGCCTAACCTCACTTCCGGCTAAACCAAAATAAGCATACATTTGTTTTCTCATGGCTATTGTGCATCTCCGTTAACCATATAACTCTGTATAACGATTCCATTGCCACCCGGTATATGAATTTTTTTAAAAAGAGATGCTTGAGAAAAATTACCTTTTTACATCTGCAATTCGTAACCACCACGACAAAGTACAGAGTTTTGAAGATTGTTATTATAATGGCAGTAAATCCACAGCTCACATTCACAGATTATTTTTACCTCAATCAACATCAACAACGCATCTTGTTGAACGCAACAAGACGAACTGATATTTTGTTTTTGTGATTGTGTCGATTGTGATGAGACTGTCCTGTAGAGTCAGAGTGTCGCGTAGACTATCCTATGTGTACGACAGAGACAGAGCGCAAGGCGACGCGATGCGTAATGTTGATTTGTCCATACTTGTCTAGACTTGAGCATTTAATACCTGAAATGTGTATTTCAAGTATTTTTATATTTTCATCGAGCTATACTAATATGTATTTCTTACTCACTTTAGTATTTCGAGTATAAATGTATAAATTTGAATTATATTTTTTGTGTGGAAGTACCAAATACAAATACTTCTTATAGCATTTGGGAAATAAAATTAATTTGAAATACAGTACTTCAAATACCAGAAAGTAATTGAAATAAATTTTTCAAGTACTTTACTTCTTTAGTATTTCAAATAAAAATGCCAGGTATTTGAAATATATTTTTTATGCTACAAGTACCAAATACAAATACTTCTTATAGAGTATTTGGGGAATCAAGTACAAATATCACAAAAACAATGTATTTGAAGTACAGTACTTCAAATACCAGAAAGTAATTGAAATACATTTTTCAAGTACTTTACTTGAAGTAATGACAGCTCTGGTTTATGATGAGTTTTCCAATAATACCGCCCCAAATTTGGATTTACGTCGGCGTAAAGCATGAGAGGTTTGCTTCACCGTTATTATTAACGGCCAAGTAAACTGGCATAATTTACATTTTTACAATTTCATTTGCGAGCCACGCCACCCACAATTTTTCCAATTCCTATACGCCATTACGGAATAATTACAAAACCGTAAATATCTTGAAAATCATCAAAGATAGAACCACGTTATGTCTAGATGAAAGTGAAAGAGAATTTAATTTCGAATCCACTGATGTAAAAGCTATCATACCATTCAGTTTGAAAAAAAGTGTTTAACGTTTTAAGCTTTTCAAATTTGAAAATTGCTAGTCTATTGATTTAATGTGATTTTGAAACAATGATCTTACTGAACACAAGTATGTTTCTTGTTCGTTCTAAAACAGAAAACCGCATCTTTCTGCCGTGCTTAGTTTCCGAGATATTAACATTGTTTATAAAGTACTACAAACGTCAAATTTTCCTAAGATTGCTGAATAACTTCGAAAATAGCCTTCGTAGACTTAAACTATGATCAACAAACTGATTCCTGTATAACCAGATGTCCGCCATCTTTGAAATTATTTTCTACAAGTAGACCATTTGAAAAGAAACGTTTTTTATTCAAGCCATTTTTCTTCTAATTTAAATGGGAAGGCCGCTGGAGAGCACCGCGCGCTTATTGGACCACCCTGTATATTCGTTCTACGTTCTTACGTATGAGGGACACTACATACAGACAGAGAACCGTAATCGCTTAAAATCCACGTATTTCAGCTAATATAGGGAAAGTCTACAGACATGTAAACGGAGCCATGCGCGACACTCAGCTAATTGTTCAAGAAAAGAAAACTGTGCACTCGCAAACTTCACCAATATCGCATCTTAACGGGACGCAGATTCATATGTATTATGTACAACTACACACACACACACTACTTAATTCAGTATGATAGCTGCTAGGTGTGCCACCGTTCCATATATTCGGAAATTATACATTGCTACCCATTTTAAGAGGATTCTGCGTCCACCCGTCTGGCAACATTGTTTCAGCTGTTTATTTTTTTGTTTATTCTCATGGACAGACGACCGATGTTTACTGTTTGGTGATTATAACCCATCCGTGATAGTTTGTGACCTCGATACTTGATAATTATTTGCATCGATCAGAAATATTTTCAAAACCATTACAACACCAAAATATCCCATAATGTAGGTTTTATCATCTTACGTTTATTTTTTACAGAACTCACAAAAGAAATTTGAGGATATCTAAAATGAAAATGAATATAAACAATGAACACACCCACCTAAAGATGAATGATGTTATAAATTAATTTTCGTTCTCGATATTGTCATTATTAGTATATGTCAATATCAGATTCAGAAAGACTAATCCGCTGATCTAACATCTGTATGACAGATATTAGTTGTGCTCGTTATTGCTAAACTTGAAATTAAATACAGTGCTTATACAAACCTTAAAACTTGGTTTTGTAGTTTATATTCCACGAGTTTGTAGCACTCTCAACAGGTTATAGGCCCAGATATCAAAGCTAAATTGGAATATATAACCTATGAAGTTAGCAAAAGAAAGTTAACCTCAAATTGTTAATTTGCCGCCAACGAAGTTCCGGAACGAAAGTTGTGGTATAAATTCTAGGCTAAGAAGTGCATCTCAGACTTGTAGTGATCTGGATTGGCAATCCTGCAAGTCTTGGTAATATTTTTACTGAATAGCCCATTCCCAAAAAATAATGACTATTTTTATAAACAATAAATTGCTTGAATATCTAGAAATTCACAGCAAAAATAGTTAGTCAAAGCAAATACATTTGTAGGTTATTATATTGTTAGAAACTATCAAAATATTCCTATATTTACCAATAAAGAACGATTTATTAAATAGCGAACTTGGATCGCTATTGATTAAAACGTAGAACGTACAAATGGAGGGAAGTTTAATATGATAAACATGTCTCTCATTAACCTACTAATTATTTGTACCCCAGTAATGTTCAGTTCTAATTCAGGAAATCGAACCAGTGCAAGCTCTCTGGAATAGTTCCAGACATTTTCAAGTATTTGCGTTATAGACGTTGTGTTACCATAAAGTTATATTTTTCTCCAATCGCTTTAAAAAGTGTCTCTTTATGTTAAAGTTAAAAATGATTTTATCTTCATCCTTATATCATTTAAAGCGTAATCTTGGTCATTCAGACCAGCCACACTGATATACTTCTTAGAAAGAAACGCCGGATTTTCCAGTAAAATGTAAAATGAGCATAAAAGAAAACGTCACCAAGTGTCAATTATTCCTGTATTCCTTCAGAGCTTAAAATGGTATATGTCAAGACTCATTCTGAGGTATTTTTAGACATGCAAAGAGAGAGGACGGAATGCGCGGCTGACATCTATGTTACCAAAAAGTACCAAAGCGCTAGTCTTAGTGGCGTAACTAATGGGATTAACGTTATGGTTATGCTATTTGAAGAAATAATCTATTTTCAAATAAAATTTATTAAAATATTGTTCTGTATGGTCAATTTCACCATTCACAATAATTAAAATTTAAGTGACTAACATTACCTTACCATGTATTTTCATTCGGCCGATATCTTCTGGCCAATAATATATAAAAATGCATAATGCAAAATGCATTATATACTGTATTCAAAATAACTTGTTCATTTGCAGCCTCTGACTGATGAAAGACAGGATTGTACTTTTACTTTTTACTGCTTGTAGTAAATCAATTTTTTATTATTAAAGAACACATATAGTCTATTCTATATTTACTGACATTAAGTTGCTTAAGCATATATGTATATTGAAAGTCAAATAACTAATTTGGGGAGTTTGCAGTAATACTTAATAATGAAGTATATAAATGTTAGTCGGACATACTGATGTATAAATAGGTAAATAAGAAAAATGCTTAGTCTATTACATAATGTAGACAAAAGCAGCAAAAGAATATTTTTACATTCATTAGCTTACGAGATTGAGGAATATGATGCCTTCCATCTCGAAGTCCCCACATGCAGTGAAAAAAATCTACTTGCTGCTGCGGACAGTAGTGTGTAATTAAGAGCAGTATTTTTAATTACTCCAACGAGGCTTTTTTATACTTAACTTTGTTCTGCGACGGTGGCAGTAATTAATGGAAGAAGCTGGAGGTTAAGCTTAAAAATGATCTCGCACATGAAATAATGTAAGTTTTGGGCTAGAAATAGAAAGGTCCTTTAATCTTACCAGAAATTAAAACTTTTATAAAATTAGAAGATGATCCCTACGTTAGCTATCACTGAATGAAAAAGAAACGATTCGTTCAATACAGGGTGATTTTTTAGTACCGGCTCGGTCGATAACTCCACTACTGTAGGAGATAGCGGAAAAAGTTGTACATAAAAGTTGTACCCACGGATATGCTCCTTGCTCAGAAAACATTTTCATTTATACAGGGTGATCCATAACTACGTGGGGATGCAAACTTATATTTTTTTAAATGAGACACCCTATATATTATCCCATTTTTAGATTCTACTAATAATATCTTATATCACAATATAAGGCATTATAACATTACACAGGGTATTTCAAAAGTTATGACCATTTTTGTATCCAAATCGCTGTCAAACGAACATACTGTATATCAAAAAGTAATGAATCAAAAGATATATTTTTCACATTGAAAGATTAAAAATATCCTCTATTTTTAAAATCGGCTATAAAAAAGCCCGCGACGCATATTCGTATACAGGGTGATGTAGAATGCAAAATCCAGATTTTCTCTTTTTTTTAAATGTAACCCCCAATTATATTATTATACCAAAAAATTGAATTTATTATGCTCTTTCATCTTTCTATAGCACTTGTTGTACCTACGTCCATCAGTTTCAGAGATATCTCGATTTTTCGGTAAATTTAAGATATAGCTTCTATTTGTGTACCGAAACTTATTTATTTTGAGAAAGTACTATCAAATTTGTTTTTTATTTAACGGACAACTAAATTATAAGGTCATGATAGTATTTGATGAAGCCAAAACCCTAAATCATCGAGATAATAAAATCAAGTATGCTGAGGAAACAATTTTGTAGGCGTGATGCATAATGGGCCTATACCACATTTTTTGTTTATTGGCTTAAACGAACCCTGACACCACGTAGATACCATAAATAATTTTACAAAATTTTTCTATCGTATTTATAACCGAAAAAAAAATGCTCTAAATATTGAATTTTTTGAATCCATACACTTCCCGCCCAGGTCGTGACGTCACGTGTAGGGAACCAATAAGAGCTCACTGGTGCAAAACAATAGCATCCGCTCGTAGACATCGGACCACGAAAGGACGCTTCTCATTGGTTCCCTACATTTGACGTCATCATCAGCTATTTCAAATTACAGTACAATTTTCTTTTTAGTGTTATTCTCATTTGGATCAAGTTTTCTGCTGACTTTTTACAGTAAACGGTCCTATGTATCATCAAAAATAATACCGCAGTAAATAAATTGATCAATTTGAGATCACGGTATAGGCCCATTATCAAGCAGATTTATCAGGTAGGCTTTGAAAAATTGGCAGTTTTCATAACCTGCTCAATAATTCCGTACTGTGTGAAAAACCAGCTTTAAAAATTCATTTTTTTCATTGAAGGTATTTGGAGAATCTTTGAGAAATTACCTACTTGCCTCTAGAATATATCAACTATGAACAGCAATGTCCAGTGGATCGATTCTGTAACTTTCGCTATAGTAACGAAAGCAGGCGAAGACGAAGCTAATCAATTACGAAAACGATTTTTGATGACATTCCATAACTAAAGTTTAACGCTTCGTTACGCTTTCGGCATGGAGCTCGATGACTCACGAGCAATCACGAGTTGGCTTAAATATCTCTGGATGAGACTCTGCAAAATCCAGGAATGCCGACCATTGCGAAGGATTAGTTTTTTCTCTTCGATTCATTGCTTGTTAATTAAGTACACAAATAAATTTAAGCAAATTGTCACTTTGACACACAGCAATAATAACGTCAAAGCTTGACAAACAAGATCCAAAATCTTTCGCTATCGCTTATACCGTTCGTCTGCGTTCGTTATGTCCGAGTCGGAACGAAGACATTTATGGAATACCGAAACGAGCGAAAGCGTTGAAAAATGTCGCTATCGCTTCGCTATCGCTTCGCTTAGAGTTATAGAATTCCCCCACAGAACGGAGGCACTCTAGAACTAATGCGTTTGAAAGATTGAACAATCGTTTTATTCGGACTGTGTCGTTTAATATTTCATAGCCTACCTGATAGATCTGCTTGATAATTATGCATGACGTCTATAAAATTGTTTCCTCAGCACACTTGACCTATATTATCTCGTTAATTCAGTGTTTTGACTTGATCTAGTACTATTATGGCCTTATATTTTAGTTGTTTGTTAAGCAAAAATAAAATTTGATAGTATTTTCTCAAAATAAATAAATTGTAAACAAACAGAATGTATATTTAAAATTTTGTAGAAAAATCGAAATATCTCAGAAACAATTGAATGCAACCATAACTAGTGCTATACAAAGATGAAAGAGCATATTAAAAGCAATTCTTTGCTATAATAAAATATTGGGTGTTACATTTAAAAAAAGAGAGAAAATCTAGATTTTGCATTCTACATCACCCTGTATAGGAATATGGGTCGCGGGGTTTTTTTATAGCCGATTTTAAAACTAGAGGATATTTTTTATCCATCCGTTAAAAAAAATTTTTTGATTCATCACTTTTTGATAACGATTTGGATATAAAAATGGTCATGACTTTTGAAATACCCTGTATAATGTAACAATACCCTATATTGGAAGAATGGAAATCATTAGTACAATTTGAATATGGAATAATATGTAGGGTGTCTCATTTACAAAAATACATGTTTGCATCACCACGTAGTTATGGATCACCCTGTATAAATCTAAATATTTTCTGAACAAGGAGCATATCCGTGGCTACAACTTTTATATACAACTTTTTTCGCTATCTTCTACAGTAGTGGAGTTATCCACCGAGCCGGTACTAAACACTCACTCTGTGGGTAAGAAAAATTATATAAAAGATGTTAAACTACCAAAGAAATTACAACTCTATTCTATCACTTAATGCCTTGTTCCCGGTAATTTCTGATTTATTACAGTTGCGTATTTACTTATGGGAATGTTTGGATCAAACTCAGTACTGTTTGATTCAACAAAAATAAAATTTTTGTTTTTCAAATTTGTTGTAGGAATATGTAGTTTGGCTTGTCCAGGAAGAAAGACTTGATAGAATGAAATGAAATGTAAGCTATCACAGATACGCCACTGGAAAACTATATTTGAACCAAAAAATGTATTAAAAAATATGTTTACTTTCTACATGCTCAAAAATAGTATGATTCGTATGTTGTGGTTACTGTTCACTAAACATCGATATGCAATCGATAGTCCAACAGGCTTATCAATGTTTTCTGCGGCGTAAGATTGCACATAGTTCCCTCGGATTTATGAATGAATCCAGCCGGTACCGTTATTTGTTTACGTTTTTTCTCTCAAACTGTGTATTTGTTGATCGAGAACATGTACACGAAAACAACTAAAAGGTAATTTCATTGAGCTCACGTGACACTGCGGAAAAAGAAACAGAAAGTGTGTAGACATATTTTTGTTTTTCGCTCAAAAAGTCAGTACATATCTATGTGAAGTATTCCTTATATTTTTTGAAACAAAGCTCTTTGTTGCTGTCGTCAAGGAGAACATACATATTTTTCAAAGATTTTACATAAAATAGAAAAAATGACTTAGAGAGTGTAAACGAATCATTTATTTAGGATTATAGCAATGCCTTTTTTGAGCTATACTTTTATACAATTACGATACCAAAACACGATATTTATTGAAGCAAATCTTTTACATACAATTTTACATAAAATGCCGCAATAAGTTTTGTGTTCAACATTTTTTAGAAAAATTCTCTCACAAAGAATTTCGGACTATTTAATGACCATTTTTCATGAAAGCAAACCGAAACGTATCTGAAATGGATAAATAAATTTTATTCCAATTTCATTTCATTTCATGAGTATTACAATTTTTTTATTTGTAGTGTCTAAATCAAAGATTTGGGATAAACTTACCAAAGTGAATAAAGAAATTGCATCATGTAATCAATGCAATATTACGCTTAAGCACTGTGGCAACACAACAAATGTCAAAGAACATCTGCGACGGAAACACCCAGAATCTTTCAAGGATCTTCTAAGAACATCTATCGATCCGATTCAATTTTGGTCTTCATATCCAAATCCACACATTCGTTTGCGAACAAGATTTATTTCACATTCTAGTTCAAACGTAAAAATAATGTCCATAATTCTTTATAAGTATTATGTACCTACAACTTCTATATAAAAACAATTACTTCAATAAATGTATATGTTTTCTGTGTTACTATAAAGGAGTTCTTTATCTCAAACTTTACCCCAAACATGCATTCCTTACAAAGATATATAAATATAACTTGCTGAAGCAATTGCTAAACAAACGAAATGAATTTATAACCGACCAAAACAAACACAATCTGTGCAAGCAACCTATCCGGAAACATCGATGTTTGCATATCGGCCCAGCCAATGTTTTCGATAGCCGATAGTCGATGTTTAATGAAGACTAGTTGTGGTACATTTCAAATTATATTTTGGATACATATTTATCCATAAACTAGATGTCGAGATATTTGCATGAATTTCGGATACACCAAAAAATATGAACATAAATTTACCTGTGAAAAGTGATTCCTGGCTCCTTCCTACTGCTGGACTTTTACAACCGTAAGCTGTACACCACAATATTTTACAATTATTGGTTTTAAAAACGCCAAATATCACAAAAAATACTACCGAACCAAATTATTTGTTTTCCACCAACATTTTGATAGCTATGCGTTTTCTGCCACAGCTAATTCATATAGCATGAGACTGGCGCGCGGTATCCCCTCTCTTTCATTATCTAAGCGCTTGACAGTACAGAGAATCCGGTAAAATGGTATCTCTATATATAAAAATGAGTCCCTTTTTCCCTTGGTCACGGCATCACGTGAGAACGGCTTTACCAATTCCATCCATCTTTTTTTTATAAGTTTGCTATTACTTCGTAGAAGGTTCTTACGGGAAGAAATCTAAGGAAAATTATTCGGAACATTAGAAAATTTGAAAAAATGTGAGAAAACTTGACAACTACGAAGAGTGTGTAGTGTTAGTGATTTGTTTGTTATTGTTGTCATGTATGACGTTGCTGTCAAAAATACCGGTTAGGTGTTAGATGTTTAAACGTCAATTGTGCGTCGTATAAATAATGACAAATGCGTATACAGAGTGTTAATTATTGATAGACCGTAATTTCAAAGGCATACTTATGACTCAAATTGAAATAAAAAAAGCTCATACATACATACATCCGTATAATCGATCGACAACGCTTGACAGGTAATAGACCCCACATTTCTATGAACGTTGAGATAGGAACATGAAGCCTTACAATAATGCTTCATTTTCAAGATACAGGGTGTCAAAATGTTGCCTTTTATTTTCGTTTTTTTTCTCAATTCTTTCGCAATAAAATGGCACAACTATATAAAATTACGTATCGGGGGTTTATTAAGGTGAAAAATGCAAATTCAACCATCGTTTTGCTATCATGAATAGAGGACGCCACCCAAGGAACATTGAACGGATTTAAATTATCAAACCTTTTTTTCCGGCTTGATGCATCAATGTATCAAAAAAATCCTCAATATGTTTTACATGAAAAAGGTATGATTTGTTTGAGTCTCTAGAAGTAACTGTTTTCGAGATAATCTTCATTGAAATTTTCAATGCGACTGAATTGTAAATTGCGATCAAAAGAATTATCGGTATTTCCGCACGAATGAATATATCAGGCTTAGGCTCAAAGTTTTAAATACCATTTACGAAGTATTCTCAAATTTCAACACCACCTATTTTAAAAACTAGATATATTTGAAACATGTTTTATGATCTACCTAACATTAATTCGTGCCACAAAACCGATAATTCTTTGATCACATTTTACAAGTAATTGGGCTGCCTCGCATATTATAGTAAAGGTTATCTCGAAAACTGTTACCTCTAGGGACTCAAACAAAATATACCTTTTTTTCGTAACACATACTGGGGAAACGATGTTTTTAATATTCAGGTTGATGCTCCAAAACGGAAAAAAGTTTCCTTAATTTAAAAGAGTTCGATGTGTTGTAGGTGACGCCTCTATTCATGTTAGCAAAACCGTGGTTGAATTCCCGATACATAATTTTAGATACGTTGTGCCATTTTATTGCGGGATAATTGAGATAAAACCAAACGAAAAGGAAACATTGACACCCTGTATCTTGAAAATTGTGCATATTAAGGCTTCATGTCCCTATCTGAATGTCCATGATAATGTAAAGTCGCCCAAAATAAACAATAGATCGACATGTAGCTTGAAGATTCTGGATTTCAAGATACAGGGTGTAAAAGATTGGAAATGAAATTGTTTTTTTATCAATGACTTAAACATTAATGAGCCGTTTTTTTAATCTGTAGTCTTTTACTGCATTAAGAATCTAAGTCACCACTGACTAGAAGATAATTATCCTTTCCAGTGGCGTGTCGGGGGTCGGGGGGCAATCCCACGAGAATATTAGCAAAAAGATGTACGCCTCTAACTTTGAAATAATTAAATGCTGTTTTTCAGATTGAACAGATAAAAATACCATTTCTTTTCTTTTAATTTCACTTCGTATCTCACTTTGTTTTGGAACAAATAAATAAAAACCACTTCATTTCATAGCTCCACTTTTTCGACGGGCTATGAAGTGGTTTTTATTTTTTTTCCTCCAAAACAAAGTGGGATACGACATCAAAAGACAGAAAAGTTGGATTTTCATCTGTTTCGTCTGAAAAATAATATTTATTTTTTTTAAGGTCACTGGCATACATTCTATATTTTCCAAAATTTGGCACATGTTTGAGTGAACTTTTCTACTTGAATTTGGGTCGGAAATACGTTCAGAGAAAAAACGTAAAATTGATTAAAAATACAGGGGAATACAAAAGCGAAGACGTCTTGATTCCATGCATCCCTATGATTTTAAACAACATGCCATTCGACTTTAAGCGGTTGCAATATTCAGTGCGGCTTGCATTTGCATGACGATAACTAAATAGCAAGGACAGTCGTTGAACATTTGTGGGATCAATCTTGATAATGCATGTTTTCCACATGGTCATTGTAGCCTGTTCCGTGTTAAAATCATCATTATTTATTTATGGGCCCGAAAACGAACCAAAACATGTTGGATATCAAAGAGTATTTCAATGATCGCTATGCTCTTCACACAGGTAATTATTATTTATTGCAGATTTAAGTTCAATTTCAATATTCATAGCTAAGACAGGACAGCGTCTGTCGGGTCAGCTAGTATATTTATATATTATAGTATAACCAAACTTGGTTTATATCATGAGCTGAACTTCAAAACGGTGAAGCGGCATAGAGCTCATATAGAGCTACATAATAAATTTTGGACAACGCTATAGAATCTTATATACAAATCGAAAAGAAAATTATATCCACATTTCAAACTAAGACACAAAGAAGTTTGAGAACGTTTTGCTACTACTGAGGTTTGAAGTCTTGACTGGCTGACTGCGGTAATAAGTGCACGATAACCTTTCAGAACAAGAGACGATACGTGTATGTGGGATTGTGTTTCAGAAATAGTATCTGTAGAGCCAAAACAGAGCTAGAGCTCCAAAATTTAGCAAGCTTTTACTCAAATTGGTTGAATGAACTTACGCTGACAAATTTTCCATTCTTAGCTGGCGGTCCCTGTCCTTCGCGTATATCTTCCACGATAACGCCGCCTTGGAGTGACCTCTTCTTGGGCGATTGGGTTTCTTTTGTAGGCGACTTGGCTTCCACGCTGTTTTTTTCTTTCTGTTTCTTCTCATTTTTGGCCATGTCAGGTGTCCGAGGACCTCCATTCATCATTTTATTCTTTTTTGAATTGCTGCTGCTGCTAACGTTCCTTACATCCTCTTCATCACTGTCAGCTTCCTCGTCTGATCCATCAGCTTCTTCCTCCTTTAATAACAACAATAGTAACTCATTTGGTCCTTTGGTAGAATGAGGAATACAAAATAATAATAACGCCGCCACCCCCCCCCCCCCTTCCATGATGAACCTATGACAGGAAGGGCGGCCAAACTATTTTTAAATTAAATTAATTTAATTAGGCGCAAATCAACATTTTTTGGTTAGTAGTTATCAGCTTAGGTTAGACGGTCAAATTTGAATTATTTTTGGAACTTGAGATATTGGTTGCCTTTGTAGCGATATCCATGTAAAATTGTAAATACTGTTGGAATCTATGATTCCAACGAAATATATCCAAGTCCGGTCCTGGCAAAGCTATGCTGCGTGCGCAGTGACCGCTCTGCGCCCAGCCCCAGTCGGCGTCAACGTTTCGTTGAGAAAACATGCACATGTACCATGTACTGTTTGAATGCTATTTAAAAGGTTATAAGTGTATAAACTAATCCTGTGCTATGTTCAGTGTTCTATTGTAATTCATCAATGATGAATAGTTAGTTTTGCTACAATGTCGTAAGCGCTAGTGCAGTGCAGTGTCCTGATAAGGAAAATAAAAAATTGCTATCGACTGGTGCAAAAAGTTTTAATTATGTAGGAAAAAAAATCTACAGTCCACATTTCTCCTCAAAATAATTCCTACATAATTTTGGTCCTTCGAGCCGGATGAGCAAGTGGAAAACTTCAACAACGAAAGGCATTGAAAATCCAAATATTGTGAGTACTAAATTTCAAAATGGCTACCCGATGCTAAGAAACCGTTACATTCAAACTTCAACACATGTCTTGTGTTCAACACCCTGAAGTGGCAACACTGTTGGCTTCGGTCCCTGACAGATGGTGATGGTGCAATCCTCCGATCAATAGATGGCGCATGAAGGTGACTTGTGTGCGACGTGTCAAAAGTGTTTTGACGGCAGTGTCAAGAGTGTTGTGACAGCACTGTCAGCTGTGAAAGTGAACCAACAAGTTGTATTTAATCTAATATTTCAACTATAAGCTACATAATCATGTCGAATGTAGAAATTAATCGTTTACGAAAAAAAATTAGCCAACATTATTCATTGGCAGAACGCACAAAAAGATTCGTGGTTGAACACCTTAACGATGAACGATCTGAATTTCTAGAACAGCAGTTTTTAGCAAGGAAAGAAAATTTAGAATGTTCCTATCAAAAATATCTTGATCTGCAAATTGACTTGCAATGTGTGGCAGATGAATCTCCTGACGAGAATGAGTTAGCAACTGCTGAGAATGATTTTGTAGATTGCATTTCAAAAATAAATGAAATATTATCAAATTGGTCCTTAAAACGGTCTAGTACAAATCAGTCTTCCAATGCAGTCCGAATTTCATGTCAATCAAAATGTGATGCGATAACATCACTACCTAGCATTATTATACCAATTTTCGATGGCTCAAATCTGAGTGACTATAAGCCATTCATTGACATGTTCACTGCTGTTGTTGACAGAAATCCAAATTATAAAGATGTTGAAAAGCTAGTACATTTAAAGACAAAGTTAAAAGGTGAAGCCTTAAGATTAATTGTGAATTTGCCACTTGTGAATGACTCTTACAAGACTGCTTTGTATTTGCTGAAGGACAGATTTGATGATGAGACAAAGATCATTAACGAGTAAGACAGAAGGAATTCTGCCGGTGCGCCATCTAGTACCCGAAGGTGACGGCAACCAAAGAGAGAGACGCCACTGGGAGCAGTAAACTCTCCTTGGTGGAACGACAAGGCTCGTTCGCTTTTTTGCCACTAGAGGCGCGGATTTTGACGCAAGCAGCGTAAAGACGATATACGAGGGTTGCTCTATACCTCCGTCAATCCACCAGTATGCAGACAGCTGTTTCACGCTTACTAGCGATCATCAGTGCGCCATAGGTCGATTGACGGAAGTAGAGAGCATCAATTTTTCATGTTTAATAAACATGTGAAAGATGTGCGAGTAAGACAGAAGGAATTCTGCCGGTGCGCCATCTAGTACCCGAAGGTGACGGCAACCTATGGCGCACTGATGATCGCTAATAAGCGTGAAACAGCTGTCTGCGTACTGGTGGATTGACGGAGGTATAGAGCAACCCTCGTATATCGTCTTTACGCTGCTTGCGTCAAAATCCGCGCCTCTAGTGGCAAAAAAGCGAACGAGCCTTGTCGTTCCACCAAGGAGAGTTTACTGCTGCCAGTGGCGTCTCTCTCTTTGGTTGCCGTCACCTTCGGGTACTAGATGGCGCACCGGCAGAATTCCTTCTGTTTTACTCGCACATCTTTCACATGTTTATTAAACATGGAAAAATTGATGCTCTCTACTTCCGTCAATCGACCTATGGCGCACTGATGATCGCTAATAAGCGTGAAACAGCTGTCTGCGTACTGGTGGATTGACGGAGGTATAGAGCAACCCTCGTAAAGATCATTAATTCTCACATTGCATCCATTGTAGATCTACCCCCAGTAACAAAAGGCACAACAGCTCTAAGATATTTTGTAAGCAATATAAAGCAACACATTGGTTTCCTGAAAAATTTAGGCCAACCTGTTGAAAGTTGGGACATGCTCCTTGTACATTTATTATCAAAAAAGTTGGATCATTATACACAGTGTGCATATCATTTAGCTAGAGACAAAACTAAGTTGCCAACATTAGCAGAATTTTTAGATTTTCTCCAAAGTAGGGCCTCATCTTTGGAATCTGTTCCCACGTGAGAAACCAAAAAACCTCAAGCTAAGGCTCATACAGTAACTGCACAAGGTAAGAAATGCAATTATTGCTCGGTGTCTGGCCATAAACTTTATGAATGTCGAAAATTCAAAACATTAGCTGTTTCAGAGCGAATATCATTTGTTGAACAACATAAAATTTGCAAGCGATGTTTGAATGTCCATGCTGGGCAATGCAAATTTTCATTCAAATGTAAATATTGTAGAGAGAATCATAATTATCTTCTTCATTTAGATATGCAGGTATCTGGAACAACTGGTCAAACTGCCACTGAAGCTGCCATCACAGGTCATACATCTACACAGACTTTGGGTTATGCACGTCAAAAAAGTGTGTTGCTGCCTACTATCCGGATGCAAATCCACAATGGAGATGGTGAGGCAGTCATTGTTCGTGGTTTACTAGATAGTGGGTCCCAGGTATCATTAATAAGCTCAAATTTGGTAAATCGTTTAAGATTAAAAACATTCAACAGTCATTTAAATATTGTTGGGGTGGCTGAAACTGCGACACTATCAAAAAAATCTGTTAACTTGACAATTGAATCATTAGTACATGAATATCAAATACAGGTGTCTTGCTCTGTGGTTAATGTTATAACAAATATATTACCTCAATGGGAGCTTGAAGGTGAGGGCATTATACCAACTCATATAAAAATTGCTGATAGTACCTTCATAACTCCAGGAGATATTGACATACTGCTTGGAGCTAATATCTTTTTTGACAGTTTATTGAATGGCACAGTCAAATTAAGTAATGGATTGATTTTGCAGAATACATTATTTGGTTATGTGGTAAGTGGATCAATAGCACATAATGAACTATCAAACTTGTTATGTAACTTGTCAGTAAACACTAAATGTGACATGGAGGCATTAATATCGCAATTTTGGCATACTGAAAAGGTACCAGAAATTTATAAGGAATACCCTGGCGAACAAGATGCATATGAAGATCTATTTAAAAATTCAGTTGAAATAATAAACGATAGGTTTCAAGTTAAGCTGCCACTAAAACAACAGTTATTGCCATCAAATTTAGGAGATTCCTTTACAATTGCATTGAAACGCTTTGAAAATCTCGAAAAAAGATTTAAGGCTGATCCCAAACTATTCCAACAATATTCACAATTCATTCATGAATATATCAAACTAGAACATGCAAAGGTCATTTCTATTGACAAATATAATTTTGAAAAAGAGCCAATTTATTACATGGCCCATCATCCTGTAGTACGAGAGGATAAGAAAACAACCAAATTACGTGTAGTGTTTGATGGTAGCATGAAATCATCAACCAAAAGGTCATTAAATGATTTTCTATATAATGGGGCAGTTGTCCAAAATGAACTTTTTGATATTTTAATTCTCTTTAGGACATATGTATATGTACTCACAGCTGACATTCGGCAAATGTATAGAAGGATCTTGCTGCATCCTTCACATAGACCTTTACAAAACATATTGTGGAGGGATAACCCCAATGAGTCAATAAAATGCCTTCAGCTGCAAACTGTCACATATGGTTTGAAAAGTTCACCATTTCTAGCAGCCAGGTGTTTAGTTGAACTTGCACATGTTGAAGGCTTGAGCTTTCCCATGGCAGCAAATGCTTTACAGAATAACACATATGTTGATGACATATTATCCGGTGCAGATTCTATTGAAGAGACTGTGCAACTTAAAAATGAATTGATCAAGTTACTTGAAACGGGGTCATTTCAGCTTCACAAGTGGTGTTCCCATAACGCTGATATTTTAAAGGATGTACCTATAGACAAACAGCAGTTTGATGAAGTTGACATCAATAAGTCAGATTTGATTACAAAGGCATTAGGCTTATCCTATTGCACTGTAGAAGATTGTTTTCGACTAACTTCCCCAGAAAATTCCAAGACTGAACTTGTTACAAAGCGTCAAGTCCTTAGTTTTATTTGCAAATTTTACGATCCATTGGGTTTGGCGGGGCCAGTGCTTGTCGCTGCAAAAGTTTTTATGCAGAGATTATGGAGCGAAAAGCTAAAATGGGATGATCCTTTGCCATCCAACCTTTTAGCAGAATGGAAAATCTTTGTTTAAGGTCTCAACAATATGCCTGTGATAAAAGTACCGAAATACTTATGTTTCAATGATGCAACTGTTGTTGAGTTAGTTGGATACTGTGACTCATCGATGATTGCATATGGAGCTGTATTATATGTGCGCTCAATTTGTGCTGACAAGGTGAATGTGACATTGCTTTGCTCTAAATCTAGAATTGCTCCAATAAACAATAAGTTGACCATACCAAGATTAGAACTCAACAGTGCTCTATTATTATCAAACTTGTGCTTAAAGGTTCATAACCTCATAAAGGCTAGAATTCAAAAAACATACTTATATTCTGATTCGAAGGTTGTGCTTGCCTGGATAAAAACGGATCCCTCCAAATTAAAGGCTTATGTTGCGAACAGAATAATTAAAATTCAAAAGAACAGTCAAGACATTAATTGGCGCTACATTAATACAGCAACTAACCCTGCTGATTGTTTATCAAGAGGTTTAAGCGCTCAAGAAATAACAAACAAGACTCTGTGGTTTCACGGACCTGAGGAGTTGTCTCAACGAGATTTTTCTCATGAGGTTTGTTCAGTTGAGCTGCCACTCCAGTTGCCTGAAGAAAAAGAAATCACTTTAAGCCAAGTTGTAAATACACTACCAAACCAAATTTTCAACAGGTTCTCTAGCATAACAAAACTCCAGAGAGTTATTGCATATATTTTTAGGTTTTTCCATAATCTTAGAAACACAACCGACAGAATTTTGGGAAATCTAACATCTGATGAATTGACAGTCTTTAAAAATAATTATAAGAATAGAACAGTCTAATTACTTCCAGGAGGAACTTAAACTTATATGTTCTAAAAGGCCTGTTACAGGTGCTTTAAGGCCACTTTTTCCATTTATAGATGGTGAAGGAATTTTACGTGTGGGAGGTAGACTGCAAGGAGCACATATCTGTTATGACCAAAAACATCCAATGATTTTGCCAAAAAATAGCTATATTACAAAATTAATTATAATAAGAGAACATCAAAGGTTGCTTCATACTGGGCATAAGCAAGTGTTGAGCAGTTTGAATTTAAAATTTTGGATCTTAAGTGGAACAAGAGAAGTAAAAAAGGTGTTGCATAAATGTGTTACTTGCTTCAGGCATTGATTAAGGTATTAAGGGGAAGATGGGTCACCAGATGCTAAGATCTCGCGCCTAATTTTTGTTTCTTCTGGAGTGTCGCCACCTATATGAGCACAAATGTACCTCTACTGATACAACTTTGACAGTATAACAACCATCGACTTTGATACGAATAAAGTACCCTACTTCCAACCATCTATCAACGCTACTTACTATTATCTCCGCCAGGTGTCGCTGAAATTGGCAATTTGACATCTGTCATATTGATGTCAGTGTCATATTTCAATTGTTTGAATATTCCGATGTTATCATAGATAAGATGTTATTTGGAAAATTTCGATCAACCACGATTAAAAAATATTAATTGATTATATTGATTTCGGTTTATCATCGTTTGTATTGAATTTTTCGCGATTTCGGGAAGCAAAATGGTTTACAGATGTTATTACTATAACTGTCCAAACAACAAAACTCGTAATCCAGAGATGTCGTTCTTTGCTTTCCCAAAAGCAACAGCTATACGTGATATTTGGATCAAGAATAGTGGCAATGTGAATTTGTTCCAATATGTTGGAAAGTCTGACCCACTGCCAAAACAATTAGGTGTCTGCGAACAACACTTCAAACAGACTATATCCAGAGATCAGATACAAAGAAATTCTTGGTCAGACACGCAGTACCGTATGAGTATAATTCAGGTAAGTACCTATACCATTGAAACCAAACTATTGCCTTCTATTACTCATCTACATCACTAAAAACTTGAAGCAATACGCAAATTTACCATACTCTGCCGTTTTCTTAAGCCTATGGGGCATTCCACCACAACAATTTCAAACATAACGCTTTTGTATCTTGACTGAACTTATATACTGCCCAGCACAAATGCATCAGCAGAAAGAGTCTTTTCTTCAATGGTCTTATTTTGAATGCCTCAAAAAACCCAGTGATTCATTCTGGTTATTAGGACAATGTTGATACCTAAAATGGATATTGAAAACACCTTCTAAAAATGTTATTCCTACTCAAAATCAGCACCAGCTGACCAACTGCATCAAAATAACTAGGTATTTTTCAATAAATAAAACAAAAACTTTGTGAACACTTTTCATTAAACCAATGCCAGTAACATTTCTCAATGCAGTAACTCCAATTTCATGTCACAATTTAAGCTTGCTAAATATTATGGCAAACTGAGCAGCAAAATGAATTTCTTTTGAGAATTACTGATCCCAAGAATTTGGCAACAAACAGACAAGAGTGGTTCCAAGGCATGGCATAATCATTATAAAGATGTACGAGTGGCTGATTAATGGTCACTTTAGGTATACTATGCTCAAGCTAATGTGTGGGTTTATTAGTGTGGGTAACAGCATAAATCTGCCATACTTCTGGTATTTCTTTTTGTTTTGTTGACAGTCCAAGGTATCAATGGAGCATTCCAATGATCACTAAACTAGATGCTCGCAATTACAGCTATTTAGAACATGACAAACCGTATGGTCTCACTAAATTTCAGTTTAAAAAAAGTTGGTGAGAAAAATGTAGAAAAAAATGCTTGTTGTATTCTTAATTTCAAGTGGCTGAATCACTAGTGAATTCACCTTCCTTTTTTTTCTTGTCAGAAAAAGTAAAAAACATGTCTACTTCTTTATTTCACACAAAGTTTTACTGGGTGATACAAATAATTGGCCTGAACATTTTTTTATAATTTTATTTCATGTAAAATTAATACAAAAGAACAAGCATGTGTAATGTAGAATATCCTTGTTACATGATATTTATGTCAAGTCAATTTTTCCATGTTGTTATGTGAAGCGAGAAGTAGTTTTGTCATGGTGGATATGTTATTATACAATACGTTAATCAATGATATTACCACTGATTAAAGTATTTAATGCTTTAATCAATGATATTACATAAAATTATAATGATATAATTATTTTTCGAATTTGATTGCCTCAAATGTGGAGTCAGAAAAGGGACGTATCAAACAGTGAACTATTTTAATGTGAGGATTTTTGAAAATGAATGAATGAAACTTGGTATTCATACAGTATCATTGTCTTGGTATTAAATAATGAACATATACACTTTTTTTTAAAAGTGAACTTATGTTGCGAGTATATGAATTTTAACAATTACCTCATACAGCGTAGCTTGGTAAAGCTAGGAATTCAAAGTTGGCAAAAATGAATACAGAAACTTCAGAGGTTTGACCACCGATTAATTTTGTTTGACCACCCGCAGTTTTCAAAAAATATATACATTTGGCTTCTTTCAAATTTCGATTTTGGGAAAACAAATATACACATATAGATTTTTGTTGGATCATGTTTGACCACCAATTGATTTTGACCTCCCGTGGTTTTCAAAAAAAAAATTATTTTGATGCTTCTAATTTTTAATTTAGGGAATACGAAAATATACACAGATATATATTTGACCACATTTGACCAGTGACTCTAATTAATAAATAATAAAGTATTGGAATAGCCTCCGCAATAGTAAATCCTTCAGCATATTACTGAAAACCATGCATAACCGTAAAAAAAATTGAAATCAGACATCTTTCAAAATCCTAAAAGGAAGCAAATCATCTGGCTCTCAAGTTGATTGATTTGTTAATCATAATGGTAACTTTTTCAATAATATATTAATTATATACATACATCCTTTCTCCTTAAAAAACCTATGTCTATGCTTCCATTATGTCCTAAGGCCCATTTTCCAAATAATGATATATTGATTTATGTTTCAGCAATTCGTTAGCAGAACATGATAATAGATCAGATGCAAGTACAGTGGCTGTGTCAGAATATTTGGAAGGCTATAACAAGGTGAGTTAATGAAACTTCCCCGTATTTGAAACATTCTGGTCATATTACAACTCCCACTGATACTGTAACCTCAAATCCATAGATAAATAACCTTTAGCAATACTAAATCTTTCAATGCACTTTCATTTTTGAAGATCACCTGAAACCCTGGGAACAATTTGAGTTAGACATTAATTGATTGATTTATTGATTATAATTGGTTGATTTTTTGTCAAGATTACAGTGCATGGTCAGCGTACATTTTAATAATATAAATACATTGGGGTGAAATGTGTTATTAGAAAATGTTCAGTGGGAAACATTTGAAATGTGAAGTAGAAGCAAGGATTAAAAAATATTGTATCCTCTTGTGAAGCCTACAAGGCAGTGACCAGAGCAGTGGATACCGATGACACAGGAGTAAAAAAACACCATGCATGCAAATTTTATCTATATGAATGTACTTTGTTGGTAGTTATCGTGTATTTTATATTGTTTCGTGTTTTCCTTAAATACTCCATGTGTAAGCTGTAAGACTTGATTTGTTTTAGGCTGGAGCTGCTAGATCAATTCTAGTCTTCCTCAAAGCAAAGGTGCTTAAGACATATTCAGATGCTAGTACATTGGACTTTTTTCAGTAGTGCAGAAGGATCTCCTAGTAAAAAAAGGTGAGAGTGCTGCCATTGTCTTTGTAATTTTGAAAAAATTCCAAATGTTATGGTTGAGTCCCAAATACTTTAGTTATCTGCTTTATGAAACAAATAAAACATTGGTAACAAGGGGATTTCTGTGGGTGTAGGTAATCCTTAAGTTATACAATGTACTCAGATAGTCTTTATCCAGTGACTAATTTGCTATACAATTAGATTAAAAACCTATTTAGGGCAATGCGTTACTATAGAAATTTGGAATACGATGGTAGCTCCAACATTAATTATTCAGAAGAATGGACAAGTAGAGAATGTCTGTAGATTCATTATCCAAGTCTTTTTGTTCACCCTAACACATTTCTCCCCTTCTGGATATACTTGAGTAAAGAGAAATGCAATTAAATAATACAATTTTTTTCATTACTGATTTGTCAAGTGACGACTTCGCCTTACCAGCAAGAAGGAAGAAAGATAGGAAGCTAATGAAATAAAAAACAATAGTGGACCAACAAGATAAATATGTTATTATTTATTATGTATCAAACATGTGTGTCTACTCTGTAGACTAATACATCTCAGCTGTGAATGTTTCCCCTTTGACTTGTCCAATAGCTTGTGTAAGGTCTCATATGGATCAATAATAATCTAAGCCTGTCGTTCAATATGTTAATATTAGTGTTGTTACTCATTTATATTTAATTTGTATCTTTATATTTTTAAATGTTGATCTTGGAATTATCTTGTTATTGTTGTAACGAAGTGTAAGAGAAAATTGTTAATAAATATGAAATCCCTGTCTATCTCTCTCGTCTTCTCTCTCACTCTCCCCTCTTCTCTCCCTCTCTTCTCTCTCTCTCTCTTCTCTCCCCCCCTCTCTCTCTCTCTCTCTCTCCTCTCCTCACTCTCTTTTCGCCTTTCTCTCTCCTCTCTCTCTCTCTCTTTTCGCCTCTCTCTCCCTCTCTCCTCTCTCTTTCTCTCTTCTCTCCTCTCTCTCTCTCTCCTATCTCTCTCTCTCTCCCTCCGTCTCTCCCTCTCAACTCTCTCACTCCTCTCTCTCTTCTATCCCCCCCTCTCTTCATTATCTCTGTCTCTCTCTCTCTCTCTGTATCTCTTTTCTCTCTCTCTCTCTGTGTATCTCTTTTCTCTCTCTCTCTCATTGGCTCTGTCTCAATGTGGGACTTTCTCAATCTGTTTCTCTTTATATCTTTCTCTCACTCTGTGTATCTTTGTCCCCTCTCTCTAGAAATCTTTCGCTATCTCTGTCGTGTGTCTGTCGCACGGTATCTCTCGCTATCTCTCTCTTTGTGTCTCTCTTTTACTGCAAAGTAATTGATAATTCAACCTCAACTCGCACCCAGTGAATAAAAATGATTACCTATATTACTCTAACATTTTTTTGTCATAATTCACCTCCCTGTATTTATGACCGATAAACTTTCTCATACTGGTTTGTTTATTAACTCTGTCACACTTATTATACTGGCTTTCTAGTTTTTACAATTCAATACTCCAAAAATACATTTCTTGAACAATGTTACAATTTCGCTACCCACATTGCCGTTTCTATGGGACGCCTATGACATTTGTGGAATTTGGTCGCTCAAGGTCAATTTTGTTGACATTTCGCCGTATTTTGCCCCCGTTTGGCCCGACTCATGTGTGCAATGAGAAGAACTGAAATCCATGAATGAGTAAAGGTGTCTATTTGTGTTAATAGTCGGTGGAAAATGCCATTGCTTTGTGTCACTGAGCTCTTATTAATTCCCTGCCGGTGACGTCACGACCTGGGCGGGAAGTGTATGGATTCAAAAAATTCAATATTTAGAGCAATTTTTTTCGGTTATAAATATAATAGAAAAATTTTGTAAAATTATTTATGGCATCTACGTGGTGTCAGGGTTCGTTTAAGCCAATAAACAAAAAATATGGTATAGGCCCATTACAGCTATTACAAAAAGTGATCAATTACACTTTATCTATTTACCTATATCACTGAATAACGTTAACCCCTTAATACCTTAATCAATGATAACGTGTAATCAATATCTGCAGCTACCGTTTCAGAAACATGAAATTTGTCATTTAAGTTTTTTTAATATCTGCAACGGTTTAGCTGTAGAATGTAATATCGGCAAATATGGTTGCGGTGGGTCTCAAAGGGTTTTCGAGAGCTTGTGTAAAAAGTGCGGTCGACCACCGGTTCACGCTCCTTCAAAAATCGCCGCCGAGATGGTCCCGGCCGAGACCGCTGTTGCCATTTCGTACGACAAATTTTTACCTACGGCGGTATTAGGCCGGCCAGACGTCGGACTTGATCAGCTGATGATCTAGCCTCTTAAAAGAAAGATTCAACAATAAGCGATGCAAATCCTTGATTGAAATGACGTTAATCATGACTAATCATTTTGAACAATCTATCATCTCTTTTAAAGTCTGCTCAATATCCATGTATATATTATAATGTTTATTGTACTCTATTTTCTTGTACGTATGCATACCATATCATTGATTAACGTAAATATGTCAATGACCATATTCAATTATTTAGATAATGAAAAATCCCTCTTATTGTTAAAATCTGTTGGTCCCCAAAAAACCTGGCAATACGGCAACACAGACAATCTTCCCCAAACTGAAATTTCAAGGTCGTCGTAGAGAGCCAGTTTTTTATCGTCGGTGACCTCAAACGTCTAGATCCCAAATCAGCTGATGTTAGGCAAACATTGCTTCTGGCTTGTTTGCTGTATACCATATAGGGCCATGGAAAATTGAGGACTTTATATTTGTTTTTTACAGTTTTTTGGACACTTTTACTATAATTGTTGTTGTGTTATGTTCCAAGGAACCTTTTTTGGCAGGTAAGCAGCTATGTCAATTAAAATGATGTAATTTATGAGATAATGCATGATGAAAACTTGAATGCATATTGAAAACAGCTAAGAAAAAAATGTTTATTCGCAAATTACAGTTATCTCATTCATTAGGGTGACAGGTGTTATAGCATTTTATAGTCATACTGCATCCTTGTCACTCAATCTTTACCAGATCAAGAAAATAAATCGAGCTGTGTCAGTTTTATTTTGTATTTAACAAGGTGCATAATAGCATTGATTAACGTATAGAACACGTTAATCAATGATAATAGGTATATTATGAATAGCTGTCACAGTAGTAATCATTATTTAAAATATTAGAATGAAAGTTCTTACTTGCACTTCATTTAATGCATTTTCATCATTTAGCTTTCTTCTATTTTTTATGTTTGTTAAAAATATGATTTATTTCAGGATGTCAGATGGAAGTGAATAACTAGTTTAAGGAACTGGGCAAAACCTGAAGCATCTTTAAGTTTATAGGCATAAACTCAATAGTATCAATAATATTGGCCCATATTGTGTGACTGAGAACTGCAGCAGGACATCACTGAATGGTGTTTCACTTATCGCCCTTAGATACACTGAATTATATACTGTTCGGAACAAGCCCTAATACATCGAAGAAATATATATATATAATAAATACATAGGAAAATATAACTAATAGTTTTTTATTCAAGTAATAATCCTTTAGCTTCTGGTGTGTGCAACTTAACAATCACCCAATGAGTGTTTTTTAGATAGTCACCCTGTTTGATAAATGATAAGATACAAATTAATCAAAGTGCCATTTGAAATACATATTTTCACATTGCTGTAGCTATACACCATTTCATGTTACATTTGGGAAAAAGTATGAATGTGGGTATAAGCCCCTAAACAGGGCTGTATATAAGGGGAGGGGGGTTTGGGGGGTTCAAACCCCCCTCCATGAGTATTCCCATGAACGGTATAACTACTAAAATAATACAAAGTAACAATAATCAAGGATGCTTTCTCCAAGCCTAGTGATTTATTATACTACTAACCAATCCCTCAGTACTCATAACACATTAGCAGCGATACAATCTATACAGACTTTAAGCAAATTAAGACATTACATATTCTTTTATACATGAACCTCCCTAAAATCACCATGAACCCCCTCCATGGTCATCGCCTAGCTACAGCCCTGCGCCTAAATATGTTAACAGTGGTATAAGCATTGTATAAGCTAATGATATTGTGAAATATTTTCAATTTGATTATGTGAGAAGCATACCCTGTAATAATAAATACCTAATTCATTTTTCTTCACCATTTATTAAAAAATATATGGATAGATAACATGAGCATTTATTGGTGCTGTTAGTATACACAGTATGTGAAATATACCAGGATCTACTTTCTAGAAAGTCAGCACACTCTTCGCCTCCTGGTATCGGTCTGCCTCTTCTGTCTCGAATGCTTGGGAAGCTGAAGAATAATGACAAAAAGGAAGCATTTTGAAATAGTGTGCCTATTATTTGAATAGAAAAGTGAATAGTACCTATTTTTTTTGGTGCATATTTACATAATTAATATTCTTGTTCCAGTAACTCAACTTTTAGGTTATATCAAAAGATTAATGTTTTAATTGATCCATTCCTTGAACTTGCCTATATGTACATAGACAACTAGCAACTATTACCTACGGATGGACGTTTTTGCTACTGTAACATAATCCACCAAAGGTTAGCCACTACAACTTCACTACTTCTATATACTTCTCTATAAAATTTCACGTAAAGAAATGCATTATTTTGGAGTATCAAGTGACAAAGATGCAGTATGACTATAACAACTGTCGCTCTAGTGAATGTGATAATTGTAATTTGCGAATAATCGTTTTTTTTCTTTGCTGTTTTCAATATGCATTCAAGTTTTCATCATGCATTATCTCATGAATTACATCATTTTAATTGACAGATGTGCTTACCCGACAAAAAAGATTCCTTAAAAAACACATCACAACAACAATTATGGTGAAAATGACCAACAGATGACCAAGAAATTGTAAAAAAACACAAATTCAGGTGCTCAATTTTTTTCCTGGCGTTATACGGACAACAAAAGAGATGTTATCTCTGGACAACAATGTCAACAAGCGACGTTTGATGTTTGCCACAAACCCACAAAACACAGATGTTTGCGAATATCAGCTGTCAACTTATCCTTTTCGTTTCGGGTCCGAATGTTATGTCAGTGGCAATTCAAGGTCGTATTTTTATAGCTGGATGCCCCAAGCTCCATCTATTGGTCATATTTATAAAGGATTCAGGATTTTGCGAAATTTATTTCAGAGGGCACCAGGTGACGGTGGGCGCTAAAGGATGAAAGAGTGAGTGAGATAGAACTAGAGTGAGTGAGATAGACTACGAGCGCGCGATCTTAGCATCTGGTGACCCATCTTCCCCTTAATACCTTAATCAATGCTTCAGGTTAAAAGCACAGAGTTCAGAACAGCTGATGGGAAATTTGCCAAAGTCAAGGGTAACTGCGGCAAGGCCCTTTCAAAATGTTGGAATTGACTTTTGTGGTCCTTTCTTTATTAAACAATCACGTCTCCGGAAATCAATTGTAACCAAATCATATATAGCACTGTTTGTATGTTTTTCAGTTAAAGCCATTCACATGGAATTACTGTCTGACATGACAACGGATACCTTTTTAGCAGCGTTTAAAAGGTTTATTTCTAGGCGCGGAAAACCAACAAATGTACATTGCGATAATGGTTCAACTTTCAAGGGAGCTAACAATCAGATCATTGACTTTTACAAAGAGTACAACTCAAATGTTGATAAACATAAGGTTACCCATTATTGTGTGGATGAAGGTATTCATTTTAATTTTATTCCTAGTTACTCCCCTGTATTTGGTGGCTTGTGGGAAGCAGGAGTAAAAAGTGCAAAATACCACATAAAAAGGGTTGTTGGCTTACGAACTTTCACATATGAAGAATTCAATACAATTATTGTTCAGATTGAAGGGATACTCAACTCACGGCCTATTACACCATTATCAAATGACCCAACCAACCTAGCGTACTTGACACGTGGTAATTTTTTAATAGGAGCACCACTAATATCATATCCTGAACCTGATTTGACATCTGTTCCAGAGAACAGATTAAAATTCTGGAAGTCATGCATTCAGGTACAGCAGCACTTTTGGAAGGCATGGCATAGGGACTACCTAACTCAATTACAAAATAGGCCAAAGTGGCAAGTTCCTAAGGCAAACTTAAGGGAAGGCATGTTGGAGCTCCTAAAAGAAGATAATGTAACCCCATTAAGATGGCCATTGGGAAGAGTATCTAAATGATTTCCCGGTAGGGATGGCAATGTGAGAGTTGCTGAAATTAAGACGGAAAATGGTCTAATACGTAGATCAATATCTAAAATAGTGCTATTACCAATTGAATCATTGTGTAGTTTTTAAGTGTACTATAGTGTAGTATAGAATTGTAAATATGTAAATATCTTTAATATATATATATATGTGTATGTATAAAAAAAAATATGTACGATGGCAATTTGCAAAAATGAATGTCTAAGAGCATGTAAATTTAGACTTAAGCATTAGAACTATGTTCTTAATATGTAACCCTAACGGTTTAATGGACCCTGCAATGAAGTCCTTGTGTTCATGACACTAAATGTATTATGTTCAATGAACTTGTTAAAATAATGTATATACAATGTCATATATATCAATGACAATCGATGCTATTTGAGAGCAATTTCAATGTTTCTCAAACGAAACCTTGAGGCCCCCAGCATGTTGGAATCTATGATTTCAACAAAATATATCCAAGTCCGGTCCTGGCAAAGCTATGCTGTGTGCGCAGTGACCGCTCTGCGCCCAGTCGGCGTCAACGTTTCGTTGAGAAAACATGCACATGTACCATGTACTGTTTGAATGCTATTTAAAAGGTTGTAAGTGTATAAACTAATCCTGTGCTATGCTCAGTGTTCTATTGTAATTCATCAATGATGAATAGATAGTTTTGCTACAATGTCGTAAGCGCTAGTGCAGTGCAGTGTCCTGATAAGGAAAATAAAAAATTGCTATCGACTGGTGCAAGAAGTTTTAATTATGTAGGAAAAAAAATCTACAGTCCACATTTCAAAGTGTTTAATCATCCTGGAAATTCGTCAATCTACTACATTTCAGTAGCTAGTAAGCTGTAGAAAATAAACGTTTCTGTAATACTTCAGCTGCTCTTCGACCTTAGATAGGTTGCCGCTGTTGTTTCTGATTGAAGCAGAAATATTGTAAGGATTTTTTAATATAGTCTCGTTACTCTTGTTTGTTTGCATATTTCTGGTAACTTAGTTGTTTTTTTCGATCTGATTGAAAATTTGAAACAAAATAAAAACTTCAAGGTCTTTATATTCACAATATTACACGTTAGAAAGGCTGTCAAATTTTACATTTGATGGTATAAAAAATAGGAATTCCCGTTTGAAAAAATAATCTGATCTGCGATTGAAGTTCCCTTAATCTTCCGATTTCTCCAAGTACAAAAAGGATTCAAATTTGACCGCCTAACCTATGCTGACACATTTCACGCTTAGTTACACCGAAGTGTCATTTCTTATAAAGTTACACTCGAATTGTCATGACATCCAAATATGCAATAATATACAGAGGGTTTCTATTTCAAAATAAGAACATTGATATGATCACCCTTTATAAACTCCAAAATTTGAGTGAACATATTTTAAGGTCATTACCATGACCAGATGAGAAATTTCTATTTTAGTAAGCCCACGCACTGTTCGTCCATCCTGTATAACTACTCTAGGTCAACGTATTCAAATAGGTTAGAAAAAGCAACGCCCATGCTCTAACAGGCATGAGTGTGTTCGCAAGATCCTGTTATTATTTACTGTGTTCACGAACACGATATTATTTTTTACAGAAATCCGCAGGATTTAATTCTGGTGAAATTGTTTAAAGTAGTCTTTTACAACTTATGCACTGTTAAAGCCCAAAATTCACTCAAAACTGTAACTATAACGAAACGATCAACCAAAATAAAGTTGCTATTTATATTATGCCACTAATCATTGATACTATTTGTAGGGTTCTTTACCTGCTATCTCGTCGCGGGTATAGAAAGAATATAAGGGTTTATCAGCGATTCAACTGTCAGTGTGCCAGCATTACCAAGCTGCCGCTTTAGGATTGTAGGGACAAACAGAATCCTTGTTTACTTCTAAACTATTTGAATTCGTTGCTCTAGGTCCCCAAGTTCAACTGAGCTTAGACTCAAATTTGCACAAACGGCAATAATGCTTGATTTAGGTGAACTAAGTAGGCTGCAATTCACTACGGTTAGAACTAATGAAGCATGCGCAATGTCAACAGGGCAGGTCAAGACCTAACTTTTCCCGAATGTCAAAACTGTATAATTGTTTATTATTTAGCCATTGCTAACTTATTTTTAAAAAAACAATTATGAACTCGATTTCTGATGGATTGATAAACTCAAAAAAAGGCAATATACTCCCGAAGAGATTTAATTCCACCTAAATAATGGTCATTTATTTTTTTGTTGTGGTACCCCAAAAAAATGCACGGCACTGTATTTTGTTTAATTCAAAAGTTTCACAAAAAACAAAAGCAAAATCAGATGTAAATAGTCTGCCTCGACACTTCTTCAAAAGTAAACGACTGATCAACTAGCGCGATTTCTCTCAAGGTAGTTGGAGTTCAAACCCAGTACTGTTACAGGCGCTGTTGACATTCATCATAAATAGACCTCTTGACATATACAGGGTGGGCCAATTGTGCGTGGACGGAAGATTGTGGGCTTACCAAAAAATATTTCTAAAATCTGTCACTTGCTCATGAAAACCAAAAAAGATTGATATTGAGAATCCTATATCGTTAGAAAGGTAATCAAATTTTACATTCGATTCTATAAACCAAAGTAGGCATTCCCATTTGAAAAAATCAAGTGATCTGCGATTGAAGTTTCCTTAATTAATCTACTGATTACTCCAAGTACAAAAGGAATTCAAATTATGCCGCCTGACCTAAGGTGACGCATTTCATGCTCAGTCGTATCGCAAAGTCACGGCCTTCTAAGGTTTATAATCGCTGCGATATTCAATTTTTTTCTGATACCTACTTATACCAAAAAATGGTGATTTGCGCCTAAACGGTTCGTTTAAAGTTCCTATCTGCGATTGAAGTTTCCTTAATTACTACTGATTACTCCAAGTTCAAAAGGAATTCAAATTATGCCGCCTGACCTAAGGTGATGCATTTCATGCTCAGTCGTATCGCAAAGTCACGGCCTTCTAAGGTTTATAATCGCTGCGATATTCAATTTTTTTCTGATACCTACTTATACCAAAAAATGGTGATTTGCGCCTAAACGGTTTGTTTAAAGTTCCTATCTGCGATTGAAGTTTCCTTAATTAATCTACTGATTACTTCAAGTTCAAAAGGAATTCAAATTATGCCGCCTGACCTAAGGTGACGCATTTCATGCTCAGTCGTATCGCAAAGTCACGGCCTTCTAAGGTTTATAATCGCTGCGATATTCAATTTTTTTCTGATGCCTACTTATACCAAAAAATGGTGATTTGCGCCTAAACGGTTCGTTTAAAGTTCCATGTATTATACATAAAGTCACACTAGAATTTATTGACCAAGGAATCTAAATATGCAATAATACGTAGGGGGTTCCATTCAAAAAAAATTAGGTTTGATATGAATCACCCTGTATAAACGTCAAAATTTAAGTGAAATTATTTTTATGTTATAGCCCTCAAGGTTCCCTACCATGATCAAGTGACAGGTTTCTAAAATAAATTTTAGTAAGCCCACAATCTTCCGTCCACGCACTATTAGCCCCTAGAACATACATTTTACACGTGTTAACACCAGGGATCACTGTCTGACATAAGTATTATGATATAGATGTCAGATGTAAACGGATAATTGTGTGAACACTCCCATGCAATTTGATAGCTTGACACTTCTTCAAAAGTAGAGGACTGATCCGCTAACGCAATCTCTCTCAGGCGAGTTGACACTTACAAGCGCAGTACCGTTTACATTAATCGAATATATCTCTCGACACATATCACCGGAGACATACGTATGTAACATAAATGTTGTATCTGTTTACACTTATAGGAATCACTGTCTGTCATAAATATCATGTAATAAATATCAGATGTAGGCATACCTTAAAATACTATAATAAAAGGTAACTCATTTATTACTGTAAAACTTTTTTTAAACGCCGCGTTTGATTTGATGAAAGTTTCAGAGGTTAAGATTTAACAAATATTGTTCACTGCCTGCTTGCTACTATCCGTATTTGTACCCTTAATTTAACGTAAGTTGTTGCAACAGTTTTCAAGCATATTTAACTTGTTTACAAAAAATTAAAAATTTCAAAATTTATAACTTTAAATTCACTGATTTTCGAGCAATAATATGTTTCTTTGAAGTAAGTTCACTGCTTACTTATTTTATCAATAGAGTTTCATTCTACTACAATAAATATAATTTCACAGTATACATTGCATGGCAGTATTGTTTTATAGAGCGTTATTTTGTGTACAGCGATTGATATATATATATCTCTTTATTACACTGACTTACCGCAGTAAAAACTATGAAATCTCTTTAAATTGGAGTCATATGTATATCTGTTCTGACTTTTGAGGATTTGTACACCACGAGAACGCAGATTGATTCCTCAACTCGAACCCTATGTCCCATGTCTGAAAGTCCAAGTGAAATTTCCTTCCTCACCTCTAGGCATTTTCTTGTCGGCTCAAGATTAGACGCTGGCGCCGGAGGAAGACGTGACCAAGAAAAATCGGACAACCTCAAGCCAGGAATGTTAGTTCTACTACATGAAAATTATCCACCACTTCGATAGAAAGTAGGTTGAATCACAGGGATTCACCCGGGACGGGACCCTGTCATTCGTATCGTAACTCTATGTTAGAGTTGCTCGTGGTGTTTTTAAGCGGGTAGTATTGATACGTGTTAACAATTTTGGTTATAATACGTCTTCCACTACATAGTTTAGTTTCTTGGTCATTTAACGAAGAAAAAATGGATCAGTCCAAAACAAGGAATATGTTCTTCAATTATCTAAAGACGATTGAAGTTACTAAATCAATTGAAACGTTGTGATACCCAAAAATTATATGGACAATGGCAGTCCGAAATAGAAATGGTCCGCCCCAACAGACAAATAATTGAACGAGCTACACGTCAAATGGTGTGTGCACATAAGTTTCTTCCCAACGCTACTAAGCATCTCTTTCATTACATCTCGTCGGTGTTAAATTAAAATGAGACTTTTTATACTCTTCCACCAAAAACAACTTACCATGTCTTCTTCATCTTCGTCATCGCTCTCCTCCTCTTCTTCTCCGCTCTCTTCTTCAGCAGCAAAACTGGTATCATCCTCGCTGTCGGCGAATGATTTCTCAAGCAGCGCCTTTGTATTCAGATCGCTTTCATCTGACTCATCTTCATCACTTTCAGCTTCCTCATTTTCATCACTGTCTTCATCTTGTGTTATCTTCGCTTTTTTTGCCTTTTTACGTGGTGCTATAAAATAATTTAATAGTAATTATATTTATGTATAAAAAAAACAATCATGATCAGACGCCCGTTGAGACAGAAGAATCGGGGTTATTTTCCTCCAAATCCAAACTTTTCACAGATTCAAAATTGTCAGAGAATATAGAAAATCAAAGATCTTTTTAATTCTTCAGATGATGGAAAGAAGAATTTACTTTCCTCTTAAGAGGGTAACACGGACGTTTTTGTTTGTATGCACTGGTTTTATATAGAGGGAACTAAAATTAGTAAGCCCCGGATCCAGATTTTTTACATCTCATATTACAAGTGACACTAGGAATGCATTTGCGGCTTCCAAAAATTGTTTCACAACAGTTTTCCAGGTTAAGAGAAGCTGATATGAATTGTCGCTTTAATAATAGTATTTTCAAAGTGAGTGACAGTACTGGATGTAGCATTTTTTCTCTATAAAATGTTTCTAATGCAAAATTATAGGAGCTATGAGCTTTTGCTTGGCATTGGCATTTTTGCCAATGACCATTCAATTAAAAATGGCCCCAAAGTTGAATGGGTGAAAACCGTAAATTTTAAGCTCTCCTAATGGTACACCCCACTCATGCATACTTTTGCTTTTCGGTCTTATTTCTCAGAAAAAGGTTAGAATATATTAACAGAGAAAAAATAAACGTCTACAACATTCCAGTAGGCTTAGTCGAAATCTCATGCAAAGTTCTCAACAAATTGTAACCAGTTTCAGCAGCCGCCTGATGAAAAAATAAATCATTTCATATTCTACGCATCATTAGCGGTCGGAGGACGCGTTTGACTAAAGCAGTCAAAGTCAGTCAGTGACTGCATAATTCTGTCGGTCCGGTCACCCATAAACCAAGCAAGGTGAGAAATAAATGAGAGAAAAAAAGGAAAGGAGGGCAAAAGAAGAAAAAAGAGAAAGAAGTACAACTGTTACAATAGAATTGTTTAAACAACTCTGCTAATTTTAATGCTCTAAACAAAAAATGTTGGTGAATGTCAGATTTTGCTAAATTATAAATTTAGACGATCAAAATTTCCAGCAGTATTTTTAAAAGGATGAAATTACATTTCTAAAGCGTCGAATGCAAATTCAAACTGGCAGGTGTAATTTATACCGCTGCCGCGTTGCTCCGTTCCGACGATGCGAAGCAACGGACTAGCGAGGCCTCACGATAAGGAAACAGATTCGCTCACAGCATAGCCACTAGCCATAGAATAATCTCAACCCATCTTGTGAGCATATTATGAAATTTTAGTCTATTTTATACGAGAGCGCATGAAACATTGTTTTTACCGGCGGCGCGGCGTTGGTATCTTCCAATGCGGATTCTGATAACAATGATAATAAGTATGCTGCGAATTCGAATAGGCTAGAAGAACATGCTCTAACAGGCATGTGAATGTTCGCAAGATCCCGTTGTTATTATTTACCATGTGTTCACAAACACGATGTTAAATGCTGTTATTTTTTACAGAAATCCGCAGAATTCTTAAAAAAATATTTCATCTTATGCCCTATTAAGACCCAAAATTCACTCGAAACTACAACAATAAACCAGAAACGATCAACCTAAACAAAGTTGCTATTTATATCATTCCACTATCATGCTGTTATTTTTAAGGATCTTTACCTGCTAGCTCAAACCCTCCAGGTAAGGTTAACGGGTTTTGTTCGATGCAGCGTTGTCAAGTTTTGTCAAAAATACTTGGGTTGAACTCGTTTTAGCGGAAAACGAAATGGGGTTGAGAGTCCTATCGATCGATTCGGTTTAACATCCTTGTGCCCGGTTTCATAATCAAACTTAACTACCCGGTTATCTTTAAGCGAGTTGTTAATGAACGAATGGATTTCATAATCACTAACAGGTCGGTTAAAGTCATTTAACCGGGGGTTAGGCTAACTGCTCGTAATTCGTCGGTTATGCTACTTTACTGACCGGTTAAGATAGACGTGTCCCGTTTGTACTTTGTAGTAACTGATTATTCGTGATTTTCTCTGGTTTCTTCTGAAATATAGAATATTTATAGACAGCAACATAATACTTAAGTAAGTTAAGTAAGTATAGTAATCAAAATAATACGTTTTTATTCATTTCTGAATTTATTTCTAGATAAATATAATGGATACGAGCTGCAGCTCTTCATCTAATGAGGATGTACAATGTACATCCTATTAATCGAAAAAAGAAGGTGTACAGGAGAAGAGAAGATCACTTCAACAAATTTGGTGATATGGAATTTTTCCAAAGGTTTCGCCTGTCTGCATCTGCATGCAGAATTGTCCGTAAAGTTTCAGACAGCATTGCAACTCTGCGATCAATTTACATTAAGATGGCAAGCTCTGATCTGGAGCTAGACACAACTGCAGCAGAATTTTATGGCAGTTTATTTATTTATTTAACAATCTCATTTTTAGATTAATTTCCAGCTCTAGCAGTACCATTTGTTTTTATGTGCCTCTTGCTCCCTTTCTCTTCTATTCAAGTTTTGATATTTCATTCTCAGTTGTCACAACTATTGTTCGCATTGAAATATTCAGTTATCTTTTGTCAAGCATCATTCTACAAAGGAATTAGAACCAGTTATTTGTAAATTATCACAAATATAAATATCTTTACCATATCCTTGTTACTAACTTTGTCGCTGACCTTACACTCTACAATCTTTTTGAATTGTGAGACAATGCAGACTAGTAACAACTCTTCTTCTTTTGTGAAATTGTTTCCACGTATCCTTTTGCCATTATTTAACTCCATAATAACACAAACTTTCAAACAACAATTCAGTTCACTCAATCAAATCAAACAAGACGCGTCAATGCGACAGCGATTGACCAAATTTGAATCGGGTTTCAGGAATGCCAACTTATTTTAACGGCTGGTTGGTAAACCGACGTTTCCAAATGCATTATGAAATGTTCGGCAGTTAACCGGGCGATTATAGTTAACCGCCGAGTTATCTAACTGGGAAATCACTGGGTGATTATGAAATCGGGCCTAAGTCAAACGAGACTACTCCCAGACCGAGATAACACTTCTAAAAAACTTCGCCACTTTGAAATCTCAATAGCTAATCTAACTTAACCCGACCGGTTGAATTTTAGGTCAAAATGGGTTAAATAGGGCTAGTCAAGTGTTAGTCAACTCGACTTGACGCGCTGAGTCGCATTAGACCACTTCTAGACTGAGAAAACGCACCGATGAAAATCTGCGCCACTCTGAAATTTAAAACCTAACCTGAAAACGACTTCGAAGTTTCGAAACTCTTATGAAATATATGGTCAAATACTCGCCGAGTAGAGTACAACGACACAGGGCGCAACACCATGAAACGGAAACTATACAGGGTGGCCAATCGGGTGACGATAAAAATTTTTTTTTTAGATAGCCCGTACCGAGACCTATCCAAAACACCCCCATGTATGTGTAGCGATTATAGATAGTTTTCGAGTTATGATTTTTTTTTTGAAAACTTAGAGATTTTCCAGTTTTTCCAAGAAATTGTCAAAAACAAAAACAAGAATGCTTTTATTATACTCAGCATTAAGCCTATTTTAATATCCAATAAAGAGAACCTATACATCCGAACAATAATTAAGTACATTTTGGGCCCAAAGTTTGAAATCTCTGTTTTTAGTCAGGAGACCAAAACCTTCAAAATAAAATTAAAAATACTTATGCCTGGTTCTGGAGCTCCAATTTAATCTTAAAAACTTTGCAAGACATTGCACTTTCGAAATAATAATGAAAAAATAGCACTTATGGGGGCATTTTGCGCCGTACGTGACTGTTAAATGTAAAAAGGTGATAATTTTCCAAAATAATTTAAAAAACTATTATTTTACTTTATTATGACAAATTAAAGAAAAAAACTCATAACAACTAATAAACATGATAATCATTGATGTTTTAATCACTTTTAATAAAAAAAAAATACCTGTGTTTTTTGCTGTGTACTATTGAACTTCTGATAAATTAAGTTGTATGGAAAGTTAACAAAAGAATAATAAAACAACAATCTGACTTTTAATTCCATGGCGGAATTACCTGGGAAGCGTTATCGTAGCATACGCCATCCCTTTTGCTTCCCACACCGATAGGTGAGGGGAGGATTGTGATCGTGAAAATTTTCGATTTTGAGATAATAGGTTTTTTGGGCGTTTTATAATGTCTACATAATGAAAATCCGCGTCTCTCATTTCCGTCGTTCTGTCTGTCGGTCTGCCTGTCGGTTTGTCTGTCGGTTTGTCTGTTGGTCTCTCTGTCTGTACGCGTTTTTCTAGCCTCGTAATCTCAGTAACCGCTGCATGGACTGTGATGAAATTTGGGCAGTAATATGCTGTGGGGTCTTAGTAGGTAATGCTGCTATAATTTTGGAATTCGGTACATGGGCGGAGCAGTAATTGAAACAAAAATTTCAAATATTTCTCAAACTTCGGTTTTAGGCGTTTTAGAGGTTCTTGACCATTTCCTGCGTTTTTTGGGTGGGGGTGGAATTTGGGTGTTTGGGGGGTGGGGGGGTTGAAAAACTGAAAAACTTGTATTCATGATAGGCTGACTACTGACCTGTCAAGGAAGACCTAGCGATATAAATCACCTTTTTAGGTCCATCCGAACATTGCCTTGCCTATTACCGAAAATTAATTAACACAACTGCGCTTCGCCGACATGAGCTCGCAAAAAGCTACTCTGAAAGAAAGGGATGGCGTAAGCTACGACATCGCTTCCCAGGTAATTCTGCCATGAAATTGGAAGTCAGATTATTGTTTATTATTAATTTCCTTTGTTAACTTTCCATACAACTTAATTTAGCAGACGTTCAATAGTACATAGCAAAAACACTTCAAAAATAACAATTTGGGTATTAGATTTTTTATTAAAAGTCACCAAAACATCAATGATTATCGGGTTTATTAGTTGTTACGAGTTTTTTTTCTTTAATTTGTCATAATAAAGCAAAATAATAGTTTTTTAAATCATTTTGGAAATTCGTGAATCATCGCCTTTTTAGCTTTAACACTCACGTACGGCGCAAAATGTCCCCATAAGTGCTACTTTTTCATTATTTCGAAAGTGCAATGTCTTGCGAAGTTTTTAAAATTAGTTTGAAGCTCCAGAACCAGGCATAAGTAGTTTTAATCTTATTTTGAAGGTTTTGGTCTCCTGACTAAAAACAGAGATTTCAAGCTTTGGCCCCAAAATGTACTTAATTATTGTTCGGAGGTACAGGTGCTCTTTATTGGATATTAAAATAGGCTTAATACTGAGTACAATTGCAGAAAAAAATAAAAGCCAAAAAGCATTCTTGTTTTTGTTTTTGACGATTTCTTGGAAAAACTGGAAAATCTCTAAGTTTTCAAAAAAAAAATCATAACTCGAAAACTATCAATAATCGGTACGCATACATGGGGGTGTTTTGGATAGGTCTCGGTACGGGCTATCTAAAAAAAATTATTATCGTCACCGATTGGCCACCCTGTATAAGTTGATACTTTCAATGTTTAATGTTAAAGCTATTGGTGAAATATAATAGATATCTAAAATGTAAGTTATTATACGTTGAATTTCAGAACGACCACCCCCCCCCCCCCTCCCAGACGTCACTGATATCAATTATTTCGAAAACTCTAAACAACAGATTATCTCAGGTAAGGTTTTTTCATAGCATGTACGGGTAAGCCCCAGAAGATTTTTTTTGATTCACTTCGTATTGAGAATTAAAATAAACATTTCTTCAGTCTACGATTCCAGTCAGGACGTCAAACAGAGTCGATTGAAGTACCGACCGATTTGGTTAGGTTATGTTGGGCAAGGTATCGTAGTTTCCAAATTTCGAAGTGGCGGAATGTTTCCGTAGTCTGGGAGTGGTCGAATTTGTCTCGGCACGTCAAATCCGAGTAACCAATCTAACCTCAAGAACTCAACCGGTTGGGGTCATCTGGGTCAGTTAGGTCAGGTGATGGGACTTCAATATGCCGTAGTTTTTCACCAGAATGTTTCCTCGGTGTGGGAGTGATCTTGTTCGACTCGGGACGTCAAACGGAGTCATTCGGCAGCATTTTTGACTCCCACTTCGTTTTCCGCTAAAATGGCCCAACAATCCTGTACCGTTTGTGTGCAACCGTCCACGTGTCTTTCACCATCATCAAACTGCTTGATAAACACAATGTTTATAATATGTTTAGGGTGGTGCAGACAACCAAAATCCTTGTTTATTTCTGCTAAGCTATTCTAATTCGTTGATCGCAAACGATCGGGTGCCATTATGTCGTTCCGTTTAGTTACAGGAGCATCTTGTTGTGCATCGTCGACAATGTTCACTATAATTCTTATACGACAATCAATAAAAATCTACATAACACGTTATATATTTAAATGCAAGTTCGCACGCAACGCTGAATATATCTGTTACTATTCAAGAGGGCATGTACTTGGGAGCTGAAACTTGTCCAGGTTAATGAGCAACAGTACATTCAGAGAACAACCGAGAATTGTAGCAATAAAGGTGCCCAGTAGCCCTCAGATGTTAGATGACTTCTTAAGCTTAAGTCAGATGCACACGACATCGGATTCGTATTCGTACTAATTCTGTCGTATAATCTAAATATCTCCATTCACATGAGTTGGTTACAAATTTGTTGAATTTGTATCTTTATGGTTGACAACTGTAAGGGTATGCAACCTATTAGCTATACACATGTATGTCGGGTTGCCCACTTAAGAGCAGAGTTTTTGAAAAGGATGAATAATATAGATCTAAGCATCTAAGATTAGTGTTGAACCGGACTTAGCATGATCAATTACGTCCCGACAAGTACCTTTTAAAATACAAACAAACAAAACCCAAGTATAACAGTACCTGTCAGTTGTCGAGGTTCGGTCGAGACAATTTAAATTTCTAAATATGTGATTTCAGGTCAAAATCAAATCCAATTCACCACATACCTCAATTTCTCACCAATATTTTACCAGGTGGTTTGATGATCCAAATATGATTTCCTGTATTTTAATACCTCAAGGTTAAACAAGCGTTTACCCAGACGCAATAGGTTCGCGAATACAATAAGTTCTGGTCAGCCGTGGACCAATAATTTCAAGCAACGAAGGCGTTACTTAGTATTCGTAAATAATTAATTTTTTTCTGTGCCAGTTAGCTTCATCTCCTGCAACAGAATATGGTACGCTCCTTGCTCCTTCCTGTTTTCAAAAATGTCTCGAACTCAAAGTCTTCGCTCTCTCCCTCTTTTCTCAATTTTCATCCATATATAATAAGAGGGATAAAAGTAATATAATTAGTGATTTCACGTATTTCGCTCGCTGAATTATCATTTTCAAATACAAAATCATGGAGATTGTCAGCTGTCCAATTACATAGTTACGACATCGGATAAAAAGTTAAAACATTTTCAACTTATCCGATCGTCGTATAATAGTTAAAATTATCGGACATCAAGTTTGGCGCCAATTAATTTTGGATATTTCAACCAATGCAAGTTTCGTACCGTTGTATCGTCGGATGTCTTGTGCATCTGAATTAAGCATTAAGCTTTATGGGTACATGTATGTTGTGTTGCTGGCTGTTACGCTAACCGGGTTGACACTGCTAACAACAGTTGTCTAAAGATATTCTGTCGATTTTCGTAAATTCACCCAAACTCAAGCGTTGCTGTTGATACAAATAACTTAACCATTTGGAAAAAATATAATTTTACAACAACATAGATATCGTAACCTAACATGAATCGGCCCTGTCCGATCCTTCCCGTACATCGCAGCGTACGGATAGCAGTGCGAGAGAGATAGAGCTACGTAACAGGTAAGAAGCGCGTTTATTATATGAATTGTATAAGGAGACACTATACTTGTATGCACTTTTATTGATATTTTATGCAAATGTTTGGATATTACGATAAGACTAATAAATATGAAATCGCCTGATGATGATGTCAAAATACTTCTAAAATAATGTCATTTAAGTAATATTAATGCGACACAATAGTGATTTTGAAAATATGTCTCTTGATATGAATACATATCTGGATATAATTTGTTTATAGCTTTATTGGGTAAATATCGAATTGAAGCCATTGTTGGGATCCCATATCAGAATTTTTTTATCAAGATTCTTCAAATAAAGCAAAATATATGTTACATCTACACAAAATAATATACACTATACAATTATTCGTTATCGGTGCTTCAGAGAACAAGGGTATCTGGGTTTAATGTAATTCCACGTATTCCTGTGAGAGCATGGTAGGAGAGCTGAAATGCAACAAATTTAGCTCAATATATGTATGGACAAAAATCAATAGTTTTTGAGATTTTTCAATTTCAACGGAATTCTAATAATTACCCAAAATCTGTCATTATTGTCTAAAGAATGAAAAATCTACGTTAAAAATCAGTAACATATTCGCTTATTTCAATACAATACGCTCAACACTAATCCAATACCATCATAAATAGGTGAAAAGGTACAATACTTTAGAAAAAAAAAACAGATATAAAGAAAACTAGTCTCATTTTCGTTTTCGCTTTAACAGAATCATACCTAGCTCAAAATATTGCCAAGACACTGCCCATACAAACTACTGGAAAAACTTGCCTATAATCTCACCTTCTCAAAAAGGTATAAATGTCAAATTGAATACCTAGGTACATTCAGGAGCATAGCCGGGATTTATGTTCGGGGGACAGAATCGTCTAGTGGTTGGGTCATCATAATATCTAAATTCACTAGTTTATGCTACTCCATTGGAAAATTTGGGCGACTTGCGAAATCACATAATTGGTGAATGTACCTAAATAACTTTCAAAAAAACATTCAAAACAGACCTGGTGTATTTGAAAGAGTTTGGCAATCACTGATGAGAAGACTGCCTGCTTGTATCCAAACTGGTTGAAACCATTTTGAACATTTATTGTAAATTGAGCAACTTGTCATGTGATTTTTTATAATAAAATGTTGCTGTCGTAATTCTTTTCATCCTGTATCTTTGAAATGGAGCGGTTTTTCCAAAATTATCAAAGAATACATGCAGCATGTTTACCAAACACCCTGTATAACCAGAGGGGCTTGCGGTATTTCAGCCCCTCAAGTTAACTTGAAAAATATTTATTATCATAAGGATAATACAGGGTGCGGCAGCATAACTTCCTTATTTAAAAAATTAATAAAACTCACTGTATGAATAAAAAATTTTATTTGTTTTTTTATAATGTAGGCATATACCTAAAGTTTTGTTTTACACAGTTTTGAAGATCAAATCTGTTAGGTGACGTCCTCCATTCTCTATACATTGAGTAAACCGATTTCTCGCGTTTGTCATGACTCTTGTCAGCATAGCAGGCGTTATGTCAGCAATTTCTTCCTGGATGTTGGTCTTTAAATCTTGTAGGGTCCTTGGACGGTTCACATAAACTCGGGATTTCAAAAATCCCCATAGAAAAAAATCGCATGGGGACAAATCGGGAGAGCGGGCCGGCCATTCCAAATCACCTCGAATGGGGATGAGGCGCTCTGGGAACTGTTCCCTTAAAACAGCCATTGATGCTCTTGAAGTGTGTGCCGTTGCACCATCTTGTTGGAACCAAATGTCTCCTAAGTCCAACTCATGTAGCCGTGGGAAAAAAAATTCTTGTAACATGGTTACATATCGGTCCGAATTCACTGTAACGGTGACTTGATTTTCTTCAAAAAACCAGGGACCAATAATTCCAGCTGAGGAAATTGCACACCACACTGTGACTTTAGGCGAATGCAAAGGTCTTTGATGCAGTTCTCGAGGGTTGGTGTCAGCCCAGTAGCGCATGTTCTGTTTGTTGACTGATCCACACAAATGAAAATGGGCTTCATCGCTGAAAAAAACAAGAGCGTTCTGAGGAACGACTTCGAGGAGATCCTCACACGCATTCCTCCGAGAATTAAAGTCATGTTCAGAAAGTTCCTGGGCAATCGCCATCTTGTAAGGATGGAAATGGAGATCATCATGAAGAATTCTCCTCACAGAACGATCGGAAAGTCCAAGGGCAACGGCATGTTTGCGCGCAGAACGCCGTGGTGATCTCAACACTGAAGCTCGCACTGTTTCAATGTTCTCAGGTGATCTAATGGGCCGAGGGGCTCCAGTTCTTCGTCTTGTCGCACTTGCAGTTTGTCTGAACGTAGTGACCCACGTAACAATTGATTTCCGGTCCGGGACAGGGGCCAATGGGGCTAAATTGAAGTGATTCCGAAAGGCGCGCTGGGTTGCGACCACAGAACATCCGCTCGAAAAATAGGCCCCAATGGAAAAAGCACGCTCCTCACTATTCCAACGCATGATGGCGGCTGAACTGTGTCGGGACAAAACTTTATAGTCCCGCCTCTCAAACGAGACTACCAGCGCTCCGCTACGACATCAACCGACTGAATGGCGCGCATTTTAAAAAAGGAAGTTATGCTGCCGCACCCTGTAGGTGATCGATGATCCAACCACTAGACTCAGTCCCCCTAATTATAATGCTGGCTGTGCGCTGAATGTAAGTATTTAATTCAACTTTTATACCTCATTGGTTATTGGCAAGATTTTGCAGTGTTTCCCTTGAAATTGAAAAATCTCAAAAGTACTTGTTTTTGTCTTCATACATGTATTAAGCTAATTTTGTTGCATTTTGTTGCCTGGCAGGAATACGTCGAATTACATTAAACCCTTTATAGTCAAATATGAGACACTGACATTTTTATTTGCATTTAATAAATACAGAAATAAAATTATATATCAATATCTACTAGATCCAGATTATGAAATGAAACATCTTCAAAGAGCAAATGTATAAGCATTTTAAACATGTTTTGTCAGCTCTTATGCCTACAAATAAAAGACTAAACTTCTAGTCACTTCTCTGCAAAGTTCTGGTGTTGTGACTGGATGTACTTTTATTTATGGTGCATATATATACAAATAAATACATAGATAAAATATAAATTGTTACTCTCATAACATTAATGAATGACTTCCAGTAACAAAAACTAGCAGCATGAAAGAATATGATCATTTTACATTTATACAATATATAGCAGTACATACAGGTGACTGGGTTATCATCATAAATTATTTGTCAAACAGCAACATTTCAATCAGAAACTGCAGAAATTAGACTTCCTTCTGGAAATTTGTCAGAGAAACTTTTTCAAATTTGAATTCCCTGAAGTTTTATTAGTATGATGCTAGGATATAAAAATATTGGCTATACTTACCAATGGAATTTCAGGTTTCCTCCTTTAACAAACCTAGAAGGCTCACCATTGTTTTGCAATAAATAAACCATGATAAACTGAACATATAAACTAAAAACCAATGTAAATTATACGGGCGCCGATCGCTTTTTGCTTGTTTTGTGGCTCCGTCTCTGTCGCACTGCTATTGGGCGCACGCTCCCTCTCTTAAGGCACGACCATCGACCATATTAGGTTAGAATGTCAATGTACAACAAATGACATTATACAATATATTTAAGCCTTATCATATAATACTTAATTTTTCTTGATACTTTTGCTTTTGAGGTACAGGTATACATTCTGCTCAAGGAAAAATCAACTGGAAAGTTAGATGCAATTGTGAAATGTGTTATTTGTCAAAGAAAATAAAAAAGTATATTACTTACGTGCATTCTCCTCACCATCTTTTTTTATCCGTTTGTTTTTCTTTTTTTCTTTAAATGTTATCTCCTCATCTTCTTCCTCCTCCTCCGGTAGCCCTTCATCAAATTCACCTGGCAATTCGTCATTCAAGTAACCGGTTAGATGTACATGACACTCTCCATTTGTGGCAAAAGATAACTCATCACCAACCTGTTTACATTAAATTAAGTGTAAAATAAACAACCATTTGCCGAATAGAACAGTCATTTTTAATTTGCAGTAAGAATTGTCAAATGAACTGATGAACACATCATAAGGAAAATAAGTCAAATCCCACGTTTTATCACGTCATAACTTTTAATGAAAAAATATATAAAGGTTTGATTAAAATTAAAGCAAATTTTATCATCAACATTTCTTGTTGGCACACCTGTACCTACATACAATACAAAATTTAGTAAATCCAATTTATACAAAACTTATCTATGAACACTTGTGTTTTTTGGATTTGGCTAATCCACTGAACCATTGGGAAAAAATGTTTGTCAAATACATGATGTTTCTCATATTTGCCGAGATAAGTATGTTTTAATGTGTCTAGTGTAGTGACTGTTTCGTCGCTTTCAAGTCCCGGGATAAGCATGAGTATGCGCGTATATTACAACGTACAGGGTGTCCCATTTTGGGCACTTTTACGGGGTACCTCGGTTATTTTTGAAGATAGAGAGTTGCAGTTTTCGCGAAGTGTGCTACGTTTTTGTGAAACTAAAGATGCCGTCAACACAATTATCATGGCCCTCTTGCTTTTTGAGATACAGGGTGAAATCAAAAATTATCGATTTTCGAACCACCCTCGTATCTCGGTTGTCTTTTATCTTATTGAAAAGTTTATAAAAGGTCCTGTAGAATCCAGTGGTGTAGTTTGATTTTTTCTTACTCTAAACATTTTTCAGTTATGAAGCAAACATGTTTTTTTAAATGGATCATCCTGTATACTATTTTTTACGTCAAACGGAAATAATTCAAGCTTTTCAAAAATATATATTAGTATTCAGTTATTTTGGAAATTACGCTCAAAATTTATTTTTTCATTTTTTACTTTATTTGTAGCAGTGAGCCATGACTAATCTATTAAAAACAATATCCCAAGTATACAATCATTAGGATACAAGATACTCAATACTTTTAAACTCAATTATTTAACTGTATTTTATACGCTATTAACTACTATTTGTGATAATGTTCAGTAAATATTACTTATTGTATTACATTACTTAAGACCAAACATATCTGAAGAATATCAACACACGATTAAATATGATGAATCACAATAAAAACTAAAAATATCGAGCTTTTAGATGTTGGTTCAAGTTGGAGACTATTTTCTTGAATGCAAATCTGGCACAGTTTCTTATTCTTTTAATTTCATTTAAAAGAATTATTGGCCTCCTTAGTACCCTTAGTAACCGCTCAGTACCAGTCACCGCGATTTACTTAAATTTTAGTTCTTAATGTTTGGCCTGCAGTATATTATATGAATAGATCACCCAAAACTGCCAACTATAAATCTATTCTGTGACCAAAACAATATCCATCTCCAATATCCATTCCAGAAATGAATAACCCTCCTCTCATTCATAAACTGTAGTTTATACATTTTTGTATTAGTGGTGTTTTTGTCATTGTCCCAATAGGCGGTCGATTCTTTAATGCAGGGCTCAGTCTGTACCCATTTCTGATCATGTATAATAACAATTTTCACACAAAAATAAGGTTTTTGTTTTCTTAAAACTTCTGTCTAGATCAATGTCGATCCAGATAACAGAATAAATTTGTTGAGGGTGAATAACAGGACTGCAAATTTAGTCAAAAAAATGTGACTTTCAACATTTTCTTAATAATGGGCTACTAGAAAATTTAAAAAAATATGTCGACATTTCTCTACAACTACTCTTTTCCTCATGCTATTTTTTTAATTCAAAAATATCTAAGGGTGATTAACAGGACAGCGAATCTGGTCAAAAAAAAAACCGCCACATTTAGCATTTTTTTAGTAACTAAAGCATTTAATAACACAAGCATTTTTGCTGTGAATTTTTAGATACTGAATCAATTTCTTGTTCACAAAAATAATCATTACTTTTTTCAATGAGATATTCAGTGAACATATTACTAAGATGGTCGACTTACTGCACTGATTTTAACCACGACTGCATTACAGTGCACATCGTCTGGTGCCCAGAAGTGAAATTAATCTGAACTGGTAAGTCAACATACACAAAGTTTCAGTGCAATTGAAATAACTGTTCTCTCAGCCAGCTGATGACAGTTTGATGTCATTTTGCATCCTGACAGCTCAATTTCATTTCGTGGTGGTTTTGGAGTTTGAATAGTTTGAATCCACCTTGTTCAATCATTTATTAATTTAATGACATAAAACCCAACAGCATTTTGTGCAATATGGCTTTTGCACCAGCCTAGGATTTGCCCACTAAAAAAGAATATCATATTAAGATTTCTGTATCTGTGAATACTAATATCTTGTTACACCTCTTCTTCCATCAGTTTATGAACAACATCTTCAACAAACATTCATATTTTTGGGACACATGCAGCCGTTGTTTGTGGTTCAACTAGTATGCTTCAATTCTGAAGATGACAATGTTTGCAGTTCTTTCAACTACACTTCCTGTACCTTCCATAAACTATTCTATCATCCACGCTATGTATACTACCCCAATACCAATGAAGTGTCAATACATATGGAATGGCCCCTTCCCATTGAAACAATAGGTGCTTTCCTTTTACCTGATTTATCTGATAAATCTCACTTGTGACGTCATGACTCATTTCGATGTACGTTCCTTTTGTCTTCTGAATCTGAGTCTAAAGTGAGATATTTTTACCCCCACTTAAGCCCATCTGCACAAGATCGAAAGGTAGATCAGTAGGGGCACTCTCTAACATAGAAACGTATTTCTATCTACTATCTACTATCAGATCGGGATTGTTCGGGATTTTATCCTGACCTGAAAACATTGACTCTAACAGGAAATTTATAAGGGCTATTCCAATTTACGGCTCTATTACCGACCTAGAACTGTTTTTATCATGCCCCGCCCATTTTACAGTTCTAAAAACGGTGATTGGTTGGTCTGCCAGCGTACCAGCTAATCATCAATTCTATAATCACAAAATGGGCGGGGCATGACGAAAACAGTTCTAGGACGGTAATACAACCGTAGATTGGAATTGCCCTAAAGGCGGGCGATCGTCCGATCTGTCAAAGTGTCAAAATAATCCAAAATGGCTTGTTGTCATGTAAGACGTGTAATTAAAAGTTGTTTGTGTATTTATTTTTTGAGAATTTCTTTATGTGGAGGGTATTTTGAGCATTATTTTGATTAAAACATAATTATACTATAGTATACGTGTCTGGTGGTTGGGTGTGGATCTTGTTCTAACCGAGAAAAACTTAGCTTTGACTCGCAAAAATGAATTATCCCAACAACGCAGGAGTTTTGTTTATAGCTACAATTAAACGAGATGATCTCATAGAATCAAAACTGAAACATCAAAAATTCATCAGCAAGCATTTTATCACAGGTAAGGCCCTCATCGCCTTACAAAGGCAGTCATTTTACTGTTTCGTTTATATATAGTAAATGTGGTTTGTGTTATGCTTATCCTTCAATTTAATTCAGGTGGACCTACAGATTTGGAGATGATTTGGAGGATAAAAACCATCCTGATTGGGTACCATCACAGAACATGAGACACACTGCTCTAAAGGTTTTAAAATGACATGGAGATGTTGAAAGAAAGGAGAGGCTAGAGAAAAGAAGAAAACTGCAAGCTTCTAAGGTCAGTCTTAGTAATAAAATTAGCAGAAAATATTGTCTCATATTGTTCAAACCAAGCTAGGGATTGTTTCATACTGGTATATTAAGATATTCATTTCATAGATTTACGGGAATGCTTATGCTTTGGGGTCTGAGCCCTGTGAGGTCTCTCTCTGCAGGCCCATAGCCAAGATTTCACTTCGGGGGGCTCACTAGCTTAATTTTCTGATCTGCGTCAGGGGGGGAGGGGTTAAAAACTGGGAGCAGTCAGGTATCACAATTTTTCGCAAGCAAAAAAGGGGGCCAGATAGTTAGGTTTCCATTTCTCAAACTTAGTGGAGGAGCAGTAGAGAAGCATCATCATTACAGCAAAACAAAAGCTTGTATGGCTCCTACCTGCTATGAAATAATTGTTCAGGTGGTGGCCCTTCCTAAGGGCAACCTATTGTGTATTCGAAATATTCAAAGCCTGTTTTTATCTACATACCTCCCAAGCCCCTGGGAGGACTTGAGCTCAACATATTTTTACTGGCTATTATCTATTCTTTGAAATCAAAAAGTAAACTATATCAAATATAGAATTATCAAAGGATATGAAAATAATGCATGTTTTAAGGGTGTTTATATATTATATTTATCAAGGAACTAAACTCAACAAATATTCTTTATAGCCTACTTGGGTGTAAAGGTGAAACGTAAAAATGATTTCTTCTCTAAATTCTGAGTGAAAACTTTATGCATCATAATACATAAATAGTAGTACATAAATTCAACTGTTTTAGAATTTTCTTATTTTTATCAACACCAAAAGATGCAAATTAGTACATCTAGCTTTTCATTGATGTATCACTAGTTAATAATATCATTAGACATAGTTGTTATTATTATTTATTTGTCAATTATTTTAATGAGCACCACTTATTATAACTTAGATAGTTGATACCTAGAAACCCCAAAATCTTTGTTTAAATTTGTTTCGTTCCCTTGAATATTTTACCCAGTAAATAATATTGAGATGGTTTTTTCTAAGCTTGTAGCCCAGTAATTTTAGCATAAAAGTTTCAACAGCTTAGAAATATATAAATCACTAAGATAATTTGTAACCTTCGCCCCCCCCCTGACTACGTGCTTGGCTCTCTGTCTCGTTTTCTTGTATAGAAGGCTATTATTTATAAATGTAAAAGACTATTAAATGGTTTTATATTTGTATTAGTTACTGGAAAATGGTGAGAAAAAGGGAAGGGGTCTAAAAGTTACTAATTATATTTCTAGAAAAACTCAAAGCTGTGACAGTGCGGCGGACAGTGTTGAACCAACTGAAGAGTAGGGTGAGCAAGCAAAGTGGAGTTTCTTCACAGACTGACATGGCAATGAAGGAATTGATAAAACGATTTGAAAGACTTGGTAAAGCAAAAAAATGCAGACCTAGAAGAGAAAGTGGAAAATTCATTACTTGGCCTTATTGGTGCAGATGAAGTGAAATGGAAATATTATACAGGTTTTTCATATTATATAATATAGTGAATTGTATAATTTTCCAAAATGTTAAAGATTTTGTTATTTCTAGCAGTACAACTACCATCTTCATTTGCCTTTACTAATACTAATGCTTATTAAATTGAAACTGGATGTGGATTTTAAGGATCTTGAAAATATTATTCACTTATTATATAACAAATTTGTTATTTTAATAAGGTGGCCAGGCCATTCTACTTTAAAATTAATATCCTCAAATGCTTCAGGGAAGTTTTTCATGATAAAACAACTGTCATTATAAATTTTTATAGGTATTTACTGAAAAACTGAACAAATTTGTTGGTCAAATTATAAACATCACCAGACAATAAATTAAATTTAGATAGCATCAAGCCAGGTGACATTGTTCTGGCAGATAGGGGATTTTTAATCAGCAATATTTTGAGCATGTACAGGGCAAAACTTGTGATTCCAGCATTCACAAAGGGAAAAAATCAACTGCATCCAATAGAAATCAAGGAGACTAGGCAAACTGATCATGTACGAATACATGTTCAAAGGGTTATCAGTCTTCAAAAAATAAGTTTAGAATATTTAGGGGTACTATTCCAATCAGTATGTCGAAAAAAGGTAGTAGGTCTGAAACGTTTAGCACGCTTGATAAAATTGTCATTGTCTCTTGTGTACTCATAAATTTAGGCCTTCCTATTATTCCATTATAAAAATCTTTGTAGAATTCTGGAAACAAGTCTATAAATGTAATTTTAAGTAAATTCATTGAAAACTTGTTTTTTGTTGTGATCTGGATAGCTTTTAGTGCACTATATTTAAAAACAACAATTTTGCAGATGACATCGCCATCCTGTGTAGTGCTAAGGGATAATAAAAATACAAGTAATTTAAAAAAATATTATTTATTAACCCTGTTCATGCCATTTTAAAATACCTACATCAATATTAATTTGGTACCAGTAGGTGAGATTTTGTCAATAACAAGGAAAAAGATATTTTTTTATAATCTGCAAACACATGTATTTGTTATTATTACGTTATCTATGTTATTAATTTATTTGTAATATTAATGAATAAGTTTTATTAATATAAAAAAATAAATCGATAAAAGTCAATGGAGTTTTAATAATCTTATTGTATAACTGAAAATATAAAAAATATAATGTTTGATTGACAATACTGATGGTGCTATGAGCAACTCAATAGTAATTAAATGGTCATAGTACTGGGAGTAATCATTTTGACATTATATATAAACCATCTAGTAAATTATTAAGGCAATATTATCAGATACATGCTGCAAAAATATATCTGAATGACAAACATAACAAGCTGTCATTGAATAAACAGAAAAAAAGATTGATATTCATTATATTTAAAACTTGCAAAAACAAATTACCAAATTTGGGCTCACTAAATATAGTTTCAAATATAATAACTAAGGAATCTAGTGCAGTAAAAAGCCTAATAACCCAAATGTAAAGAGCACTTTTCCTACCTTGATAAAACACTTAAAGGGGTCATATCAAAATTTTGATCAATGACAGGAATTTTATGTACGAAATAATTGTGAATACACGTTGTACTTGTATGATATCAATTATTGTTTTTATAATTTGTTTTCATTTTTATACATTCGACTTGCAGTTATAACAGTACCATGGAAAATTAGTGGTATCTTCTAGGTCTACGCATTCAAAATGAAACCATTCTACACAACATTCATCTCCATCATATCTAATGATTGGCACCACCACTACAAATACTATATGTCTATAACTGTATACCCCTCTAAGCGCCTTCTTTTTTGCCTACCTAATAATGCAGGCATTATAACTTCTTTATGAAACTTCATGCCAATTTTTTTTATTTTCCTCCCAGAATTTAAAATCAGGTAAAATTCTATTTCTGAAAAAAAGATCAGACGACACAGTCACAATAGTTTGTATTTGATACAGAAATTTTCATTTGGCACTGGTAATATAGCCACCACCTTCTTCTATTAGTCATGGTGATTTCATTTTTGGAAAAGTTTTATATGCAAAATATCACTAATGTGCAATAGATATGGACATGTTAGCAATTTTATAAGAATGACACATTGCCTTTTGTGCATTTTCTAACTGTTCATGGAGTTGTCACGGGCGGAAGAACGAAATCTACTTCAAATACCTACCTATTTCAGAGGATGATATGAAATGCCAAAGACCCATTTTCTATTCCTAATCCAGCTTCTAAATACAATTTCAGACTGAGTAAAGATAAAGAAGCATGTTGGTGTTTGGAAGACACGTTGGAGCTTTTCATGAGGAGTTACAGTTTGCTGATAATATAATTTTGTAGGTACTTGCAATGTTAGATTTTCTGAGTGTCTGGAGGAATAATTTCAGCATAGGTGCTAATAATAGCTTACCTTTCATCCATGAGCAAGACAGTACTCACTAGTTCAATAGAGGAAGTATGTGATTTGGAACCACTGCCGCTTCAGTGGTTGCTTGCGTTGAGGCTGCAAGGACAAGATGCCTGAATGTTGAAAGATATTACGGACCCAAATTATTCAACAAAAAAATTCCAAGAAATTAAAATTTATTTAAAAATTTCGCGTGTTTAAAGAAGAAATCAGAACATTTATACAAAACAATAAAAAAAAATTCATTATTTAAATTTATACCGATTTCTGTATATTTTTCTGAAACACTACTCCTTGGCCACTTCATTCACTAATTCCTTAAAGGTTAGTAGGTGTAGTTAATATATAATAGTAATTTTGTTTCTGTATTTTAATTTAGGTTACATACTTAATATTAATATTCTGTACATGATTTGTGGGATTGAGCAATACACTATTACGAAACAGACTTCCAAGCCTAATGTGATAGCTGTATTAGTTCAATCCCCACTTGACCCACAGATTTATATAATATTGAATTATACATATTATTACATGACATTATTTTGTATAGAATATTATTCTAAATTGTGATTGTATTTGTAAGGAACAATGTACAATAAACAAACAAAAAAAAAATAATTTCTGAACAAGAGGTGATCCATAAGTGTAACTTATTCTGACTGAAAACCACATTCAGTGCTATGATAAGAAACACTAATAGATTATCATTTGCTATTGAAATTTCCAAAGTATTGAAAGGAGCATGTCCAATAATACATAATTTGGCAGATAGACAAACTTACAGACGATTTTTCAAAGAAAGCAATTTATTAACTTTACCTGGACCTTAATAAGTGTATATTATTTCTTATAAAACAATTTCAAAATTATGTCAATTATCCTATTCATTTTTGTCATACACAGAGAAAGGTCCTTTATTCTATGCTATTCTAGCATGAAATTATACTACCAACTGCCTAATGAGATAAAAACTATTTCTAACGTAACACATTTCAGCTTTTGATTATTCAAAGACTTATGTGAGATGAAACCATATGCTAAAGAGAATCTTTCTAGATACAATTGTTTGTATAGTCCAGTGTGCTTTATTTTATGTATGCCTATTAGTTTAGAAACTCCTTCAATGGCCTATTTAAAATTTGTAATTATACAATTATTTTGAAATTCATGTCTATCCAATGAAATTACAAATTAACTGCTAAAGAAAGTGAAATATGAGATTACAGTAAAAGATTAGTGAATGACATATTATATTTTGGAAACATACTTGATGATTATAAATTCTAGAATATACTTGATGATTTGAATCTTATAATCCAAAATATAAGGAGTGGTGCATCGGCAAGGCATATTTTATTGCTGAGGTACTGATACTTCTTTGAATTCGTTAACAATGGTTTTATAACAGTCATGTGTTAGAAATTAATGTCTCATTGTTAATTTTTCAACCAAATGCAGAGAATTAGTGTTTTCCTTGTGAATCAGCAATCTAACAAACATTCTGGTCATACTTACCTTTGCAAACAAATTAAAGAAAGGAAACATCAAATTTATCAATAACTTTTAATTATAATAAAGCGATCCAATGTGAATGTGATATTTCACTTTTTGTGGGTTTCCCACACCTATCCAAAGCAAAATCCATTTGAGCTTCACTTTGGAAGCTCTACTCTACATATGAAAATATTGTTGTGTAAAATCAAAAGCTAAAAAGTTATTACATTTATTTATGAGCAAATAATTAGGGCATTAGTTGAATCATATTGCACAGATAAAAATTATTCTTTTCTTTCTTCTACTTTGATGTATCTTCATTATTTTCTGTCTCATAAGATTACAATGTCATATTCATACATTATGTACTGCCAGTGGCAAAAACTAGTTTTATTTTCTCCATGGTGTAGGTATGTAGTTTGTATTACACACTAGATGAATATAGGTATTATTAAAACAAAATTCGAGTTTTTTTTAAGATAAAGGTTTCAAAATTATACCTGTCAGAGGTAATAGATACATACACATTCTTTCAACTCGTAAACTCATGAAGATCTTTAAATGCCAGACCAGAAAAACATTGATTTAACATCACTGCTTTTAATATGTTAGAAATAAAAAATAACAAATTGTTTAATTTTTCCTTCATTTCTTCTAGCTCCTGCCTTAAAAAATAATTTTAAGCTTCTGTACCTCCATGGTATTTAAAGGCAGCGCATGTTGGGATATGCTATAGCTTTTGGAAGGGTTGATTGCTAGCCATTATACTTCCATACTTCTTAAGTTATGAGTCTTTCATGAAGCTGTCTCCTGTAAATAATGAGATTTAAGAAACAGTTTATAGAGTCTGAATCGCTACAGTATACACATAATTTGTAACCAGTACCTCGTATTTTTAAATTTTTTATTCATACAACATACAAAATATTTCCTCATGTCTGCCTCTTAGGCTTAGATAATATCAAAAAAGATTAATTAGCAGATGCTTGCTACTAACTTGCAAATAAAATAGTTCAATTTCCTAGGCGTTTTTGTGCCCCTACTTCATAGATTTATGTTCAAAATGGTTGGTCCATTTTTTTATATCCCTGTCCTTGAAATAGCAAGAACAAGAGAATAAATCGAATGTTCTATTTGTTTCCCTGAAAAAATATTATTTTATTAAATCATCAGCGACAAAAGTCAAGGAAGTAGATTCATGAATCAACCCAAACAATTAAATAACCCATTTTTATCTCTTAATTAGAACCGACGTGAGGAATAACAGACAGGGCAATACAACCAAGGTTCAACAATACATAATAATAATTAATATTCGATTACTTACCGAAGTAAGGAAATATCCATTTTTCCTTTCCGTTTCATCTTTGGACAAAACAAAGAATCTACACCATTATTTTTCACAGTAATGCTTGCAATTGAGAGCATAAGGCATCACCGTATTGTAAAATATGATTTTCTCTTCTTGAATATTTTTAAACAAATCAATTAATGCGCTTATTTGAAAGTATCTCAATTTTCAAAAACCTCTGTATTGACATGACCCATTGGCTTACATCTGCCGAACAGATGTTTGTCAGCTCACAAGTCACAGAGATACAGAAGATGACGTTAGGGACAGCAGTCCTAATTTCAAAAATTTATTCCACCAACCCAAAACTAATTAAAAAACTATAAAAATCCCCACCGTCGGAATTTGGTGAGGCCGAAATAAGTTGAGCCGTCGAAATGAATTAAAGTAGACCCTCATTATTCATTTTAATAATTTTAAATAACAATAAACAAACAAAATCTAACTAATCAAACATCAATCAGAAATATCAAGTTGAAAACATTGACACATGTGCATCCACTTTATTTTCGATCCATGCACAAAACAGAATTCGCCGGCAGACATAAAACAACATATGCTTCTAACAATTATTTTCCATCCATGCTCACAGGCTGGGCTGAGTCAAATGTTTTCAGTAGGGTAGTACACGTAACCCGAAACTGCCCGATCATCATGGTTGCCATGGTAATAGAAACACGTTTCTATTTCTTATCTTAGAGAGTACCAATACAGTTGTCTCAGATCATTTAGATGTCAAATAAATCATTAAATGAGGTTAGAATTTTTTGTAAGTTTGAATTTTAGTGGGTTTTGTGGTGTATGGATAGTCGATAGTGTATGGTGAGTTACAAAAAATGTAAAAAAATAGGTTATGGAAATGATCGACAGATTATAGAACCACAGCATATTACAAAATTTCGAGGATTGACATTTAACTGCACAAACACGTTCCTTTAACTCATCTGAGCATCTGAGGTTTCCAACTGAGCTGAGCCATCTGATTTTTAAGTGATCTGAGTTAGTGCAGATGTAAAAGGAAAGCACCTAGTGTACCACTTTTGCTGACGACATAAGAAAGAGAGGTCAGCGAGAGCGATAGAGCTAGACAGGGAAAAAGGGGAATAAACATACATAAGAAAGAGAGGTCAGTGAGAGAGATAGAGCTCATCAGGGAAAAAGCACACACCTACCTCCTAACCAGATATGTGGCACATCAGCAGTTGGCAAATCTTCTGCCGTTTTCCCTGACTAGCGCTATCTCATTCTAGCCACAAACGAGTGCTTGCATGCCCATTCCATATATGTTGAGACTTCACACACAGTTATTGATTTAAAAAAATTATTTTCTTTGACAAATAAAATAGGTTATAATTAATATATTATAGATGTCAAAAATGCACCAAAATCGCCACGAGCTCACAGAGTCTGTGGCGATAATTTGCTAATTTGCACTTAAGTGCTATTAAGTGAATAAGTCAAAAACAAAAAACTAGACTAGTTTTGCACTCAAATGCAAGACGAACATAATGTTGACAGTGTTGACACCCAGTTGCTAATGTTGCTATTAGTGCAGTGATAGGGCAATAAGTCGAAAACGCTAATAGTTTGAACAGGAACAGGTGCCCAACTCTTCCCTCTGCAAAGTACAACAACTGGGAGCCCAATAAGGCAAGATATGAATTCAAATATTTATAAAAGATGTCAGTTATAGCCCCATCTGATAATAAAATATATGACAATCATACCTCAAAATTGAGATCCAAAGGGCACTGCATAACATCTGGTTTTCTTAGTGTGCACAGAAGGTAGTTTCTTCCATCATAACCACACATTACTTGTGCTGGTTCGTCAGAAGATGTAGAATAATCTAAAGCAGCCATGGAAATATGAAATGGTTTTTTCACAGTTTGTGTGTAGCGCCTTTGAGGCTCCATTATCAAACCTAAACGTGTGAAAAACAATATTATATAGCTACGTTAGCACGTGTCTGAAGATATGTAATTAAAACAAATTAATAAGCATATAACACAACCTTAGTAACTACGTAATTACATACCCCAGAACATTTTGTACGTAGGTGCTTGAATCGAAAAAATAAATTAGCAAATAACTTTTATTGAATATGATGTTTTTTTAATACCGGGAAAAGCACAAATTCTTTAACGAACGCAGCAGCACCAAACGTACAACGTACCAAAACCCTAGGTTAGAACCACAAAACAGCCGGGCGATTGCGACTGGCGAAGAAAAAGGCGGCAGCGGCAGCACCACAAAATAGCTTCGGTTATTTCAGCACGCAGTACAGCATACTAAAGTGCTGTTCCAAATTACGGTTCTATCACCGCCCTAGAACTGTTTTAATCATGCCCCGCCCGTTTTACAGTTCTAAAAACGTTGATTGGTTGGTCCGCCAGGATACCAACCAATCATCGATTCTAGAATCACAAAATGGGCGGGGCATGATAAAAATAATTCTAGGACGGTGATAGAACCGTAATTTGGAACAGCCCTTAAACAACCACAACCAGCACATTTATCTCTGTAGAGTCGGCCATGCTCTGAGGATTTCCACGACCACAAAACAACCCCACTGACCTAGGAATAGTAGGAATTTCCTATATAAAAATGGTTTCTACGAATTTTGACCTTGACGGCGCCATTATGGATATGAACCATGTGTGAATACTGTGAATTCTAGATAGGGATGCGGAAATAAAAAGTATCGATACAGATACAAATTTGATATTTTTTGGCCAGGTCAATGATGGCGTGTTTAGGTCGTACAGCGAATTTTGTGCAGTTGATTACATTCCTCAATAATTAACATTATTTTCCATACCGATACCCCTACAAAAGTATCGATACCAGCTTGGAATCGCTCAAAAAATATCGATGACAAAAAGACAGATACAGTAATGTAAATTTCTAAATGTTTTGTTTGTTATTTTTTATGTTGTCATTCAAATAATATAAACTAGAAAATATATACCTGATATTTTGCAGAAAAATGAGGAACCTCTTTTAATTGTGATCAAATCACGAAAGGTTGAACGAGTCGGTCGTACAATTTTTGTTCTCTCAAAAAGTATTGTTTTTCGTGTGTTAAATGGTGAACCAAAAGTGGAAATGCAGTTGAGTTATCCGTCGCATTATGCTGTGCATGATGGTCTTAGAATAAACCTGCTAGAACTCTTCGTCTCGCTGTAATTTGAATATACTCGATAACATTGCAATTTGTATCGGGCAATTTCTTACGTAAAATCGGAGCAAAAACTGCTAGTGAACCGGATTGTTTTTGTTTTCTTGATTTATTCTGCTGTACCAGTGGCGTAGCAGTTTGAGTTTCTGACTGATCTATTGATGGTTCTGGATTTGATACAAAATGGTTTGCGCAAATTGTAAACAGAGTATCAGAGATGACTCTAATCCTATATCATGTGATAGCTGTGGAAGAATTGTCCACCGAAACTGCTCTGGTCTAAATGCTTCTGAATTTAAAGTAATGGATTTGAAGGGGAAAAGATTGCTGCGCTATTATTGTGAGGAATGCCAAAATGGTGTTAAGCTTATACCAACACTCTTAACAAAAATTGATGAGATGCACCAAGAAATTGCCAAGTTGAAAAAGCAACTGGAGAAGTCAGTGTCGGAGGAAAACGTTATAACAGAAATATATGAACGCCAAAGAAGATCAAATAATGTAATGTTGTATAATGTACCGGAGAAACCGAATCAACTTAATTATGATGTGGAGCAGGTCAAGGAACTGTTTAAGGAGATTTCTAAAGAAGATATTAGAATAATAAAAACTTTACGTGTTGGCAAGGATAATAAAAATGGTTCCCGGCCTTTAAAAGTTATACTTCAAAATGCTGAGGATGCAATGTTGATCATTCGCAACAAAAAGAATCTGGACAAGAAACGCAAGATTTATGTGGACTTAGACATGATGGCTATGCAGATGGACATCATGAGGAAGATGAAGGAGGAGCTGAAAGAAATAAGAGACAAAGGTGAAAATATTTTTATTAAGTATGTGAGAGGAATGCCTCAAATATCAAAAAACTCAAGAAACTAAATTCAGCTGATGATGATTGTATTTCAGTCTACTACCATAATGTTGGTGGGCTCCGTACAAAATTGTTAGAGTTACAGCATTTAGCTTCATGCTCTGTTTATGACATCTTAGTATTAGTTGAATCATGGCTTAATAAGGACTTTAGTGATAGTGAATTAGGATTAAATAACTATGATATATTCAGATTAGATAGGAACCCTGAAATTTCTGGTAAGACGAGACGAGGAGGTATACTCATAGCAGTCAAACATAAACTGTGTGCAAAGTTAGTTGATGTGACTCAAAGTTCTGTTGAACATCTTTTTGTTACTCTTGTAATCAACAATCGCAATGTCATTATAGGTGGTGTTTATATTCCCCCTTCATCAGATATGGAAGTTTACTTGCAACATGTTAATATTGTCGAGACTATTTCCTTGAATTATCATTCTAGTAAATTTGTTATATGTGGCGATTATAACCTACCTGAAGCTTCTTGGCACAATGATGATTTTGGTGTTAATGTGAACTGTCCTGACAACTCAAACGCGATTATTCTCTCAAATGGTTTTAGTTTCCAAAATTTCTACCAGGTAAATAGTATTGCAAACAGTATAAACGTTAGTTTGGATTTGATATTCAGCAGTGATCCTAATATTCATGTATCCGAGCCGATTGATCCTCTGTTTAATAATAGCATTCATCATACAGCGGTCTCATTTGATCTGTCATTTAAATGTGAGGCTAAACTCACTTATGAGGAGTACTTCTATGATTTCAGGCATGGAGACTATATTGGGTTAAATGATTTTTTGGTGCAAGTGCCCTGGAATGATTTTCTAACTCAGGACGTAAATGAAGCGGTAGTTAAATTTGATGATATTTTGTATGAGGGAATCTCCAGATATGTCTCTGTGAAGAAATTTAGAGTATCAAATTTCCCAAATTGGTTCAATGCACATTTGAGAAAGTTAATCAATCAGAAAAAGCTTGCTCATAAAAGATATAAGATGTCTGGTGAAGCTGATCACTATCATGAGTTTGCTAAGTTGCGGCAGCAGTGCTCAAAGCTGAGAGATGAGTGTTTTAAGAAACATATAATGAACACAGAGGACAGCATTTCAAGTAATCCAACCTATTTTTGGAAATACATTAGAAATAATAATAACCTTTATAAATTACCATCTAATATGACTTATAATAATGATTCTGGTTATGGTGGTGAGGAGATAGTCAATCTTTTTGCAGATTATTTTTCAACAGTATATGTAAATGAACGGGTTGATCAAATACCAAATTACTCATATAATAAAGACAACATAGATATAACTCGCTACCAATGTAATGTTCAGGAAATCATAGACTCTGTTATAGCAGCACCTTCAAAATTATCTTATGGTCCAGATGGGATACCACTGTTCGTTTTAAAAAAATGCATTTTTACTATAGCAAAACCACTCCTATTTATTTTTAACCTATCACTTGATTCTGGTATTTTTCCTCATTATTGGAAAGAAAGCTTTTTAACGCCCATACATAAATCTGGCAATAAAAATGATGTTCAAAACTATCGGGCAGTATGTCTACAATCCGAAATTCCAAAGCTGCTGGATTGCCTAGTATCGAAAAGATTAACCTGGGATAACCGCCAAATTATCTGTAATCAACAGCATGGTTTCGTTACAGGCAGGTCCACAGCCACAAACCTATTAATATTTGAAAAGTTTATAATTTCGGCTTTTGAGAACAAACTCCAGGTCGATTCAATCTATACTGATTATACAAAGGCTTTTGATACGGTGAATCATGATCTTTTGTTGGCTAAACTGAATAATCTGGGTATTGTGGGTTCTCAACTATCCTGGATTAAGAGTTATCTCTCAGGTCGGACACAATGTGTTCGGTATGCAGGCTCGATATCTTACCCAATCAAGGTCCTATCAGGTGTACCACAAGGTTCACATATCGGTCCTGTTCTATTTAATCTATTTGTTAATGATGTCGCAGAGTGCTTATCGAATAGTAGTTTTCTAATATTCGCAGACGATCTCAAGTTATTTAGAGCAGTTAAAGATACAAATGATGCAGAATTACTACAGGATGATATCTCGAACCTCACTTTGTGGTGTAATACTAACATGATTGAAATAAACCTTAAAAAATGTTGTCATATAAGTTTTACGAGAAGCTCAAATCCGCTTTACTTTGACTACAAAATTGGAAACCAGACTATAATGAAATTCAACAGTGTGAAGGATTTGGGAGTAACTTTTGTCACAAAACTATCTTTCAAACCGCACATACATGAAATCACTTCCAAATCCTTTAAAATGTTGGGATTTATATGTAGATCAGCCAAACATCTGTCAGCAGCTGAGGTTTTGCGCACTTTATATTGTTCACTCGTTAGGTTTATCCTTGAATACAACACAGTGATATGGTCACCTTACCTAATTGGTGATATTGATGCAATTGAAAGAGTACAAAACAAATTTTTGAAACAACCTGCATATAAAATTGGTTTTCAAAACCACAATTTAATGTTATCAGATATTTTAAACATATTAAACTTGGACGATACTTTAGAGCATCGTCGAACTATGCTTGATTTGTGTTTCATTGTCAAATTGTTGAAGAACTCCATAGATTGTCCAGAGATGCTTGCACAAATAAATCTTAATGTCAATCAGAGAAGAACTCGTGACGCAGAATTGTTTGCAATACCATTCCACTCCACAAATTATGGTATGTATGAATCTATCACCAGGATGCTCAGATATGGAAACCCGTTTCGTCACGAGGTTGATATATTTTCTGACAACATAAGAAACGCATGAGAAACATTTTAACCTGAATATGCCATAGTTACATTATATTGTTACTTTTTTGGACATATATATATATATATATATATATATATAAGACAAAACAAAAAAACAAAAACAAAAAGGATGCAACCCGGGCTCCGACACACCGGGCTGCTGTTCCATATATATATAAACAAAACAAAAACAAAAAAGGTGCAACCCGGGCTCCGACACACCGGGCTGCTGTTCCATTCCCCAGCGACTACTCCTCACATCGTCTTTTGTTGGTAGTCGAGGAGGACTATGTCGGGCTTATTTGCATGTATAAGCTCGAGCGTGGAGAATGAGTAGTTCCAGTAAATTCGGCACCTCTCGTTCTCCACAACGGACTCAATGTCCCCTGGAGCGTATGGCAGCACCGGTGTCTCATCTATACCGTATGAGTGCCTTAAATGGTAGTATAGCACTCGTAGAGCCGCGTTGTGCCGATAGACGTAGGCTGTGCCAGCGTACACCTTACACGCCGACAAGAGGTGCGTAAGGGTCTCTGGCGCCTGCAGGCAGGCTCTACAGCGGATATCGGGCACATCCATACCCATAATCCGGCTACGGTATACTAAGGTGTTGAAGACACCGTCTTGGCAAGCCATTATAGAGCTCTCAGTCTCCGACTTCAACCCATTAGACCTTAGGAAGGAGAAGGTCAACTGCTCAGATAAACCATGCTCTTCTAGATGTTTGTAGAAGATTCCGTGCATTGGTTTATCTTTGTGAAGTCTTAAAAGCAATTGGACTTCAGCAGTTTTAATCCGGGTTTTTAATTGTGCGGGAGCAAGTTCCGTAACGGACTGCTGACACCTCCGCGTGAAGTCGAGCGTGAGACTAAGTTCTTCGGCTGCCCGTGTTGCTGCTTTAAAAAGGAAGGCTCCTTTACCCGCAATCTCGTGCTCTCGCACAAAGCGGATCAGGGGATCGGTGCTCGTCGTAACATAGCAGGCAGTGGCCAGTACTACTCTGTTGTGCAGATGCTCCAAACTCAATAGTCCACGCCCTCCCAGGTGTCGCGGGAGGTATATTCGCGGGACAGAGGATCTAGGATGTAGACTTCCCTCCATATTCATCCTTTTGCGGGTCTTTATGTCGATTTGTCGCAGCTCTTCCACGTTCCAGTGGACAGCACCAAAGCTGTATAGCAACAATGGGACCGCAAGCATGTTTGTGGCAGCGACTTTGTTTTTGCCGGACAGTTCTGACGACCAGATCTGCCGGAGTCGGTGCAAATACTTGCGGCGGAGACACTCTTTGACCAATTCTGCCTCTTGGATGTGACGCTGCGCCACTCCAAGGTAGGTATAGGTATCTCCGGCATGCAGTTGTCGCAAGATGCTCCCATCAACGAGCTGCTCCTCATCTTCACTATCTCCGCAACGTCCTCTTTTGAGATGAACCATGGCACATTTGTCTATCCCGAACTCCATACCAATAGCTTGACTGTAATCCTGCACTACCCTCAGCGACTGCTCTAAATCGCGTTGTCCGGAGGCATAGAGTTTCAGGTCATCCATGTAAAATAAGTGGGTGACCTTGTGCCTCCGGTAATTGGGCTTGCCACAGCTGTATCCCTTAGTATTTTTCAGCGCTATGGACAAAGGCAGTAGCGAGATGCAAAAGAGCAAGGGACTCAAGGAGTCTCCTTGGAAGACCCCTCTTTTAAATGATACCAACTCTGTTCGAACCCTGGTTTCACCCGATGTTATAGTGAACCGAGTCTTCCAGAGCGGCATCAGTTGTTTAATGCATCCCACTATTTGATCATCTACCGAAAGACATTCCAACAGCCGCACAATCAGTTCATGAGACGTAGTGTCGAATGCCTTCCGATAGTCGATCCAGGCCATAGAAAGGTTTCGCAGGTAATGCACGGAGTCCTGTGTGACACAGCGGTCAATCAACAGGTTATCCCTGCAGCCAGCTACTCCTTTCTTAGACCCTCTTTGTTCATATACGCTGAGAAATACGGGATTTACAGCTTGAAGGATACGCATGTACAAGATTCTGGTGAAGAGCTTGTAACATGCGTTCAGACATGTTATTGGCCTGTAGTTTTTAGGATCAGACAAATCTCCGGTCTTCGGGAGAAGCACGGTTCGACCCTCGACAAACCAAGCCGGAATTGGCTGCTCCTGATTTAGCCACGAGTTAAAAACTCTAGCTAAATGCCGGTGGCAACTGGGAAACTTTTTCAACCAGTAGGTGTTTATGCCATCCGGGCCAGGAGCTGCGAAATTCTTTGCGCCTCGTAAGGCACCAAGAATTTCTTCCGTGTTTATCGGGTGACGCAGTACATTCAGGTTTGGAGTCCTCCTACAAACGGACTCGAACTGCGCCAAGGCCGGAGTGTCTGCTTGGAGAGGTTTGGGGTGTTCGTAAATGCCCCTCCAGAAAGTCTCCACGCGATCAGCAGTTGGCGGCTGCTCTATGACTGGTGGTCGCTGTTGGAAGAGACGAGCAGGCTTTTCGGAAAACAATCTGTTTTCCTCCAAACCTCTCGCCCGCGTCACCAGTGATCGTTTAGCAGCGATTAGCGTCCGTATCCTGTCAAGACAATGCTGCTTGACAACAACCAGTACCGCTTGACTGAGCGTGTGATGGTCGCGCCTTAGCTCTCGGGCTATCTGGCGCACGCGGCGCGTAAAAGGCCTACCGGCCGCTCTATATTCCATCACACACTGGATACGGGATGCTTCTTGGCGAGCCAACTGGATTTTCGCTTCCATCTGGCGCACCCGCCTCTGTGCTCTCTCGACAGGAGAGTCTCTCACTCTCCCCTGTCCAGCCAGCCTCAGAGCCGCAGCGTAAATTTCGCAATTGATGCTCCAAATGTCAGAGACCTCCGATAGACGTTCACTCAACGCCTCATCCTCTCTCTTTAAATCTGCCAGCTTGAAGGACCTCTTGTTGTTATGCAAGGCCCTTCGGTCACTGAAATCTCCAGGTGAGACGGCTTCGTCGATTTCCCTCTCAGCGGGCCTCATCGGCGACCTTTCAGCCTGGTTAACAGGCCTTTCAGTCGCCGGAGGGGCAGGCTGAGCTGGAGCACGAACGTATCCCTGCCCCCGAAGGTAAAATACCTGGTTCCGCAAGCTCTGGGAGGTAATTGTGCTATGCTCTGGATGCATTTCACACCACCTCCCATGCATGCGGGACATGTATCCCCTACGGCGCGGGCTACTGCTCTCGTAGCAGCTCAGCAGGTCATCCTTCAGTTCCGTCGTCCACCTAAAACGGTCCATGTCGTTGCGTGTGTCGTCGTCAGGGCGATCCGAGGCACCGCCACCTTGCCCAGAGCCGGCTTCCGATACCGGCCTGGTGTGGGTGCTCTTCTTCTGGGGCGGTCGAACCAGAAGGTAGGGCCCGTCCGGTGGTTAGCCTTAGGGCCCCCAGCCGACATTTCGGAGGCAGCCGACCACATTGCCTCCTAGGGATGACCTGTACAGGTTGCCGGCCGGCTTTCATCCCTGGCTTGGGTTATCCCCACAGTGTCGCCACGCACCGAATAGCCGTTTTATATATATATATATATATTACCCGTCTGGGTCCGGGTTTAGAATGTTCCCAGGGTTTAATCTGCCTGTCGTAAGAGGCGACTAAAAGATTGGTAGTCCTTGCCTTAAAAGGGCCTATGGTGGTCACCGGCTGTGAAAGCAGGCGTATGAACCACCATAGTGAGGAAGCGGCTGCACCTATGTTAAGGACGGCTTCCCGACAGCGTCTGACCCCAGGTTAGGGGCGGCTGATAGCAAACCTGGCAGTAGGTATAAAATGCGCCCCCAGGAAGCCGACCAACATCAAACGGCTATTCGGTGCGTGGCGACACTGCGGGGATAACCCAAGCCAGGGATGAAAGCCGGCCGGCAACCTGTACAGGTCATCCCTAGGAGGCAATGTGGTCGGCTGCCTCTGAAATGTCGGCTGGGGGCCCTAAGGCTAACCACCGGACGGGCCCTACCTTCTGGTTCGACCGCCCCAGAAGAAGAGCACCCACACCAGGCCGGTATCGGAAGCCGGCTCTGGGCAAGGTGGCGGTGCCTCGGATCGCCCTGACGACGACACACGCAACGACATGGACTGTTTTAGGTGGACGACGGAACTGAAGGATGACCTGCTGAGCTGCTACGAGAGCAGTAGCCCGCGCCGTAGGGGATACATGGCCCGCATGCATGGGAAGTGGTGTGAAATGCATCCAGAGCATAGCACAATTACCTCCCAGAGCTTGCGGAACCAGGTATTTTACCTTCGGGGGCAGGGATACGTTCGTGCTCCAGCTCAGCCTGCCCCTCCGGCGACTGAAAGGCCTGTTAACCAGGCTGAAAGGTCGCCGATGAGGCCCGCTGAGAGGGAAATCGACGAAGCCGTCTCACCTGGAGATTTCAGTGACCGAAGGGCCTTGCATAACAACAGGAGGTCCTTCAAGCTGGCAGATTTAAAGAGAGAGGATGAGGCGCTGAGTGAACGTCTATCGGAGGTCTCTGACATTTGGAGCATCAATTGCGAAATTTACGCTGCGGCTCTGAGGCTGGCTGGACAGGGGAGAGTGAGAGACTCTCCTGTCGAGAGAGCACAGAGGCGGGTGCGCCAAATGGAAGCGAAAATCCAGTTGGCTCGCCAAGAAGCATCCCGTATCCAGTGTGTGATGGAATATAGAGCGGCCGGTAGGCCTTTTACGCGCCGCGTGCGCCAGATAGCCCGAGAGCTAAGGCGCGACCATCACACGCTCAGTCAAGCGGTACTGGTTGTTGTCAAGCAGCATTGTCTTGACAGGATACGGACGCTAATCGCTGCTAAACGATCACTGGTGACGCGGGCGAGAGGTTTGGAGGAAAACAGATTGTTTTCCGAAAAGCCTGCTCGTCTCTTCCAACAGCGACCACCAGTCATAGAGCAGCCGCCAACTGCTGATCGCGTGGAGACTTTCTGGAGGGGCATTTACGAACACCCCAAACCTCTCCAAGCAGACACTCCGGCCTTGGCGCAGTTCGAGTCCGTTTGTAGGAGGACTCCAAACCTGAATGTACTGCGTCACCCGATAAACACGGAAGAAATTCTTGGTGCCTTACGAGGCGCAAAGAATTTCGCAGCTCCTGGCCCGGATGGCATAAACACCTACTGGTTGAAAAAGTTTCCCAGTTGCCACCGGCATTTAGCTAGAGTTTTTAACTCGTGGCTAAATCAGGAGCAGCCAATTCCGGCTTGGTTTGTCGAGGGTCGAACCGTGCTTCTCCCGAAGACCGGAGATTTGTCTGATCCTAAAAACTACAGGCCAATAACATGTCTGAACGCATGTTACAAGCTCTTCACCAGAATCTTGTACATGCGTATCCTTCAAGCTGTAAATCCCGTATTTCTCAGCGTATATGAACAAAGAGGGTCTAAGAAAGGAGTAGCTGGCTGCAGGGATAACCTGTTGATTGACCGCTGTGTCACACAGGACTCCGTGCATTACCTGCGAAACCTTTCTATGGCCTGGATCGACTATCGGAAGGCATTCGACACTACGTCTCATGAACTGATTGTGCGGCTGTTGGAATGTCTTTCGGTAGATGATCAAATAGTGGGATGCATCAAACAACTGATGCCGCTCTGGAAGACTCGGTTCACCATAACATCGGGTGAAACCAGGGTTCGAACAGAGTTGGTATCATTTAAAAGAGGGGTCTTCCAAGGAGACTCCTTGAGTCCCTTGCTCTTTTGCATCTCGCTACTGCCTTTGTCCATAGCGCTGAAAAATACTAAGGGATACAGCTGTGGCAAGCCCAATTACCGGAGGCACAAGGTCACCCACTTATTTTACATGGATGACCTGAAACTCTATGCCTCCGGACAACGCGATTTAGAGCAGTCGCTGAGGGTAGTGCAGGATTACAGTCAAGCTATTGGTATGGAGTTCGGGATAGACAAATGTGCCATGGTTCATCTCAAAAGAGGACGTTGCGGAGATAGTGAAGATGAGGAGCAGCTCGTTGATGGGAGCATCTTGCGACAACTGCATGCCGGAGATACTTATACCTACCTTGGAGTGGCGCAGCGTCACATCCAAGAGGCAGAATTGGTCAAAGAGTGTCTCCGCCGCAAGTATTTGCACCGACTCCGGCAGATCTGGTCGTCAGAACTGTCCGGCAAAAACAAAGTCGCTGCCACAAACATGCTTGCGGTCCCATTGTTGCTATACAGCTTTGGTGCTATCCACTGGAACGTGGAAGAGCTGCGACAAATCGACATAAAGACTCGCAAAAGGATGAATATGGAGGGAAGTCTACATCCTAGATCCTCTGTCCCGCGAATATACCTCCCGCGACACCTGGGAGGGCGTGGACTATTGAGTTTGGAGCATCTGCACAACAGAGTAGTACTGGCCACTGCCTGCTATGTTACGACGAGCACCGATCCCCTGATCCGCTTTGTGCGAGAGCACGAGATTGCGGGTAAAGGAGCCTTCCTTTTTAGAGCAGCAACACGGGCAGCCGAAGAACTTAGTCTCACGCTCGACTTCACGCGGAGGTGTCAGCAGTCCGTTACGGAACTTGCTCCCGCACAATTAAAAGCCCGGATTAAAACTGCTGAAGTCCAATTGCTTTTAAGACTTCACAAAGATAAACCAATGCACGGAATCTTCTACAAACATCTAGAAGAGCATGGTTTATCTGAGCAGTTGACCTTCTCCTTCCTAAGGTCTAATGGGTTGAAGTCGGAGACTGAGAGCTCTATAATGGCTTGCCAAGACGGTGTCTTCAACACCTTAGTATACCGTAGCCGGATTATGGGTATGGATGTGCCCGATATCCGCTGTAGAGCCTGCCTGCAGGCGCCAGAGACCCTTACGCACCTCTTGTCGGCGTGTAAGGTGTACGCTGGCACAGCCTACATCTATCGGCACAATGCGGCTCTACGAGTGCTATACTACCATTTAAGGCACTCATACGGTATAGATGAGACACCGGTGCTGCCATACGCTCCAGGGGACATTGAGTCCGTTGTGGAGAACGAGAGGTGCCGAATTTACTGGAACTACTCATTCTCCACGCTCGAGCTTATACATGCAAATAAGCCCGACATAGTCCTCCTCGACTACCAACAAAAGACGATGTTCGTTATCGAGTTCTCGGCACCTGCCGAGGGGAACATCGTCTCTAAGGAGGAGGAAAAGCGGACCAAGTATCAGGAGCTCCTCGGACAACTTCGCAGGCTCTGGCCGGACTACACTGTGAGTCTGCTAGTAATGGTCATTGGATCCCTAGGTGGTATGAGGGATACGCTGCTCTCTGCACTGCGCAAAATGCCGGTGTGCCGTGCGGCGGCGCACATCTTAGCCGCCAGAATGCAGAAGGCAGTCATCCATGGGTCCCTTCGTCTGCTTAGGACGCACGATACGCGGACCCAGTGATTGCTCACCTCACGGTGTGAGGAGTAGTCGCTGGGGAATGGAACAGCAGCCTGGTGTGTCGGAGCCCGGGCTGCACCTTTTTTGTTTTTGTTTTGTCTATATATATATATATATATATAGACGCTTAACGTTGCTACCTCCAAAGTATATATATACCGAACGTACTTCCCTCATATATAACGTACTTACCTCCGATTTCGGAGGTAACTACGAACACCCATAAAATCCATTGCCATCAGCCTGTCCAAGGCCATCCCCACCCATACACGAAAATTTGCTAGGAGGCCCCTTCGGCCCATATATAACCTCTGATTTGCTCATTTAGTTCAACGATTTACCGCAGGCGTTGCTGTAGTTTTGTTAAGACGGTAAATCCCATACAGAGTTCCCTCCATGCTATATATAATGCGCATTGTTCCCTCCGGTTTCATATATAATGATCGTAGATACGTAGATACCTCCAGCTGCATAAATATAATGTGCATAGTTCCCTCCATTTCATGTGACGATCCCAGCTAAGTTTTCCTTGTATAGATTTCAGTTATTTGTGAATAAATGATTTTTCTGACTACAGCTTTGATAGTGGTAGACGGTTGGATGCTGTCATCCGTTGATTCTCGTCGCACCGGGTAATAATATCACCTCGCCTACATTGGTGAGGTGAGAGGTCCGCATGTTTCCTCACCTAGGTTGTGGGATAGATTCCCTATTTATCATTTCCCCACTCTTTATCTTCAGATTTAGTACCAACAATAATGATGAACCCTTCGAGTGCAAACATTTTTGTTCGGACGTAAGGCGCCTTCTCATTCGAAATATCCGAGAGGAGAATGTCCTCGGGGGAACATTTTCAACGTCAAGCTATCTCTCACGAATCTCTGCGGAATCAACAGCAATATCAATGCTGCTCATCGCTGTTTGCAGTCTAATAGGCCCGCTACCGTATTTCTGGTGGAAACAGAGATCTCCTAGTCGGTGCCACTAAATCATCTAAAATTTCCAAGCTAATAGTGTCACTGTTGCATGAGGAAAAATGGAGGAATACAGGCCTTTGTACGTAGCAATCTATCCTGCTCAAAAGTTTACCATAAGCCATGAAATGACGTAGCTAGTGAGAAATCTCACTTTCTTTCCACGTGTCTTCTCACACTCCACCAGTCTGCTGGATCCTTTTCTGACAACAAATCCTGTCCCTTACGAAATCGACATGCATAATGCTTTGGGCAACTCAGATCATGATTTAGTCGACGTTAAGTTCCTTCCTGTGATAGGTGTGTCAGCGGAAGCTCGCCCAAGCCTCAAAATCTGACATTACGGCCATGCTGACTGGGGTGGTCTTGGAGACTCTTCTATAGCTTTCCCTTGAGGGAGGTTTACTTTGCGAAACACGATGTACCAACTGTCTGCTCGGAAATCAAAAGGAAATCAAAGGGGTTATTCATTTAGGTATGGAAGCGTGTATCCCGCATACATTAAAAAAATCCAAGCGAGAATCCAACGGCTGGTTTGGTAAGTCCTGTGATACAATGATTTAGCTCGTCGGCAAAAATTACTGGCTCACCGAACCTACTTACAGAACCCCACCATCGAGAACAGAAAAGATAATGATTAGTCCAGAAACAGATAAAACAAAATCCCTTAACATCTAAAAAGCCAACACGATCCCAAAATAAAACAGAATCTCAATGGTAGGCGATCTTTCTGGATTCTGGCCAAACAAATAGAGGAAAACTTCTGGAAGACTAGCTTTTTTCCTATCACATGTGCAGATGAAACAGTGGCCACAGCTTCTAAGGACAAAGGTGAAGTAGTAGCCAAGGCATTTGCAACAAGTTCTATCATAAATGTCTCTCCCAATGTTCGGATATCATGGATACCGAGAGTTCCTCAAGTTATGAGCGAGATAACGTTCAAAACCAAAACAGTCCAAAAGGTGCTATAGTCGGTTGACATCAATAAGGCGACGGTGCCCAACATTATCCCCGCTGTTGTTTTGAAGAAGTGTGCAGCGGAGCTTGCTCCCATACTAACCCACCTCTTTCGGATGTCTTACAACTCCTTCATTTTCTCAAAAGACCGGAAGTCGGCTTGTATCCATCCGCTGCCAAAAAAAGGACCCAAAGCTAATCTCACGTCGCTGCTTTCAATACTTCAAAGGCATTCGATCGACTGTGACATGCGGCTCTCCTAAACAAGCTTCCATCCTATGGTTTTCCCATTAAACTGTGCGGTTGGTTAGCAGACTTCCTCTCTGGTCGCAAAATTTCTGTCGTGGTACATGGCTTCTTTTTTCCTTCCATCAAAGCGGGAATGGGTACTGGCTCCGACATTGTTACTGCTCCATATCAATGATATCTAGCACTGCAAACCCAGTCCACAGTTTCGTGGATGGCAGTACTTTACACGCAAGCATCATAAGCAATAGGCTGATATCTGTGGTTGAGCTCGAATGCAGAACGCTGGCAGCGCCTGCTTCGCTGCGAAAGGACCTGGAGACCAATACCGCTTTGGGACTCAAGAATATGGTGAAATTTAATGCTTCCAAGACCCTGTACTATACACTTTCAATCAAAAAGTGTACAAGCGAACACCCTATTGTAGATAATAATCAGGCTACGCCAAGGAGTCACTCATTCAAGCATTACAGAAAACATAATCTGACATGAACACGTTTTGTCAACTGCAACAGCTGCGGACACCTACTCTTCAGAGCCAGAAAGTACTTCCAACCATCCAACCTTTTCATGCTGTATAAAGCTCAGATAAAACCTGGCCTGGAGTATTACTCTCATATATGGGGTACTGCTGCTCTTACTACCTTGGTTATACTTGATGCAGTCCAGAGAGGGGCAATTCGATTAATCGGTGACCTAACATTAACACGTCCCTCCAGTCTCTTTCTCGCAGGCATGCTGTTGGTGACTTCCAACTTTTCTATCGGTATTTAAACGAAATCTGCTCCCCTGAGCAATCATCTATCAGTTCATCAAGCATCATTCATTAGAGCAACACCATTAGAGGCACCCGCTGGACCGCTCTGCACCTCACACCAAGACAGCCGTTCATCGTCCATCAAGAGCCGAGCGCTACGATCGTATCTTTGTTACCAGAATGTCCAGGGCTTGGAATTGACTGCCAAGATAAGCTTTTACTGAGCCTACTAGAGTTGGCCCATTCAACTCCCACGTCCAAATTTCCTCTAACATAACCCTTGCATAGCAGCCGCCATGCTCTGGTATATATTTAGACTTTGCCTTCATGCACTGCTTAGTTATAAAAACGCTGTACTTAAACTGCCGTTCAACTGTAATGGAACGCCGTTACCAAATATAACGTCATTTAAGTGACGTATTTGACGGTTTGTATGCGCTGTATTTAAACTGCCCTAAAACGGTAGCCTACCAAAGTGCTGCTGATGCCTATCAGATTCGATTTTTGTTGAAATCGCAATTGTTTATAATTTTTTCTCGCATGGTTGCGGTAGTAACAAGTATTGACGGGCTGTGCCAAGTCAACACCTGAGTTATTATTCTTCTCAATTCAGGAAGGACCGTACAATGCTGCAGGTCTTGCGGATTACAGACTTTTGGAAGGTTTTATGTAACTTTTCATCCAGGCCCAATTGTTGCAGGTGTGGTGTAAATGTATTTGGAGTAAGGCCTGAGACCGACATAATGAGGGGGACAATGACAACATTGTTTTGTTTCCATAGCCGTTTTATTTCTATGGCGAGATCGGTGTATTTAGATATCTTCCCAGCGTAGGTGTTTTGGATGTTCATATCATTGGGAATCGCAATATCTATTAAGTAGGTCACTTTGTCTGTCTTTGACTGGAAAACTATATCTGGCCTATTTGCTGGGATGGTTTGGTCTGTATGTATTTCAATGTCCCAGTATAGTTTGAATTGATTGTTCTCGAGTACTGAGGTCGGTGTGTAGTTATAATATGGATCTGTGTTTTCAATTAGCTTGTTTGTTGTGGCTAGTGCTTGGTGTATGACTGGCTGCAGAGTTATGTCTGGCTGTATACTCAGTTCCAGCGAGCGTTTTGCATCCACTAGTTATGTGTTCTGTTGTTTCCTTCTGTTGGTGGCATTTTCTGCAATTATCATCAGAGATGGATGGATCTTTAATTATGTACTTCCTGTAATTTCGTGTCGCAATTACTTGGTCCTGGATAGCAAGCATAAAACCTTCCGTTTCCGGAAAGAGCTGGCCATCCGGCAGCCAGGTGTATGACTGCTTTTCATTAATGTGGTCTTGTGTAACACGGTATCTATGTTTGCCGTGGAGTGCCTTCTGCGACCAGGTGTTTATTTTTTCTTGTTGTGCTTGTATGTGGATGTGTGCGTCTGCTGCGTGGTCTGGACAGGAAAGGACGAGTGGTGTGTAGTTTTTGTCTGCTTTTACTGCCTTATGCAAGTTTGTTTGTTTACTGTGGAAAAAGTGTCTGAGTGATTTTATTTGTTTCGCATGAAGTGACTGTATATCTATAATTCCTCTGCCCCCTTGTTTTATGTCTATGGTGAGCCTTTCCTTGCATGCGTTGGGATGTGACATTCTGTGTTTTGCGAGTTCTGTTCGGATGAGTATATGGATATTTTCTATGTCAGTGTGCGACCACTTGATAATGCCAAATGAATATGTTAGGATTGGTATAGCAAATGTGTTAATAGCTTTTGTATCATTTCTAGAATTTAGTTTCGTTTTTAACAGTCTAATAAGGCGGTCTTTAAACTCTTGTGTTAGTTGTGATTTGATTTTTGTGTGGTCTATCTTAACGTTTTGATTGATACCCAGGTACTTGTACGTTTCATCCTTGTACATGTTGTCTAGCGCCTGGCCAGTTACTACTTCCTGTTCGGGATGGTTTTTCCATTGGCCTTTATTGATGTGAAGCACCTTGCATATTTACTCATGCCAAATTCCATCTTGATATCTGACGTACAAACTTCTGTTATTCTGAGTAATTCTCTCAGTTGCACTTCTGTGGCGGCATACAGCTTTAGATCATCCATGTAGAGAAGATGATTGATTTTATGTTGATTTGCTTTCTGGTGCCTGATGGTGAAACCACAGTTTGTGCAGTTAAGTGTGTTGGAGAGCGGATTGAGACAGAGACAGAACCATAGTGAACTGAAATAGTCACCCTGAAAGATACCACGACGTACATCTAGCTCATCCGTTTGGATATGACCGTCCTCAGTTTGAAGGTGTATATTTGTTCGCCATGTCTCCATCGTTCTCGTAAGAAACTGACGAAGCCCTGGGTTGATTTTAGATATTTGAAGAGTTTTTGTTAGCCAGCTATGGGGTACAGAGTCGAAAGCTTTTTTATAGTCGAAGAAACAGGTATGAAGGTTCCTGTGTTCTTTTCTGGTTTGCTCTATGATCACACTATCAATTATAAGTTGTTGCTTGCATCCATGGCTTTGTTTTCTACATCCTTTTTGTTCTTCAGTCAGGATGCTGTTTTCCGTCAGGTGTTGTTCAATTCTTCTGCATATGCGGTGATGATCTTGTACAAGGTGGGAAGACAAGTGATTGGGCGATAGTTGGCAGGGTTCTTGGTGTCTGCGTTTTTGGGTTTTATATTTCCCGGTGTATAGGTATATTTCAACAGTCTGAGACTAGACACCAAATTTTAGATTTAATCGACGTGACAATAGCAGAATCTTTAACGGGAAAAGCCAACATACTAATAAGCTGTTGGAAAGATTAGCTGCATTCCAATGGGCCTTTCGACGGTAGTTTGAGTACACAGAACACAAAGCCGCCAAATGCGCCACTCAATGACGTCACATCATCTATCATCGCCATTCCATTAAGCTACCGTTAAACAGCAGTTTAATTGCAGCGTTATAAAAAAGCCCAAAACTGAAAACATTGTTTCAATTAGACAAACACCTACAACATTTCAGTGCTGGCGAATATACTGCCTGAGTTAATATTGTACGGATTACCGTAACACATGGCCTTCAATTGGAGGTAACTAAGTTGTGTCTTTCTAATACTCTAATATAAAAAATTGGAGGTAACAAGCAATTGCCCCTATCATACATATATAAATTATTTTTGAGAAATCTTTACCCCTCTCTTGAGAAACGGTATCGTTAGCTTCCCCTCTTTCAATATATGCATATACTGCCAGTATAACTTAAGCCAAAAGGCCGGAGGTTGGTCCGCCTTGCTTCTATCATGGAGGGAACAACGATCCTCGTATACATATATATATATATATATATATATATATATATATATATATATATATATATATATATATATATATATATATATATAAACGAAACAAAAACAAATAAGGTGCAACCCGGGCTCCGACACACCGGGCTGCTGTTCCATTTCCCAGCGACTACTCCTCACACCGTGAGGTGAGCAATCACTGGGTCCGCGAATCGTGCGTCCTAAGCAGACGAAGGGACCCATGGATGACTGCCTTCTGCATTCTGGCGGCTAAGATGTGCGCCGCCGCACGGCACACCGGCATTTTGCGCAGTGCAGAGAGCAGCGTATCCCTCATACCACCTAGGGATCCAATGACCATTACTAGCAGACTCACAGTGTAGTCCGGCCAGAGCCTGCGAAGTTGTCCGAGGAGCTCCTGATACTTGGTCCGCTTTTCCTCCTCCTTAGAGACGATGTTCCCCTCGGCGGGTGCCGAGAACTCGATAACGAACATCGTCTTTTGTTGGTAGTCGAGGAGGACTATGTCGGGCTTATTTGCATGTATAAGCTCGAGCGTGGAGAATGAGTAGTTCCAGTAAATTCGGCACCTCTCGTTCTCCACAACGGACTCAATGTCCCCTGGAGCATACGGCAGCACCGGTGTCTCATCTATACCGTATGAGTGCCTTAAATGGTAGTATAGCACTCGTAGAGCCGCGTTGTGCCGATAGACGTAGGCTGTGCCAGCGTACACCTTACACGCCGACAAGAGGTGCGTAAGGGTCTCTGGCGCCTGCAGGCAGGCTCTACAGCGGATATCGGGCACATCCATACCCATAATCCGGCTACGGTATACTAAGGTGTTGAAGACACCGTCTTGGCAAGCCATTATAGAGCTCTCAGTCTCCGACTTCAACCCATTAGACCTTAGGAAGGAGAAGGTCAACTGCTCAGATAAACCATGCTCTTCTAGATGTTTGTAGAAGATTCCGTGCATTGGTTTATCTTTGTGAAGTCTTAAAAGCAATTGGACTTCAGCAGTTTTAATCCGGGTTTTTAATTGTGCGGGAGCAAGTTCCGTAACGGACTGCTGACACCTCCGCGTGAAGTCGAGCGTGAGACTAAGTTCTTCGGCTGCCCGTGTTGCTGCTCTAAAAAGGAAGGCTCCTTTACCCGCAATCTCGTGCTCTCGCACAAAGCGGATCAGGGGATCGGTGCTCGTCGTAACATAGCAGGCAGTGGCCAGTACTACTCTGTTGTGCAGACGCTCCAAACTCAATAGTCCACGCCCTCCCAGGTGTCGCGGGAGGTATATTCGCGGGACAGAGGATCTAGGATGTAGACTTCCCTCCATATTCATCCTTTTGCGGGTCTTTATGTCGATTTGTCGCAGCTCTTCCACTTTCCAGTGGATAGCACCAAAGCTGTATAACAACAATGGGACCGCAAGCATGTTTGTGGCAGCGACTTTGTTTTTGCCGGACAGTTCTGACGACCAGATCTGCCGGAGTCGGTGCAAATACTTGCGGCGGAGACACTCTTTGACCAATTCTGCCTCTTGGATGTGACGCTGCGCCACTCCAAGGTAGGTATAAGTATCTCCGGCATGCAGTTGTCGCAAGATGCTCCCATCAACGAGCTGCTCCTCATCTTCACTATCTCCGCAACGTCCTCTTTTGAGATGAACCATGGCACATTTGTCTATCCCGAACTCCATACCAATAGCTTGACTGTAATCCTGCACTACCCTCAGCGACTGCTCTAAATCGCGTTGTCCGGAGGCATAGAGTTTCAGGTCATCCATGTAAAATAAGTGGGTGACCTTGTGCCTCCGGTAATTGGGCTTGCCACAGCTGTATCCCTTAGTATTTTTCAGCGCTATGGACAAAGGCAGTAGCGAGATGCAGAAGAGCAAGGGACTCAAGGAGTCTCCTTGGAAGACCCCTCTTTTAAATGATACCAACTCTGTCCGAACCCTGGTTTCACCCGATGTTATAGTGAACCGAGTCTTCCAGAGCGGCATCAGTTGTTTGATGCATCCCACTATTTGATCATCTACCGAAAGACATTCCAACAGCCGCACAATCAGTTCATGAGACGTAGTGTCGAATGCCTTCCGATAGTCGATCCAGGCCATAGAAAGGTTTCGCAGGTACTGCACGGAGTCCTGTGTGACACAGCGGTCAATCAACAGGTTATCCCTGCAGCCAGCTACTCCTTTCTTAGACCCTCTTTGTTCATATACGCTGAGAAATACGGGATTTACAGCTTGAAGGATACGCATGTACAAGATTCTGGTGAAGAGCTTGTAACATGCGTTCAGACATGTTATTGGCCTGTAGTTTTTAGGATCAGACAAATCTCCGGTCTTCGGGAGAAGCACGGTTCGACCCTCGACAAACCAAGCCGGAATTGGCTGCTCCTGATTTAGCCACGAGTTAAAAACTCTAGCTAAATGCCGGTGGCAACTGGGAAACTTTTTCAACCAGTAGGTGTTTATGCCATCCGGGCCAGGAGCTGCGAAATTATTTGCGCCTCGTAAGGCACCAAGAATGTCTTCCGTGTTTATCGGGTGACGCAGTACATTCAAGTTTGGAGTCCTCCTACAAACGGACTCGAACTGCGCCAAGGCCGGAGTGTCTGCTTGGAGAGGTTTGGGCTGTTCGTAAATGCCCCTCCAGAAAGTCTCCACGCGATCAGCGTGGATATATATATATATAGGACAAAACAAAAACAAAAAGGGTGCAACCCGGGCTCCGACACACCGGGCTGCTGTTCCATTTCCCAGCGACTACTCCTCACACCGTGAGGTGAGCAATCACTGGGTCCGCGAATCGTGCGTCCTAAGCAGACGAAGGGACCCATGGATGACTGCCTTCTGCATTCTGGCGGCTAAGATGTGCGCCGCCGCACGGCACACCGGCATTTTGCGCAGTGCAGAGAGCAGCGTATCCCTCATACCACCTAGGGATCCAATGACCATTACTAGCAGACTCACAGTGTAGTCCGGCCAGAGCCTGCGAAGTTGTCCGAGGAGCTCCTGATACTTGGTCCGCTTTTCCTCCTCCTTAGAGACGATGTTCCCCTCGGCAGGCGCCGAGAACTCGATAACGAACATCGTCTTTTGTTGGTAGTCGAGGAGGACTATGTCGGGCTTATTTGCATGTATAAGCTCGAGCGTGGAGAATGAGTAGTTCCAGTAAATTCGGCACCTCTCGTTCTCCACAACGGACTCAATGTCCCCTGGAGCATGCGGCAGCACCGGTGTCTCATCTATACCGTATGAGTGCCTTAAATGGTAGTATAGCACTCGTAGAGCCGCGTTGTGCCGATAGACGTCGGCTGTGCCAGCGTACACCTTACACGCCGACAAGAGGTGCGTAAGGGTCTCTGGCGCCTGCAGGCAGGCTCTACAGCGGATATCGGGCACATCCATACCCATAATCCGGCTACGGTATACTAAGGTGTTGAAGACACCGTCTTGGCAAGCCATTATAGAGCTCTCAGTCTCCGACTTCAACCCATTAGACCTTAGGAAGGAGAAGGTCAACTGCTCAGATAGACCATGCTCTTCTAGATGTTTGTAGAAGATTCCGTGCATTGGTTTATCTTTGTGAAGTCTTAAAAGCAATTGGACTTCAGCAGTTTTAATCCGGGTTTTTAATTGTGCGGGAGCAAGTTCCGTAACGGACTGCTGACACCTCCGCGTGAAGTCGAGCGTGAGACTAAGTTCTTCGGCTGCCCGTGTTGCTGCTCTAAAAAGGAAGGCTCCTTTACCCGCAATCTCGTGCTCTCGCACAAAGCGGATCAGGGGATCGGTGCTCGTCGTAACATAGCAGGCAGTGGCCAGTACTACTCTGTTGTGCAGACGCTCCAAACTCAATAGTCCACGCCCTCCCAGGTGTCGCGGGAGGTATATTCGCGGGACAGAGGATCTAGGATGTAGACTTCCCTCCATATTCATCCTTTTGCGGGTCTTTATGTCGATTTGTCGCAGCTCTTCCACTTTCCAGTGGATAGCACCAAAGCTGTATAACAACAATGGGACCGCAAGCATGTTTGTGGCAGCGACTTTGTTTTTGCCGGACAGTTCTGACGACCAGATCTGCCGGAGTCGGTGCAAATACTTGCGGCGGAGACACTCTTTGACCAATTCTGCCTCTTGGATGTGACGCTGCGCCACTCCAAGGTAGGTATAAGTATCTCCGGCATGCAGTTGTCGCAAGATGCTCCCATCAACGAGCTGCTCCTCATCTTCACTATCTCCGCAACGTCCTCTTTTGAGATGAACCATGGCACATTTGTCTATCCCGAACTCCATACCAATAGCTTGACTGTAATCCTGCACTACCCTCAGCGACTGCTCTAAATCGCGTTGTCCGGAGGCATAGAGTTTCAGGTCATCCATGTAAAATAAGTGGGTGACCTTGTGCCTCCGGTAATTGGGCTTGCCACAGCTGTATCCCTTAGTATTTTTCAGCGCTATGGACAAAGGCAGTAGCGAGATGCAGAAGAGCAAGGGACTCAAGGAGTCTCCTTGGAAGACCCCTCTTTTAAATGATACCAACTCTGTCCGAACCCTGGTTTCACCCGATGTTATAGTGAACCGAGTCTTCCAGAGCGGCATCAGTTGTTTGATGCATCCCACTATTTGATCATCTACCGAAAGACATTCCAACAGCCGCACTATCAGTTCATGAGACGTAGTGTCGAATGCCTTCCGATAGTCGATCCAGGCCATAGAAAGGTTTCGCAGGTACTGCACGGAGTCCTGTGTGACACAGCGGTCAATCAACAGGTTATCCCTGCAGCCAGCTACTCCTTTCTTAGACCCTCTTTGTTCATATACGCTGAGAAATACGGGATTTACAGCTTGAAGGATACGCATGTACAAGATTCTGGTGAAGAGCTTGTAACATGCGTTCAGACATGTTATTGGCCTGTAGTTTTTAGGATCAGACAAATCTCCGGTCTTCGGGAGAAGCACGGTTCGACCCTCGACAAACCAAGCCGGAATTGGCTGCTCCTGATTTAGCCACGAGTTAAAAACTCTAGCTAAATGCCGGTGGCAACTGGGAAACTTTTTCAACCAGTAGGTGTTTATGCCATCCGGGCCAGGAGCTGCGAAATTCTTTGCGCCTCGTAAGGCACCAAGAATTTCTTCCGTGTTTATCGGGTGACGCAGTACATTCAAGTTTGGAGTCCTCCTACAAACGGACTCGAACTGCGCCAAGGCCGGAGTGTCTGCTTGGAGAGGTTTGGGCTGTTCGTAAATGCCCCTCCAGAAAGTCTCCACGCGATCAGCAGTTGGCGGCTGCTCTATAACTGGTGGTCGCTGTTGGAAGAGACGAGCAGGCTTTTCGGAAAACATTCTGTTTTCCTCCAAACCTCTCGCCCGCGTCACCAGTGATCGTTTAGCAGCGATTAGCGTCCGTATCCTGTCAAGACAATGCTGCTTGACAACAACCAGTACCGCTTGACTGAGCGTGTGATGGTCGCGCCTTAGCTCTCGGGCTATCTGGCGCACGCGGCGCGTAAAAGGCCTACCGGCCGCTCTATATTCCATCACACACTGGATACGGGATGCTTCTTGGCGAGCCAACTGGATTTTCGCTTCCATCTGGCGCACCCGCCTCTGTGCTCTCCCGACAGGAGAGTCTCTCACTCTCCCCTGTCCAGCCAGCCTCAGAGCCGCAGCGTAAATTTCGCAATTGATGCTCCAAATGTCAGAGACCTCCGATAGACGTTCACTCAGCGCCTCATCCTCTCTCTTTAAATCTGCCAGCTTGAAGGACCTCTTGTTGTTATGCAAGGCCCTTCGGTCACTGAAATCTCCAGGTGAGACGGTTTCGTCGATTTCCCTCTCAGCGGGCCTCATCGGCGACCTTTCAGCCTGGTTAACAGGCCTTTCAGTCGCCGGAGGGGCAGGCTGAGCTGGAGCACGAACGTATCCCTGCCCCCGAAGGTAAAATACCTGGTTCCGCAAGCTCTGGGAGGTAATTGTGCTATGCTCTGGATGCATTTCACACCACCTCCCATGCATGCGGGCCATGTATCCCCTACGGCGCGGGCTACTGCTCTCGTAGCAGCTCAGCAGGTCATCCTTCAGTTCCGTCGTCCACCTAAAACAGTCCATGTCGTTGCGTGTGTCGTCGTCAGGGCGATCCGAGGCACCGCCACCTTGCCCAGAGCCGGCTGCCGATACCGGCCTGGTGTGGGTGCTCTTCTTCTGGGGCGGTCGAACCAGAAGGTAGGGCCCGTCCGGTGGTTAGCCTTAGGGCCCCCAGCCGACATTTCAGAGGCAGCCGACCACATTGCCTCCTAGGGATGACCTGTACAGGTTGCCGGCCGGCTTTCATCCCTGGCTTGGGTTATCCCCGCAGTGTCGCCACGCACCGAATAGCCGTTTGATGTTGGTCGGCTTCCTGGGGGCGCATTTTATACCTACTGCCAGGTTTGCTATCAGCCGCCCCTAACCTGGGGTCAGACGCTGTCGGGAAGCCGTCCTTAACATAGGTGCAGCCGCTTCCTCACTATGGTGGTTCATACGCCTGCTTTCACAGCCGGTGACCACCATAGGCCCTTTTAAGGCAAGGACTACCAATCTTTTAGTCGCCTCTTACGACAGGCAGATTAAACCCTGGGAACATTCTAAACCCGGACCCAGACGGGATATATATATATATATATATATATATATATATATTGTATTATTCTATTAACCATGTTAACTAATTTTTCTGTTATGTATGTATTTCCTGAAAACTGGAGAATAAGACGCAATGTGCTTGCTGTACAACTAGTTCTTCGAGTATAGATTATTTTTTTCCTTGTTTGTATAGTACCTATTATAGTTTGAAGAGAGAGCTGATATATTTAGTAATAGTTGCATTGTTTTTGTTTCATAATGGGAAACCGTTGAATAACTAAATGAATAAAATAAATAAAATACTTTATTCATAAAAATATAAGGAAGAACGTCAGTAAGTAGGTGCACAGCGCTATCGTGTGTTGAAGTGAACTGAAATTGATCCAAAAGATGTACTGAATTGCAGAAAAACGTTCTAAAAAGCAGTTTAAAATGATATGAGATATTGTCAGTAGGCTTGTATAAAATTTAGCCCAAAAGCTTGCTGGCTGATCAGCTGTTATATACCAAATCCACCGTAAAAGTAGTGTAATCTCAGGTTGGCGGCAATCATACGCGCATTCCGCCATTTTGGGTGTGTATCTGTCAAAAGAGGCATATGCGTCTGAAGTAAACTTATGCATAGCACTGAAGAAAGCTTATGCAGAGCACAAAACAGGTACGATGCAGAGCCTCTGTCTGTCCGTCCGTCTGTCCGTATACAAAAGATAGCCATAACTACAGGTGCTAGAGAAAAACTAAATACAGATTCGGAATCAGCATGTAAAAACTAGGGTGATGGTCATGTTTATGTTATAGAAAAATTCGGTTTTGTCCAGTTCCACAGTGAGAGCGCGATTTGTTGTACTTCTGCTGGTTGTTTAGTATGCTGTGGTATAATACTGAAAGAGACAGAGGACAGAACGCGCCACTGACATTTCTATTACCAAATGGCACCAAAACTGTACCGAACCGCTATTAAATATACCTGTGATACGTGATTCTTGGCTCCTTCCTGCTGCTGTGGCTTTTACAACCGTAAGCTGCACACCCTACCACAATATTTTACAATCACTGGTCCATGGCCTACTCTACACTAGGCCGGAGCCTTAGATGTGGCAACGTGGCTTAGCTGTCAAATAGGGGTCCGGTTACCGTAAATTGTTTTATAGTTTCAGAATAATAATTATTACATTTTATATGTATTAAGAGTTCATCTCGGATGATAAATTAAGAAAAATACTTTTTAGAACTACTACTACTCATACCACTCACATGATGTCTGGTTCATCGTAGTCAAACACTACAAAATAAAAACAAACGCAACCTGTTTCCTACTGCCACTTCCACTTCCACTTAAATGGACACTTAATTTATGTTGTAAATTTTCACTTGAGCTAGAAAAATTCACTATTAGGTCACTGTGAAGCCATTCTTGCTGGTCTTGATTCCCTTTCACTATCAAATCTTTTCGTAGTTATGCCCAGATGCATGCCCAGATGAGTTCTATTCACTGTATTTTTCTGTGATATTTGGGAGGTCCAGAAAACATTGTAGGTACCACAATGTGCTTTAAAATAGGTCTTATCCTTTGAAATGTTTGTAAAGTATTGTCTTTATTCTTATAAATATAACCAGCCCATACGAGGAATACCGTTCACCCACTTATGTTTATGTCCCTTATTGGAAGCACAATTGCTAATGAACACTCAATTTACCTTGTAAATTGTCACTTGAGCTAGAAAAATTCACTATTAGGTCACTATGAAGCCATTCTTGCTGGTCTTGATTCCCTTTCACTATCAAATCTTTTCGTAGGTATGCCCAGATGCATGCCCAGATGAGTTCTATTAACTGTATTTTTCTGTGATATTTGGGAGGACCAGAAAACATTGTAGGTACCACATTGTGCTTTAAAATAGGTCTTATCCTTTGAAATGTTTGTAAAGTATTGTCTTTATTCTTATAAATATAACCAGCCCTTAGGAGGAATACATTTCACCAACTTCTGTTGTTCTGTTTATGTCCTTTATTGGAAGCACAATTGCTAGTGCAACCTGGTACTACACACTTTGGTCACTTTGCAAGCATCTTTTTATGTTTATAGTTTCGTTTGTGCAGGTAAATAATTAGAAACACATTAAAAATCACCTTCCATTCTTCTTGTTTACTCTGGAAGGTTATGTTTGGTCGAAGCACAATTGCTAGTGCAACCTGGTACTACACACTTTGCAGGGATCTTGTTATCTTTAAAGTTTCGTTTGTGCAGGTAAATAATTAGAAACACATTAAAAATCACCTTCCAATCTTATTTTTTGCTCTCGAAGATTACACTAATGACTTAACAACAAATAAAAGCTCGGCCCCCGATTCAGTGTTGCCATATTTCAATGCTCCGGCCTAGTGAGTAGAGTCGGCCATGGTTAACCCGATCCATGGCCGACTCTACACTAGGCCGCAGCCTTAGATGTTGCAACGTGGCTTAGCTGTCAAATAGCGGCCCTATAGTTTCAGAATAATTATTACATTTTATATGTATTAGAGTTCATCTCGGTTAATAAATTAAGAAAAATACTTTTTAGAACTACTACTACTAATACCACTTACACCTGATGTCTGTTTCATCACAGTCAGACACTACAAAATAAAAATAAACGCAACCTGTTTCCTGCTGCCACTTCCATTTCTACTTAAATGAACACTCAATTTACTTTGTAAATTATCACTTGAGCTATAAAAATTCACTATTAGGTCACTGTGAAGCCATTCTTGCTGGTCTTGATTTCCCTTTCACTATCAAATCCTTTCGTTGGTATGCCCCAGGCCATGCCCAGATGAGTTCTATTAACTGTATTTTTCTGTGATATTTGGGAGGTCTAGAAAACATTATAGGTACCACATTGTGCTTTAAAATAGGTCTTATCCTTTGAAATGTTTGCCAATTATTGCCTTTAACCTTATAAATATAACCAGCCCTTCCGAGGAATACCTTTCACCCACTTCTGTTTATGTCCCTTATCGGACGCACAATTGCTAGTGCAACCTGGTACTACACGCTTTGCAGGCATCTTGTTATCTTTATAGTTTCGTTTGTGCAGGTAAATAATTAGAAACAAATTAATAATCACCTTCCAACCATATTTTCTGCACCTGGAAGAATACACATGATATAACAACAAATGAAAACACGGCCCGATCTCCAACGTTGCCATAGTTCAATGCTCCGGCCTAGTGAGTAGAGACGGCCATGCCCGATCAGTTGGATCACTGATCCTGACGTTCGGAAAGTGATTTGGGATCGGCCAGAAATAGTAGCTGCTTTACTTTACCATCTGTTTTTTATTAGAGAGTTTTTGGTCCGCACATATGTCAGTGAAATCGTGGTTATCGTTATTTGGAGTCTGCGCAGTAACGATTTGACACACAGTTAACTTTATTAAACATAACGGACGTGGTTAATTACGTCAGATTAGAGGTATCGTTATTTGTGCTTTTATGGTTATTTTTATGTGACATTTGCTACATCATCGTATATATTTTTATGTTCTGTGGTGTTGTGTGATAATTTATCTCGCAATCGACGTCTAGGGCACAATCCATTCTAATCATAATCACGAATTTTGTTTAGAATGTCCAAATTAACCTAAAATTCCTACACTTGTCAACGGTGACAGTACTGCCAGTTCGATTCGTTAAAGTCTGACGCATCCAAAAACTCTACATTTTGCGACGAAAAGTTATCGTTATTAACGACAAAGTTAACCATAACCATAACGAAATTGTCGTTTGCCGTGACTGACCAAAAACTCTCTAATGTGAGACCAACTTTTTCGTTGTCCGATGTCCGTTAAATTCATGGAATCATAAATCCCACTTGACAGCTGTTTGACAATTTGATATATAACTGATTTATCCGGTCCGGATATCAGTGTTTCCGTAAAGGCCTTTAGTGTTTTGTGGTGTGTGGCAGTTCTGGCACTGGCAGCCTGGCAGGCCTGACAGCACGCAGCTGATTGGGAAAAGGTGATTGCGTGGAGCTTTAGCTCAAAATTCTTCAAAATTACAAAATGAATATCCAGAACGAATATATTTCTAAAGCGGAGGACATAGCTGATACGGTAAGTCTCCTCCAAACTGAGCAAATAGCATGTTGTCTCATAAAAATGTAAAAGTTTAAAGTTTTGATGTCCACTAGCAAATTTAATGTATTTGCAAAACAAGTATCAGCTCACCCTTTTTGAATTTTATTTTAAATTTAATTAATTAGAGCTGACTAGTGACTGGGTATTCATAGGTATAACAATATGTTGATGTCGTTTTTTCCGTAATGTAGGAACAAGATTGATTTTGGTATTAGTTTTTGATAAGTATGTTATATTTCTGCAGGAGGGTAGAAAGTTACTTATACCCTGTATAGTAATTTAAACTATCTTTGCTTTGTTTTATTTTGTTCTGTTTTATTTGCAATTTTAGTAAATGAAATACATAATAGGTATATAATATAATAGATTGAGATTATTATGATTATTTTTCATTGATTTGATTAATAACAGCTGCTTAGCTAGTTAGGTAAAAATTAAACATTCAGTGAATTGTTAATCATTATTATTATAATCACCTTTAGTTAAAAATAGTACAAATACTGATGTAGTATAAGTAATTGTATCAAGTCCATTTATATTGTGTAAGAATAGTAAGAAGACATGAGATTAATTTAGAACATTGACAAAAATTGGTCTTTTAAACTTTTTTGAAAAAAATTAGGTGGGTTATACAAGGTTTTCAGATATTTGTATTTTTTCCAGTCTGGTGAATCAATGTGAATAGTAAAAAAAATATTTCTCAATATTTTTCACATGAAAGTGGTGTACCTTGTTCAACTACCTAGAGGTAACCATTTTTTAGATAAGCTATATATGGACATGGCGAAATTTACGGGGGAAGGAGTATTTGATTCTCAAAATAGTCATGTGTGGAGTGATGAAAACTGGCATGCAATTCTAGAAAATACAAGGGGCAAACCGCAGCTCAAAAATGTGTACACTGATTTCAGGATGTAGAGGGATTACACAGATTTCAAAAAGATGACTGCTTAGATTACAATGAGATGACAAGGATTATGTACATATGTGACTACAGGGATTACAACCCAGATTATGCAGATCACATGGAATGTAGAATGTGAATTAAATGAAATTTATTAAATGAGTCAAAACGAATCAAAATGTATTGTCTGACATTTTTAGAGTCTTCGCCTCGTTGAAGATAGTAAGTCAGTCGAAACTTTGTGAGCTCAAATGAAAGTCTGAAGTAGACCTTTTGAAATAAAAACTTGCTACATTGATATTAATAAAAATGAAGTCAAGTTGATTGACTCAATACTTCCCACACATTACGCTGATACCAGTTTATTATTTTCCCATAGCAGGAAGATTTAGTCTGAGATCCCTTGCAACCAAATAATCGCCAACCCCCCCCTTAAAATTGTCTTATGCCGCTTCACAGGTCAATGGACAGGCCTATTATCGATACTACAAACTTCTCAGTTTTACAACCCCCCACCCCCCAACCACCTCACTTTCACCCCCACTCAAAAAAACTGGTAGGAAATGATCAGGAACCCCTAAAACATCTAAAAACTGAATTTGAGTTGTTTTCATACTTTCCAATCTTTGATTATTGCTACGCTGCCACTGACGCGATTTTTAATAAATATACGCGTTTTCCATTCTCACCACGGTATCAATATACTGTGTCAAAATTTCATTAGAATCAATTTAATAGTGTCCAAGTCACAAAATACAAAACGATTTAAACGGCAATAAATTCTCGTATGTATATAGAAAATTCCGTAATAGGCTAGGCTATGTTTGGATGGACCTAAAAAGGTGATTTGTGTCGCTAGATCTTCCTTCACAGGTTAGAGGACAGCCTATTATGAGTACAAGAAATTTTTTAATTTTTCAACCCCCAACCACTCCAATTTCACCCCCACCCAAAAAAACGCAGAAAATTATCAGGAACCTCTAAAACGCTTAAAAAAGAAGTTTGAGCTATTTTTATATTTTTAGTTTTTTTATTATTTCTGCGCCGCCACTGGCACGATTTATAAAAACCATACGCGTCTTCCATCTTTGCCACGGTAGTAATACTGTGGCAAAATTTCATTAAAATTAATTCAACAGTTTCCTCGTTACACAATATAGATCGATCTAAAGCAATACTCTCGTATGTTTACATCAGAAAAAATTCTAAGTTTTTTGCTTTCTGTAATAGGAAGGCAATGTTCGGATGGACCAAAAAAAGTTATTTATGTCGCCAGGTCTTCCTTCACATGTCAGGGGACAGTCTATTATGAATGCAACAATTTTTTCAATTTTACAGCCCCCCACCCCCCAACCACCCCAATTTCACCCCCACCCAAAAAAAAGTAGAAAATGATCAGGGACCCCTAAAACGCCTAAAAACGAAGTTTCAGCAATATTTAATTTTTTTTGTTTTTTGCTAATTACTCCGCCGCCTATGCACCGATTTTCAAAATTATAGCAGCATTACCTACTAAGACCCCATAGCATACCGGTACCCAAATTTCATCAAAATCCATGTAGCGGTTGCTGAGATTACGAGGCTAGAAAAAAGCGACAGACAGACAGACCAACGGAAATAAGTGACATGGATTTTCGTTATGTAGACATCATAAAACGCCCAAAAAGCGTATTATCTCAAAATCAAAAATTTTCGCGATCACAATACTCCCCTCACCTATCGGTGTGGGAAGTAAAATTACATCTAAGATATTATTCTTCTTACTTTTGTTAGAATGTACTGAATAACGTCGCTTTTTAATTGTAGAAATTAATCAAACAAGCCAAGTGTTTTGACATTTAATTCATTTATGCGCTTTACAAATAAAAATAGATACATATATAAATCCAGATAAAACAAAATGTATATATCTTATATTTTACACAAAATAAATTCTGCAAGAAATGTTAAAGTTGATAATTTTTTTGATTAATGAATAAATAAACAAGATGACTTTTAATATAACAGAAACATGCAGCATTAAAATGAAAATGAAAAGTAGAAAAAATATAGTAATACCTCTGCCCTAGTAGTTGTTTTGCTTATCTATAATCTTTTTTTAATTTATAATTCCTCTTTCCCATTTAATTTGAATGGTCCATTGCCAATTAGATTAAAAGGGCCATAGAAAATAAATTTTGATGATACAGTATCAATATCATGCATTTTAGGCCAAACATATGAATCTAAAACAAATTTCAAAAATTTATAGTTCTTAAAACAAGGACAAATTCTCAAGCTGAAAGGATTTTACAACATTATCAAATGATGTTTATTAGATATATTATATATATGTGATTAAACTGAATCACTTCTGACGTGGCTAGAATTCTTTATGAAGCTCAGAACATATGTTTGCTCTTAAAGAAACAGACATATACGTGCCACGCTTCAGGAGCGACGACAAAGAAAAATCCCTCTGCAAGACAATGACTTTACATATTATGTAGCCTCCTGCTCAAATTAATACGCTCGCAGTAGACTACTTGACGAAGTTCTACTAAAATCTTACGCGCGTCCCCCGTCCGCAGTAGCCGCCCGTTTCCACTTTCAGTGGACAACAGGGATTTACTTGTTTAATATAAATTTGGCAACGGGCAACGTAGCCATTTGCCACTAACATGATTAATCACATTTTGAATCAAAAACTACTATGCCTCTAACTGTAAAAGGAACTGAAATATATGGAGATTCAGTCGGTGGGAGATTCATATAAGGCCTATGTGCGAGCAACACATGCACATGTTTGACAATACGTAGAACGAGTTCATAGGTGAATGCCAAGGCTACGAGTCACAGCTTCAATAACTTAACCAAAAAGACAACAGACAGATTCCCTATTCCGATGCAAAATACGTAAATTTCACGCGGACGACAAGATTACAAATGGATTTCAAGGGAATACAGACTGATTTTAGATGATTTCAATAAGATTACATATGATTTCAGATGATTGCAATAGGATTACAAATTATTTCAGATGTGATTACAAGATTTCAATGGGATTTCAACTGATTACAATGGACTTGTACACTGATTTTAGACCGCGGTTTGCCCCTCTTGAAAATATGAGGTTTCAACTAGACAATGGTTTTCTTTTTTAGAAAAAAGGAAATAATTAATTAAAAATATAAGAAATGTATTTGCAAATGTTACAAATTAATAAGAGGTATATTATTTTGGAGTGAGATTATGACACAGAGGAGGTAATATGCTTATTAGTTATGAAACAATTTTTATTAGCATTTACAAATTAGTTTTAAACTGCACCATAAATATTTTTTAAATTAGGTATGTTGGAAAAATGTTTTTTGATCCTAAAATTCATTCATGCGGGAATACCAATAATTCTTTTTCATTTGGTTGCATTGAAAATTTCAATGAAGGTTATCTCAAAACGGTCAGTTCTAGAGACTTGAAAAAATATCTCCTTTTCAAGTAACGAATATTGAAAAATCGATTTCTTTTATATTCACAATGATGAACTTGGACAAAGTTTTGATAAATAATTTAATTTATAGCCATAGGTGGCGTCCTTCTACTCAACTGTGGTTGGATTTGGATTTCTTGCCTTAAAACACTCCCTTGATATATGTAATTTCAGATTATGTTGTTTTATTGTGGAATAATTGACATAAAACGAAAATAAAAATAAAACTTTGACACCCTCTATCTTGAAAATTAAGCAGTTTTAGGCTTCATGTTTCTATCTCAGATTTCATAAAAATGTGAGGTCTATCACTTGTCAAGCGTTTTGGGTCGAATATTCGGACACCCTGTATGAGAAACAGCTTAAAAATTAAAGTAGAGTGCTGTTGCATGCGCTAATCATATCCACAGAGTTTAGCTTAATTCACATACATACGATTTCTGATATATGATTTGTATTCATACTGATTCTATAATATAATCTAAATTATATTGGAAATAGAACTGCCTGATGGAGCAAGGACCATAGCTTAGACAGATGATCTGGTTGTATTTGCGGAAGCCGAAAATGAACATCTGTTTGAAATCATTGTGAATGAAGCCCTAGCCAGGATAGTCATCTGGATGGAAAATAACAAGCTGAGCCTATCCCCATAAAAGACGGAAGCCATCTTCTTAAAAGGCCTGCGCAAAAAAATCTTCACTGGCGTCTGCGTGTTCTTGGAGTAAATATTACCCCAGTTAGGTAGCTCAGATACCTAGGAGTTATTTTAGACGATAGAACATTCAGTTCCCACATTAAACCCATGGTCGCGAAGGCGGAAAGGATGATGGGAACCCTAAAGGCTAAAGCGAATCCTGCCAAACGTAGGCCGCCCTGGCAGTACCAAAAGAGCAGTGCTTTGTGAAGTAATACACTATATGCTAAAGAGCAATGAGCCTCAACGGTTTGCCGCCATGCTGAGCGGAATACAGCGTAAAGCCCTCCCGAGAGTAGCAGGTGGATATCGTACGGTATCCACGGCAGCTATACAAGTTGTCACTGGTACTCCTCCTATAAAACTACTGGCAGAGAAGAGAAGCCGACTCTATAGAACCAGCGAGGCACTTACCCAAACAGTAAGAGGGAGAGAGGGAGATAGAGTTGACGCTAAGCATGTGGCAAGACACCTGAAAAAACTATACCCACTCGGCAACATGGACAAGAACGCTTATACGGGCACCAGGAGTTGGGTCAAATGCGAACACCAAACGCTGAACTACTTCCTGACGCAGTTGTTGATTGGTCAGGGTTATAATCCAGGCGGTAGGGGTTTATTGACAGCAAAAGGTTGGAAAGAAAAGGAATTTGATGGGATGGTAGACATTGGTCCCCTGAATCTCCACCTAAGTTTGCCACCTCGGGGGGTTGCCGCTCGAGGAGGGGGGGGGGGGTGAAAACTGCTTCGCGACGATTTTCTAAAAATAGCGTCGTTTTGGTAAGTGATATCGGAAAAATCTTCAAATGATTTACGGATAGAACAAAATTCTGCATAATTTTGGTCTTTACATTTTTCGTGTGCGACCAATAGTTTCCGTCCTACACTGCGTCAAAGTTAGGGGTTGATAGCGTTCTTCGATTCAATACGCGATAAAATTCTGATTTTAGTAACAATCAAAAACCACCCACTAACTTTGGGGCACTGTAGAATGGAAACTATTGGTCGCCGACCAAAAATGTAAAGTCCAAAAATGTGAAGAATTTTGTTGTGTCCATATATCATTTGAATTTTTTTTCGATAGCACTTCCTACAGCGGCGCTAGGTATTTGTCAAAAAGCGTCATAAAACAGTTTTCCCTGGTGTCAGTATTCCTGTCAAGTACCCATTCTACAATGTTCAGTAGCGTAATATGCCGTTTCAATGTCAAACAAGAGCATTCGGGGGCGTCGAAAATGGTGACTTCGACATCAAAGGAAGATCAAATAGGCCGCCGCCGGCTGACGCTTCTCGTTAGTTTTGCTATTGTCGGTTGAAACTAAGGAAGGCAGTGTTGTTAAGATTAGATCCACCATTCAATTTTCATTGAGTTGAAATAATCCCAGGATGTGTAAAACATAAGTAAAATAACTGTATACCTTGTTAATAGTGCTCAGTATAGTACCAAGGAGTGAGTTTTATTGTTAATGTTATTAATGTAGTTCAATGGTTTTGGCATCTTTAAATTTATATTTTATCTTTATTCTTTTATTGCATTGCACTCGTTATCGACAAGCAAGCAAGTCTCTGTAGCTTGCTCAGTTCTGCAATAGCAGCTTGCTGTTTCATCTTTGGCCACCATACCAAAGATGCGTATGCAATCATGGTTTTCATCAGTCATGGTTTTTGCCACCATCCTGTATGCCCAGTACACCATTTTTGGGCTTAAACCCCATGTTTTACCATGAGTGCACCTTGGCAACAGTAGTCTACTTAGGACGCACGATTTGCGTACCCTGTGATTGCTCACGTCACAGTGTGAGGAGTAGTCATTGGGTAATGAAACAGCAACCGGGTTGCACCTTTTTTCTTTTTCTGTTTTATATATGTAATTGTTTATTTCAGGTTATACGAAAATTGAAGCACATATTACCAACTTTAGCCCGATTATGTTTGATTTCCACATTCTTTGAGGATGGTCTCCGTATGTGGTTCCAATGGAAAGAACAAAAAGAATACATGGACATGTCATGGGGCTGTGGTGCATTTCTAGCTACATTATTTGTTATTATAAATCTCATAGGACAATTAGGCGGATGTATAATGGTTATTGTGAGATATAGAGTTAACATTGCCTGTGGTGTGTTATTCTTCATTGTCATTTTGCAAGTAAGTATGGTTAAAACTCATGCTTTAAATCTGCTTGGGCAGCCCCAGGCTGAGTAGCTTCATGTTTGAGGGAAATTGAGGCTAGGCACCCTGAGGTAGACGTCAAGGCAATTTGTGGAATATCAATGAGTTGACCTGCGCCAGAAATCAAAAATTAACATGTTTTTCAAATTTTACGAAAGAGTAAACCTTTATGGTAGATAAATATATTGCACTAAAATTTGGTGTGAACATGGAAGTTGTAGGTTCTGAAGACGATAAACCGACAAAAAGTTTACTTTCAATGGTAAAATTCTAATTATTTATAGTGCAAATATTAACTGAGTGTTTTAATGTATTTTGCATCTAAAAGTTCCATGAATATTGTGATGCAAGAATTCGCTATAGTAAAACCAAGCACGGTAGATAGGGCAAAGTCCAACGGCCCGAAGGATTTTAACTACAAGCATTGGCGTGCTACGATGACCATTAAAACTCGGGCGTATGAATCCATAACATAGTTTTGGTAGATGATACGATCACCAAAATTTCCTAGTTTCTTATTTATTTGTCGATTTATTGCCACTATAACATAAAAGATGTGAAGTGTGTTTAGATACTATGCAGGGTTGGCCAATTGTGAGTGTACAGAGGATTGTGGGCTTATTAAAACGAATTTCCAAAATCTGTCACCTGATCATGGTAGTGGGTCTTGAGGGCTATAACCTTAAAATATTTTCACTTAAATTTTTACGTCTATACAGGGTGATTCATATCAAACTTACATTTTTTAATAGAACCCCCTATATATTATTGCATATTTGAATTCCTTGGTGAAGTTTAGTTTAACTTTATGTATCATATATGAAACTTTAAACGAACCGTTTAGGCGCAAATTACTAGTAGTATCAGAAAAAAAATTAATATCACAGCGATTATAAAACTTAAAAGGCCGTGACTTTGCAGTGTGCCTAAGCATGAAATGCGTCATCTTAAGTCAGGCGGTCAAATTTGAATCCTTTTTGTATTTGGAGAAATCCGTAGATTAATTAAGGAAATTTCAATCACGGGTAACTTGATTATTTCAAATGGGAATGCCTAATTTTTTGTATACCGCCAAATGTAAAATTTGATAAGTTTTCTAACAATGTGGGATTATCAATATCAATCTTTTTTAGTTTTCATTTTATTTCAAATATTCAGTCAAATCAGTGTTTTTCACTTTTCCAACCCATAGGCAACCTAGCAGGCCATGAAAAATAAACAAAAACGTATTCAGATGGAAGAAACCAACTAACTTAGCAGAAAGATGCGAACAAAATAGAGTAATGAGGCAAGATTATAAAAATTCCTTACAACATATCAGCTCTAACCAGAAACAACAGCGGCAACAAGAATGCTTATTTTTCACAGCCTACTAGCTCTTAGCAAATTTCCAAAATCAGTAATAAATTTTAAATGAAAGTAAAACTACCAGCGATTGTTGCAGTCTGCAGAATATTTATATCTTCAGAATTAATTTTCATATTTAATGCTGTAAAAAGATACGTCATTTCCGTAAGTCAAAAGTAATGATACCTCTGACTGGAGCCCTTCAAATTCGTCAGTAGGTACTTAGTCTATTTATTAGCAAAATCGCAGAAAACTAAAACTGGATTGCAGTATGTTTAAATTATAAAACATAATTTACTTGGCAGTAAAATACATCAATAGACACAATGGACTTGTGTCATGGGTTTGAAAACAATGATTAAATCATTATAACCTCTTAGTTTATACAAAAATAGGTGTTCTGTTGCGTTTCGTTACTCTCTGCATCGTTTTGTTCACTAGTAATTCCATTTTAAAGTTTAAAAAAAGGAATTTAAATTTATCCAATCGGTGCGATGCGCGCCATACAACAGCAGTGCATTGTTGCATCGTTGACTTCCAAATCGCGTTATTGACGCAATTTTCACGGGGTCGAAACTGAATTTCCGTGCGCCCGGTGCAACTCAGTCACCCAAACTCTTACCCCGCACAAGGCTGCTGCTGCCCCACTATCGAGGGCAGACGCTGTTCATCGCGCAGCCACGTGGGTCTCCTTTTTTGCCAGTTACGCAGGCTCTCAAAATCTTAGGTCACAGATCTGGACCAGCTAACATAAGATATTTTTTCTCATCAACATTAAGAAAGTCTACAATGAAAAATCCAGCCTTAGTTTAATGGTCCGATGAAATTTGATGCCACCCCTCGGACCCTATCGCGGCCACTGTGCGACCTTCCACCATCATGAAGCTGCCGCTGATTTTTTTTTGTTTGACGTTACGCAACTAGAGGAATTCAAATATTTTCCTCATTTTCTCGACTTTCCCGTGCCCAAAAAAATCGCGGAAAATATGAGGTTTTTCTGCCATATTCTATCATACAGCCATAAAAAACATTCATGATACTAGTCCATTACAATATGGATTAATAAAAAATTCTAACAATCATTTCAATAGATGCTAGGAATGCTCAGATATCTTTACTTTTGACTTAACGGAAATAACTACTTTTTCATTCCATTAAATATGAAATTTCATTTTGAAGCTGTTAGAGTGTCAGAAATAATCGCTGGTAGTTTTCCTTTTGTTCCAATCGTCCAATTTTAATCGTTTTTTGGAGAGTTGTCAAGCTCTAGTAGATCTCAATAGCTAGTAGGCTGTGAAAAAAAAACACTTCTGTCATACTCCAGCTTTTCATTAACATTAGATATCTTACGGCTGTTGTCTCCGGTTAGAGATGATGTGTTGTAAGGAAGTTTAATAATCTTGTCTCGTAGCTCTAGTTCATTTGTATCTTTCTACTAAGCTAGTTGGTTTCTTCCATCTTAACGGGTTTTTGTTTATTTTTCATGGCATGCTAGGTTGTTTATACGTAGGCCAATTGAAAAATACCGATTTGACTGATAATTTTTAATAAAATGAAAACTAATAAAGACTGATATTGACAATCCTACATTTTTAGGAAGGCTCTCAGGTTTTACATTTAATGGTATAAAACAAATTAGGCATTCCTATTTAAAATAATCAAGTTACCTGTGATTGAAATTTCGTTAATTAATCTACTGATTTCTCCAACTACATCATCATCATAGTCACAACTCGTAAAATCTATTAAGTCTGAGTTAGAGTATTGCCGACACGAACATTATCAATAGTTTTGAGAACTGTAGCTAGCCATCGTTCGCGATTTACTGTCAGTTGAGTGGTGCTCTCATATCTCATATCCAGCAACTGTTTCGCCGTATCCACCCAGCGTGTAGGGGACAGGCCACGGCGCCGCCCACTCGGGGCATGACCCTGAACTACAAGTTTCTCCATATTATCGCTTCTGTGTATATGTCCGAAGAATGAAAGCATTCTCGTCGACACAATGGAGGATAGTCTCTTTGGATTCCCAAACTACAAAACGAATTCAAATTTGACCGCCTGACCTAAGGTGCTTAGTCGCACCGCAAAGTTACAGCCTTCTAAGTTTTATAATCGCTGCGATATTCAATTTTTTACTTCCCACACCGATAGGAGTATTGTGATCGCGAAAATTTTCGATTTTGAGATAATACGCTTTTTGGGCGCATAACAAAAATCCACGTCACTCATTTCCGTTGGTCTGTCTGTCGGTCTGTCTGTCTGTCTGTCTGTCTGTCTGTCTGTCTGTCTGTCTGTCTGTCTGTCTGTCTGTCTGTCTGTCTGTCTGTCTGTCTCTGTCTGTCTCTGTCTGTCTGTCTGTGTTGCGTTTTTTTACCCTCGTAATCTCAGTAACCGCTGCATGGATTGTGATGAAATTTGGGCAGCGTTATGCTGTGGGGTCGTAGTAGGTTAATGTTTCTATAATTTTGAAAATCGTTATACGGGGGGGGGGGGGGGCGGAGTAACTAGTGAAACATTTCAAATATGCTTCGTTCTTAGGCGTTTTAGGGGTTCCTGATCATTTTCTACTTTTTCTTGGGTGGGGGTGAATTTAGGGTGGTTGGGGGGTGGCGGGTTGTAATACTGAAAAATTTCTTGTATTCGTAATGGGCTGTCCATTGATATGTGAATGAAAAACCTAGCGGCATGATACACTTTTTTAGGTCCATGCGAACGTTGCATGCTTATTATAGAAACCACGGGACTTAGAATTTGTGATGTATACATACGAGTATTGTTTTAGATCGTTCGATATCGCGTAACGCGAGAATTGTTCAATTGATTTCAATTAAATTTTGACATGGTATTACTCCCAAGGCGAGGATGGAAAACGCATATGTTTTGGAAAAATCGGGTCAGTGGCGGCGCGGCAATAATGAAAAAACTAAAAATATAAAAACAGCTCAAACTTTGTTTTTAGGCGTTTTAGAGGTTTCTGATCATTTTCTACGTTTTTTTTGGGTGAGGGTGAATTTGGGGTGGTTGGAGGTTGGGGGTTGTAAAAGGTTGTTGTACTTAGAATTTGTGATGTATACATACGAGTATTGTTTCAGATCGTTCTATATTGCGTAACGCGAAAATTATTGCATTGATTTTAATGAAATTTTGACATGGTATTACTACCGCAGCGAGGATGGAAAACGCGTATGTTTTTGAAAAATAGTGTCAGTGGCGGCGCAGCAATAATAAAAAACTAAAAATATGAAAACAGCTCAACCTTTGTTTTTAGGCGTTTTACGGGTTCCCGATCATTTTCAATTAGAAGAAATACCTAGCGGCATATTACACTTTTTTAGGTCCATCCGAACATTGTCTTGCCTATTACAGAAACCAATTTTGTGATCTGTACATACTTGTTTTGCTTTATTTCGTTCTATGTATATTGCGTAAAGCGAAAATTATTGAATTGATGTTAATAACATTTTGACACGGAATTTATTACCGCTGCGAGAATGGAAAAAGACTCTGTTTTTGAAAAACCGTGTCAGTGGCGGCGCAGCAATAATAAAAAAACCAAAAACATAAAATCAGCTCAAACTTCGTTTTTAGACGGGTTGGAGGCCCTTGAGTACTGAGTCAATCAACTTGACTCCATTTTTTCCGATGCCTACTAATACCAAAGATAGTGATTTGCGCCTAAACGGTTCGTTTAAAATTCCATATATGATACATAAAGTCACACTAGAATTCAGCCAGGAATCCAAATATGCAATAATATATAGAGAGTTCTATCAAAAAAAAAAATGTATATAAGTTTGATGTGAATAATTCTGTATAAAACGTGAAAACTTAATTGAAGATATTTTAAGCTTATAGCCATCAAGGACCCTTACCATGATCAGGATTTCTGAAATTCGTTTTAGTAAGCCCACAATCCCCCGTCCACTCACTATTGACCCACCCTATAGAAAACCACTCGTGTGCATGTATCCTTCTGAAAAATCCTAATAACTAGGTCACTTAGGGAATGGGTTTGGCTCAGTGAGTAGAGCCGAGGACTGGCAGGTCTCGGATTCGATTCCCGTCAGAAGCGAAAATTTATTTATGGTTTTTTCAATCAGAAATAAACGACCATAAAGAAAAGCTCAGCGAGACTCTCCACTTGAGCCTTCAGTGTTGGCTTCTAATTAACAGTGCTGTTCCTAGAGTAGCGCGGGGAAACAGTAACAAAGACTACACAGAACACGAAGCTAATGGCCAGAGCATTCGATGTCGTTGAAACAGAAGTAAAAGTAACTAGGTCACCTGTCAAAGGGCTTAGGTCTGAAAGGGATTGCGAACTAATAAAAACGCTACTGAAATATTTGTTTTATCGAATGCCCTCTGAGTTCGTCAAAATTAGCATACCAAAACAGGAATACAGAAATACCGGTACTCTGTAACTTAGAAACGTATTTCTATGTACTATGGAATCGGGTGGCTTTGTAAATATGCCAGCGTAGTAGGCACTTTGAGGTAGGCAACCGAAACTGCCCGATCGTCATGGTCGTCATGGTGATAGAAACACGTTTCTAAATATATCTAATAAGTTACAGAGTACCGTTGCCAGTTGGTATACATATGTTGATTTAATATGAAGCCCCAAAGAAATAAGGAACAAGAGAAGTAAATCCTATGAAAAGCTTTATCATTGAACCAGATCTAGCCATCATTGGGTGCATTCAGCAGAATCAACAGTTGCGGAGCAGCTACCAAATTTTCTGCTGAACGCGTGCGCTAGTAGCTACCGCTCCAGCGGTCGCCATTTTTTGTAGCGATAGAGAAGTACGCTCACTTAGAGAGGAGCGGAATAAGCTACTTTTGACCTTGTGAGTGTCACATGTTATGACGCTTGTTATAGGTTATGTTGTCGTATTTAAAAGAAAAAGTCCACAATACCTTACACAGTCCAAAACTTTGATACAATCTGACATATCTTTTTATTTTTAATAACCTCAAAAGTGACCACACATTCGACATTTCACTGACAACTGACAGGCGTAACAAACTATTTATCGTGATATCTCAGAGCGCACAAATAATGCTTTTCAGCAGAACGCCAACTGTTGAGATGTAGCGGCTCCCGATCTTTCTACTGAATGCAACCATTATTAAACCGTCGCGTCGAAAACCGTCAGTTCTAGCATTCACCAAATAAATGCTCAATTCCTTACTAGAACAATACTTTTGATTCTCAAATGTAATAACTATAATTCCGGTTCTGTGATTTATGGACAACGCTTCGTATCACAGCCGTAAACTTGAAAAAATCGTGGGGGCTTCATGGAGGAAGGGACAAATGCAGGATTGCTTGAGATCTAAAAACATCCCCTGTGAAATGACCTAATAAAATCAAAACTGTTACATATTATGACAAAGGTTATCTCCTGATCATTCTGGACTTAATCCAATCTAATTATTGATATGGGCTCAGATGGAAGGAAAGCTACAAAACAGGACCTTTAAGATGGGCGACGTGAAGAGGATTTTATTAGAAAGTGTTATTGAAATTACCGAAGAAAATTTTACAAACCATATACAGTATGTTATAGAAGAGGAGGAAATACCATAGAACCGGTGATTGTTTATTCTCAGAATGAAAGCAATGATAGCAGTCAAAACGAAGAATGGGAATAGTGATTTCATGCAAAACATCCTTTATGCATACATACTGCTGTCATTTGATTTAGACAAGTGTCATAACATGCTTTGCACTGTAAATACCACAGAAATCCTTGATTATTTAACATTGACATCTGAATCAACACGCGATTGTTTGTTCACAGAATTAAATATATCGCTTGATTTTGACAAGTGTACTAACATGCTTTGTCTTGTACATATAATAATAATAATAAAAAGACATCGAGGAGACACCGGTGCTGCCATACGCTCTAGGGGATATAGAGTCCGTTGGGGAGAACGGGAGATGCCGGATTTACTGGAACTACTCGTTCCCCACCCTCGAGCTTGTACAGGCAAACAAGCCTGACATAGACCTTCTCGATCACCAACAGAAGACGATGTTCGTTATAGAGTTTTTGGCACCTGCCGAGGTGAACATCGTCTCCAAGCAGGAGGAAAAGCGGACCAAATATAAGGAGTTGCTCGGACAATTTCGCAGGCTCTGGCCAGACTATACTGTAAGTCTGCTGGTTATGGGCATTGCATCTAGGTGGAATGAGGAATACCCTGCTCACTGCACTGCGCAAAATGCCGGTGTGCCGTGCACCTTTTTGTTTTTTAAATAAAAAAAAGGGCTTTATTTTAGCCTCAGCGAAGTCCAGCTCTGCTGTTCTACTTAACTGAAGACCTTGAAAGTTACATATCAATACAAATATTTATAACATTGGTTTACTTATCTAAGATATGATCGTAAAAATTAAAAAAAAAACAGTACGCAATCAACTAATCTCACTTAAAAAAAATAAATCAGACTTGTGTGCGTGAACTCAAAGAACCCCAAGCACAGTATATTAGTTTTAAAACGTTTGGCATATTAGCATGCGGTTACAGAATTTTTTTTTTTCAGACCATAGCATATGGCATAATCTGGGACATGCAGTTTCTCTTCAGGAATCTTGCCCTTATAGGAGCTTTGCTGTTAGTTCTTGCTGAGAGTAGAGGTGAAGCAAAAAGTTTGTTTGCTGGAGTCCCTTCTATGGGTGATAACAAACCTAAAAACTACCTTCAGCTGACTGGGAGAATTTTGCTTGCCTTTATGTTCATCACATTGATCAGATTTGAGTTCAGCTTCCTTCAGGTAAAAACATTATTTATTAGTTAGCAAAATGAATCAAAGGAATGAATATTTTAACGTTACAAAATCGGTCTATCTGTCCGCCAGTTATACACAGAATGACATACGAGAAATTTTGAGAAGTGGTTGCTGATTGAAACAAGCCCTAGAATTATTCAATCGTCCCCTTTGGAATTTTTAAGGCACAGACAAAAAATAACTTTTACGTTACTCCTAGAGCAGGTTGTTCTAGGAAATACGCTTTCTGATATAATACCTAAGATCACTTCAAGATGTTATACGTATTTTGGAATTCCACTTCCGCTAGATCAAGGTGTTGCTTTCCGCAATATTTGAGAATATGCTAATACAACTGACATTTTTATTATTTTAGTAATCTGCTCAACTTAATTAATTAAAGGAACGCTTTTTTGGATGTTTTTTTCTCCACTTGTATGTTCTCATTGAAATTACTGTTTAAATGTTAATATAGCCCTGAGTTTTTTCTAAACAGTAGTGTGATTTGCATCGCGATCGCGTAAAATGTGTCGCTGCTAAGACAAGTAGAGTTACTAGGTGTCCAAAATAGAAGCTGCTAGAGTTTTGGTGCGAGTTTTACCATCAAATCCACAGAGTTATGAGCCACTTTCATTATTCTTTTGTAATGCTCAACTTCACGCGTCACCACGACTCCCCGATGGTTGCGCACCATTGGAATCCCCATGAATTGTCTAAATAGCTGAAACTGACATATGATAAATGTTAGATGTCTAGCCCAGTATCTCTTTATCAACGTTTAACTTTCCTCTTCACTCAATTGTTACATTTCATGTCTTCTCAGTGGAAAGGTTTACAACACCTCCGTGACGTCATTCTACCACGCAGCGTATGTCGCTCTAGTGCTTTCACCTTTATTTTGACTAAGGATAGCCACTTGGTAAGTCTCGCGGGTGTTAGACATTGAGGGACCCATTTTAGCAATGCGCTGAAACTTCTAGCACGAAGTTTACAACACTGTAACTTTTTTGCTAGAGCTCAGGCAGAGTCGAAATTCATAGTGCATAATAGCACAAGCTTTCGTCTACAAAGTATCGGAACGACAAGAACCGTGGTAAGTCATAACATAATCAAAAAAAGCTCCTTCATTCGGGTTCCTTTCTGGGTCTCAGACTGCACAACTTATCGCCTGTATCGCCCTGCATGATTAGTTTTAATGTCATTGCATTGTATAGCTATTGTAAAACAGGGATGTAACCAATATTTTATATTTAATAAGTGTTACAATGTTTTCATTATTAATATTCTCATAGAAACCATGCGTTGTACTGTTACAAAAGGCGAGAGCGTTAAAATTGCTAACGTGGTTGAGGCCTTCTTCCTTTAAGACAAATAATAATTGCTGCATTGTTGAATCAGTCAGTTTTAGTTGTTCATCGCACCTACCAGAGATACCTGAGACAGCTGACCAGGTTTGCCGCGCTGGACAAGGAAGACCACAGAGCACCACAGCAAGAGAGAACAGGGTTATGGCCTTGACAGCCTCCGAACTTTCTGCGGAGTACAGGAAAATTACGCAAATTTCAGATCAAATAGTTCGTCGCCGTCTCTACTTAGCGGGTTTGAAATCAAGAAAGCACCTTATCTGCCTGGCATAGAACGGCAAGACTACAGTTTGCTCAAGATCATGTTAGATGAAATCGGAACAACATGTCATGTTTAGTGATCCCCGCATTTAAGATAGGGTACCGTTTGAAGGGCTATCTGTATACGCACACCGATATATAAGGGAAGTGTTCGAGCCACGTGGAGTGCCTCACACTCAGGTATTGTGTATACGAAGTCACTTGGAACAGCAAAAAATGCTTGGGCGGCTTCTCCTTTGTGAAACACCCCCGGGACCCTGTATACCTGCCGCGCACCGACGATAAACCGAGTGTCGGTGCTGCCGCGTTTCACAAAGGAGATGCCGCCCAAGCATTTTTTGCTGTTCCAAGTGACTTCGTATACACTTTAGTAGGAGAGTCAATAACAAGAGAGTATCTGCACGCGCGCAGCATCATGGAATGGTCAGCAATGTCACCAGATATAAATCCCGTCGTGTGGGATGAGCTGCGTAGATTGTGAAAGCACCAACCCGCAGCTTAGACCCTTCAGGAGCATCAACAATAAAATCTAATCTAATTGACAACATGACGCGGCGCTGTTAGGCTGTAATAGCAGCACATGGTAGCAAAACACTCTACTGAATTAGTTACTTGATATATTTTATATTTATTTATTCTTGTTTTGATGTTTTTTTTATTATTTAAAAGGCTGCATACTCAATTACTTACTTATATTAGTCAAATGCTCAAATGTGTCCCTCCTTCCCTCCTTACAATTAAACCTCAATGGACTAGTATCGTGGGTTTGAAAACAATGATTAAATCATTATAACCTCTTAGTGTATATGTTAACTATCCAAATGTCTCGTTATTTTGATGGAAAATCATATTTCAACTAAAATAGCTATGAATATTGGTTGGTTAGTATACTATCCAGCTAGCTTACAAACTATACAAGATTTGCCGCTAAAGTATAGACCACAAAGGTATCACACATATTAACCAGTGTTTCTGGTCAGTTTACAAGCTATCCACATCATTTGGATAAGGTATGCACCTAATATCTCTAGTAATTTATAACAACCAACTCGTTGGTTGGTATGTAAATAAACCAACTTCTTGGTTAGTACATAAACTAACTAATTTTCTTTGGTCATTTTAACAAAAAAGTGAGGTTATGTTTCTGGCAAGTGGGCAACTGCAAATGTGACGTGTTGGTATTGTTTACTGCCGTGCCTTGTAAAATTTGTTTATGAACAGGTATATAGTTACCAAAAATGGATCAGCAACAGCAATTTGAAAAGTTACTATTAGGCCCGGTTTTTCAAAGTGTAATTAAGTATAAATTAAAGTTAATCTTGAAATCAACGGAAAATATGGGTTTTTCAATTGGCAGTTAATTCATAATTTGCGCGCAACTGGGGATTAATTACAAATTAAGCTAATCAGAGGTTCTAGTTATGATTACCAGGAATAATTATTAATTAAAATAGATTTGACAGTTACACATGTCAGAATTTACGATATTCTGATAACCTGTAATCGCTGTTGTCTATCAATTTCATAATGGATTATGGAATAAATGCCCATTCAAGTGATGAAGAACAAACTTAAGCTTTTCGTTTCAAATTGTTATATTTGATTTTTATAACATCTCAGATCTTTAAATTCATTTTCATTCACATTAAACTCTTGCTCAATTTTTCTCCAACACACGTTTTTTTCCTTCCATGTAGTGGTTCTACTCTTTTTACATTCAATAGTCCAATAGTGCATTTATATTTATTCACTAATCTTACAAGGGCTTCTTCTTGACTTGTGAAATATGGTAACCTCTTTCGATGTACATTCTTACCTCTGCAATTGTATTTAAAATTTACACAGCTATATTCTCTGAGGAATTATTGAAAGACAAGAATATATGACTCAGAATATCATGCTTACCTATTGTCAGAGTGCATGACCAAGTTATGTTTTCATCAAAATTTAGTTTGTTTTTCCAGAAGCGTAAATCAAAAAATAGCCGTAAAACTAAACGAGATTTCAAGTGATATTAGTGCAATAGTATTTCCAAAAGTGACGTTATGATGACTAATTGTGACATATATCACCACTACAAAGGCCAAAATACCACCGAACAACAAAATTAGACAAATATCGCCCAACTTACAACACACAATTTAATAGAATGGTGATCCCCAGTGTAGCCAACATTACATAATCAAAAATTAGCAAATTATCAATTTATATGTGCTATGAAATACACTTCTGGAGTTCAATTGGTAATTAAGACCTAATTCGTAATTTCATGATTCAAAATTAATTAATAGTTAATTACAGTTTGAAAAATCGGCCCTTAGAATGTTACGAGAAAAAATCCCAAAGTTCATAATTAATGAATGACAGTGATTATAATGTACTTCTGCAACATATAAAGAGAATTCGCGAACAAGGACCTAACACTAATAACAAGAATGATTATCATGTAATGAATACTTATGATTCACAGACAATCGGATCGAATAGCAATTGTATGTCTTATCTATGAACAAACTTCACTTATGACTAAACATTATTGTTCTAAACTAAAGTAACCAAAGAGGATTGGTTAGTTTACATACTAACCAACGAGTTAATTATTATGTAGTACTAGAGATATTAGGTGCATAATTCATACAAATGATGTGGATAGCTTGTGAACTGACCAGAAACACTCTTTGTGGTATATACTTTAGCGGCATATCTTGTATAGTTTGTAAACTAGCTGGATAGTATACAAACCAACCAATACTCATAGCTATTTAAGTAGAAATATGATTTTCCATCAAAATAACCAGACATTTGGATAGTTTGTATAATAGCCAGCTAGTGTATAAGCGATCAAAGTAAACACTTTAACCGTAACATATACAAAAATGGGTGTACTGTTGCATTATGTTACTCTCTGCATCATTTTGTTTACTAGTAGTTCCATTTTAAAGTTAAAAAAAAAGGAATCTAAATGTATCCAATCGGTGCGATGCGCGCCATACAACAGCAGTGCATTGTTGCCTCGTCAACTTCCAAATCGCGATATTGAAGCAATTTTCAGGTCGAAACTGAATGCCCGTGCGCCCGGTGCAATTCAGTCATCCACCCAAGCGCTAACCGCGCACAAGGTTGCTGCTGCCCTACTATCGAAGGCAGACGCTGTTCATCGCGCAGCCACGTGGGTCCCCTTTTTTGCCACTTACGCAGGCTCACAAAATCTTAGGTCACGGTTTTGGACCAGCTAACATAGATATTTTTTCTCATCAACTATAAAAAGTCTACATTAAAAAATCCAGCCTCAGTTTAATGGTCCGATGAAATTTGATACCATCTCCCGGATCATATCGCGGCCACTGTGCGACCTTCCACGATCATGAAGCTGCCGCTGAATCATTTCTTTTAGGACTGTGCAAACAAATGTAGTTCTTGTTTACTCCTTCTAACCTATGCGAATTCGTTGCTTCACTGGCCGCATTATCAAACTATGTATTTTCTAGCATGTGAGGATCACATAAAGGTATGCATTAAATATTGGGACTTGAGTTAGAACGGCAACACGACACAGATACCCGTCTTCCGACTGGCTGCTCCCCTATAGTCCCGTGACGTCACGCGACAAGAAGAATGTTCCTCATTGTCTCGACTTTCCCATGCCCGAAAAAATCGCGGAAAAATATGAAAAGGTTCCTGTGCCATACTGTATCATATACAGCCACAAAAAATTCATGATACTAGTCCATTATGCATAAACATTTAAACGTCTTACGTCTACCTCCTCTATACTGATCAAATCCGACTGAAAGGCGGCGCATTCAAATGCGCGATGGAGAATAACATCCCGCTACCTCTAGAATGAGGCTTACCCGAAATGTCATGCCAACTTGAGCGATCAACATGACAAGACAAACGATCACGCAGGCGGCCAGTTCGTTATAGTCTACCTACACTGCATACTTAATGTGCCGTCCGAGTCCCAGACGGGGGACGGGACAGGGGACCCAGAGGAAGGAGCTTTTTAACTATGTTAAGATGTACCAAAGTTCTTGTCGTTCCGATACTTTGTAGATGAAAGCTTGTGCTATTATGCATTTTGAATTTCGACTCTGCCTGAGCTCCAGCAAAAAAGTTTCAGTATTGTAAACTGGGTGCTGGAAGTTTTAGCGCATTACTAAAATGGGCTCCCTCAATGTTCAACACTCGCGAGGCTTGTCAAGTAGCTATCCTCAGTCAAAATAAAGGTGAAAGCACTAGAGCGACATATGTTGGGTGGTAGTACGACGTCACAGAGGTGTCGCAAACTTTTCCACCGAGAAAACGTGAAATGTAACAATGCAGTGAAGAGGAACGTTAAACGCTGATACAGAGATATTGGGCTAGACATCTTACATTTATCATATGTCAGTTTCAGCTATTTTGACAATTCACGGGGATTCCAGTGGTGCGCAACCATAGGGGAGTGGTGGTGACGCGTGAAGTTCACCCACTCCGGTGATGGTAGTGAATATTTTTCACATCGAAATGTAAAATGTAATCTCTTGCAATCCCTTTGTACTTAATAATGTCCTGTTCCACACACGCACGAAACGGGATTTCTCGGTTAAAATTCGAAAATGCAGGGTTGCGGAGGTAGAGGTCGGTCGGAGTCCTGGAGGTCACATACGGCGCTACGATGATACGAACAGTTGTAGGGGACTTTATACCATCCGAGCATTACAAAAGAATAATGAAAGTGGTTCATAACTCAGTGAATTTGATGGTCAAACACGTACCAAAAATCTTGCAACTTTCATTTTGAACACCCAGTAACTCTACTTGACTTAGCAGCGGCACATTTCACGCGATCGCAACGCAAATTACACTACTGTTTAGAGAAAACTCAGGGCTATGTTCAAGTTTAAACCGTAATTTAATCGAAAACATGCAGGTGGAGAAAAAAGCATCCAAAAAAGCGTTCCTTTAATTAAGTTAACTGGGGTACTTTTCAACTTACTAATATTGCGTGTTTAATCGCTGAAATACATTGTTTGTATCCAATTTGTGATTGTAGCACAGCTAGTTCAAGTTTCTTCTGACTACGTTGAATAAAAACGGAGTTTTTGAAAAAATTATGCCTTTAAAGGGAACTTGTTTAAATCTCTTGAACTAAGAAATCAACCAAATGAGAAGTGATTTTTGTTCCGGATGTAGATAGAATTTGACATTTGTTTGCTTTGAGCGGATTTTCACGTTGTTTAATTTTGGCTAGTTTTTTATAATATTGGAAACATAAAATTGTTGCTGATTCATGTAAAAAGGCTTTATGTGTAACTAGCAGCAGTGCCTGGTTTGAAGTATATTAAACAAAATTATATGGAACAGCACAGTGCACCACTGTTGATTGGTGTCTAGTTGAAGCCATAAAAAGTGAAGCTAAATTTAATCTATCAATGAAGTTTTAGATGTTGCTTAACCGAAGCCCAAGGATGCAAACCAGCCGGCAACCTTCACAGATGCATCCTCAGGAGGCAATTCGGACGGCTACCTCCGGAAATGTCGCCTGGGGCTCTAAGGCTAACAACCTGACGAGCCCTATCTTCGGGTTAGACCACACCGGACGAAAAGCACCCACACCGAGCCGGCTTCGGAAACCGGCACTGGGCAAAGTGGTGGTGCTTCGGATCGCCCTGTTGACGATCCCCGCTACGATATGGATAGTTTTAGGTGGACGACGGAGCTCAGGGATGACCTGCTGAACTGCTACGAGAGCAGTAGCCCGCGCCGTGGGGATACATGTCCCGCATACATGAGAGGTAGTGTGAAATGCACCCGGAGCATAGCATACTTATCTCTCAGAATTTGCGAGATTGTGTATCGTACCTTCGGAGGCAGGGATATGTTCGTACTCAAGCCCAGCTGCCCCTTCGGCGGTTGGAAAACTCGTTAACCAGACTTAAAGCTCGCCGAAAAGGTCCGCTTAGAGGGAAATCGACGGAGTCGTCTCACCTGGGGATTTCAATGACTTGTTATAAATGTGGTAAATATAGGCAATAAAATTGCATTTAAACTCTAAAGGTATAACGGATCTCCGAGAGCGCACAAATTCAACAGACGGTTTATATTATACAATTTTGAGATCCTATACCGAAGTTTTGGTTAGCCGATCACTTTTTATGACGAATCATCATGTAATAGCACAGTATTCAAGTAACCATGACAAAAATTAAAAAAACCGATGACAAGTTTTTGCCGAAGGGTCTGTTGAAATTTTGCGCTGTCAGAGATCCAATATGCCTTTAGAGCTTAATGCAATCGTATTGCCTATGTTTACCACATTTACAATAAGTCTGTGGTACCAACGGATAACTAGAAAGATGGGCATGTGTTTACCGTAAAGTGCATGGTCATTTTATTTGGTGATTTTTTAAGATAAATTCCTTTTTTTGTAACGTTTCTTGAAGTCACTTCTCAAAATATGCTGATTTTGACACTATCTCGCGAAGTGTTTGATACATGATCACTTTTTTCAGTCGATAATGACGTGATAGTATATTTTCTAAGCACTAATACCAAAAATTCCAAAATCCGCCATTAAAATTTTGTTTTATTCGGGTTTTCGTTCGGAGGTCTGCATTTTAATGAAAATCTCTAAAAATCAAGAATTGATTTTGATAAATTATTTATCTCTGAAACAGTTGAAAATCGGACCATACTTTATATGACTTTTTTTTGTTGGAAATGGTCTGTGCAGCCTTCTCCCTTCCATTCGTCATTGTTTTTGCACCTCTCAGGTACCTGGAAGTCTGCAGGCTATGATAATTGGATCCATGTGTGGAATGAGGAATTCGCTGCTCTCTGCACTGCGCGTAATGCCGGTGTGCCATGCAGTGGCGCAGTCATCCTTTGATCCTTTCATCCGCTTAGGGCGCACGATTCGCAAACCCAGTGATTACTCAATCAACCGTGCTTATCCTGAAGACCGGACATTTGTCTGATCCCAAAATCTACACGGCAGTAATATGTCTGAAAGCATGTTATAAGCTATTCACCAGAATCTTGTACATGCGTATCGTTCAAGCTGTAAATCCCGTCTCAGTGTGAATGAACAGAGAGGGTCAAGAAAAATAGTAGTAGCTTGCTACAAGGAGATTCTGTTGATTGACCAATGTGTCATACAGGGCTCCATGCAGTACAATCGACACCTTTCTATGGCTTGGATTGACTGATGAAAGGCATCTAACACCACGTCTCATCAGCTGATTGTGCAGCTGTAGGAATGTCTTTCGGTGGATAATCAGATAGAGGGATGAGTAAATCAACTAATGCCACTCTGGAAGACCCGGTTCACTATAACATCAGGTAAAACTCTGGTTCAGACGGAGTTGCTGTGTATGAACAGTTTGGGAAAGAAGTAGCATAGTAGCTTGCTGCAAGGAGAATCCTTGAATGTGTCATACAGGACTCCATGCAGTACAAGCGATACCTTTCTATGGCTTGTATTGACTATTGTATGGTAATTGACACCACGTCTCATGAACTAATGGGTTAGTATCATGATTTTTTTATGACTGCATATGATAGTGTATGGCATAAAAACCTTCTCATATTTTTCCGCGATTTTTTTGAGCACGGGAAAGTCGAGAAAATGAGGAAAGTATTTGAATTCCTCTAGTCGCGTGACGTTATGGGACTATAGGAGAACAGCCAATCGAATGACGGGTATATGTGCCGTGTTGCCGTTCTAACTTGAGTACCCAATGTTCAATGCATACCTTTATGCGACCCTCTGCATATGCTAAAAAAGACATAGCTTGATATATACGGCCAGTGAAGCGCATGCATGGAGTGCATGCTTGGCTACTGCAGATGCACTCCAAGAAAGCGGTAACCACAAAATAAAGCTTGTCGAGACACAAGTTCTGGCTACGACCTCCTCTTATTATGCCAGATTGTATAGGAAATACATTGAGATTTATAAGCATAAGAACTTCAACAACAAAGAAGGAGCATATAAGCGCAACAGAATATGGATACCCGCCGCAAAGATTCTGGGATGCGCAGGAGTTCCACAGTCATCGGCGGTGCACAGCGCAGCCGCCCCCACTCCCAATCTGGGGAATATAAGTGCCAACCCTGTGACGCGATCTCAGTCTCTCTGAACACGCCGAACAGGTGACATCAGCTTCTGAGGATGCCGATCACTCGTGTCGGCGAAACGTCAAGAAGCGAGGCGCGACGACGCCAAGGCAGCGGAGCGTGTCGACGCCGGACGTACAGCCCAAGAACTGACAGTTCGGACCATGGCCGCGAAAGTCTTACACAAAAGAAACATCTTTTCCAGCGACGAAGCATATTTTCATTTGGACGAATACGTTCATCGGGAAATTGCTGCTTTTAGGGAGAAAGCAACCCTCAGGCATTACATCAATGCCCATTGCATAGCCCAAAGTTACTGTGTGAGTTATCATAAGATTGCATCACTAGGCCTTGGACCTTTTGAGTGGTGTGTCCATATGATCGAAATTATCCGGGTCACCACCTGCAACACTTTGAGTACTATAACAGGCTGTTGTGATTCCAGCAAGACGGTGCCACATCGCGTATCGCACACAACTCTTTAGCAGGATTGCAAGAGCTGTTTCCAGGAAGAGTAATTTCTCAATTTCTCGGATGTTTACTTCCCACACCGATAGGAGTTAAAAGCATTGAAGGACATCAATAGGGACACAAATGTCACTGTTATGCCCGCGGATAAAGGCAACGCCACAATGGTGATGGACACCGAAGACTACAAAAATAAAATAAAAGCATTGCTAGATCCAGGCACCTACCGCACTCTAGCAAAAGACCCGACCAAGACCATATTGAGAAAAACTAAAACCATGGTGAAGAATTCAAGCCTTGACGAAGAAACCAAAAAGGTATGCAAAAGTGAAGCACTGACTCCTAGGCTTTATGGCTTGCCAAAAATCCACAAGCCCAACGTTCCACTTCGCCCGATCGTAAGCGCAATAGGTTCGCCTACTTACGAGTTAGCAAAACACTTAACTACATTATTACAGCCATACGTTGGAAAAACCGACTTGTACATCAAGGACAGCACATTTCATTTCAAAAATCAAAGACATACAGCTGGAAGAATCCGACATGCTGGTCAGCTTCGACGTAGTGTCATTATTCAAAAAGGTGCCAGTAAACGATGCAATCGAACACATCAAGAACGTATTTCCAGAAGACTTTACAAACCTTTTCAGGCACGTGTTAACGACAACAAGTTGAAGGTGTAGCCTTGGGAAGCCCTCTAAGCCCGGTAGTAGCGAACTTTGTAATGGAGAAGGTCGAACATGCAGCCTTCAAGAGCGCTCAATACAAGCCCAAGATATGGCTCAGATACGTGGACGATACGTTCGTCATTTAGAATCACGGAAGAGAAAAGCTAGAAGAATTTCTAGAATACCTGAACAGCGTGCACGAAAACATCAAGTTCACCATGGAGGTAGAAGAAAACAAAAAACTCGCCTTCCTTGATGTTCTTCTAACAAGAAAAGGAGTTACATTAGGACACAAGGTATATAGAAAGCCAACTCATACTGACCGGTACTTACATAAAGAATCAAACCACCACCCATCTCAGAAGTACGGAATTATTAGAACTTTGACAGAACGGGCTAGAAAAGTGTGTGAACCAGAAGAACTCGACTCCGAACTGGAACGTCTAAAGAATGTTCTTAAGGCAAATGGTTACACAGAAAAGGAAATAACAAGAACAATGAGAATAAATAGGGCAAAACCAGAACCTAAACCGATAGCAAAAGCTTTTCTACCCTATGTGCCTGGAATAACAGACAGAATAGGAAAAATGTTACGTAAGGAAAACGTCAAGACCATCTATAAGCCCACAAGAAAGATACAGGAATATTTGAGAACGGTGAAGGATAAAAGAGACCCACTCGCAACACCGTGGGTTTATCGCATACCATGCACATGTGGCAGTGTATACATAGGAATAACGAAGCGATCTATAAACACAAGAATTGCAGAACATAAGGCTAGCTGTCGACTAGGCCATACGGACAAATCAGCGGTAGCCGAACATGCGATTAAGGAGGGAAGTCACAGAATCAAGTTTGAAGAAACTCAGGTTCTTGCCGCAACGTCTTCATACCATGCCAGACTTCACAGAGAAGCCATCGAAATACAAAAACACCATAGTAATTTCAATAGGAAAGAAGAAACACAGAAAGTCAACCGGACATGGGTACCCATCCTAAAGGGCCTGAAGACACTACCATATTGCGATATGGCTCATGCGGTAGCCTTAGAAAATGATATCGACATCATTATAACGTCTGAGCCGAATAGAAAGGCGTCCATGGATCCCAAATGGCATACCGACTTAAATCATGATGTTGCGGTCTACTTCCGTAACCAGAACATCGTGGTCAAGTCCATTACAAGGAGAAAGGGATATGTCTGTATCTATCTCAACAACCTAACTGTGTACTGCTGTTATTGTTCTCCAAATATTCCGTATGAAGAATACGAGAAGTACATGGAAGCACTCTGGACTGACGTGGAGGCGTCAGAAGGCAAAGCCATAGTCTTTGGAGATCTAAACGCAAAAGCGACAGATTGGGGTTCCCCAAATACGGATAAGAGAGGTCGGCTACTGTGCGAATGGCTTGCAGCTTTAAATATGGTAGTACTGAATGATGGAACACCTACCTTCTTCAGGAGGGACTACCAGTCACACATCGACGTCACCATTGCTTCGGATAACATATCCAGGAATATAGGAGGTTGGCAAGTTTTAGATACAGACTCAATGAGCGATCACAGATTGATATACTTCGAGATTCGAACTACAGGAAAGTTGCGCAAGGCCACTTATGAGTACCATACACCTTTTGTCGACATGGTCAAGTTTCGAGAAGTTTTGAAATCACGCTTGGAAGATATCCCAGATCCTGTGGAGTATACACTAGACCAGTATACATCACTAATAAAAGAAATGACGGAAAGCTGCACGATTAAAAGAGGGACAAGGACCGCTATGGTTCCCTATTGGTGGAATTCGGAAATTGAATCGGCACGAGTAATCTGCAATTCAGCAAGACGCGACCTGACACGCGCTCGGCGCAGAAGAAATGACTCAGAGCCGAACGTCAAATTCCTCCACGACATGTACAAGGAAAAAGGAATAGGTTGCAAAACCTTATCCTTGCAGCCAAGAGGGAAAAATGAAAGGAGTTATGTTCTTCTCTTGAGGACGACATTTGGGGTGAAGGCTACCGAATAGCAGCAAAGAAAATAACAGGCATGGCGCTCACGTGCAACTTAGGCATCGAAAGGAAGGTCGAAATAGTGCGGGAACTTTTCCAAGAAAGCAGAAAGAAAGGTGGCACTACTGTCACGTGTAATGCCAAACATTGGCGGCCCAAGTATGAGGAAGAGACAGATCTTGAACGGAGTTATCCACTCAGTTATGTTATATGGAGCTCCAGTATGGTATAAAGCGATGGAGAGGAAAAAGCATCAGCAAACCGTAGACAGGAAGGAAAGAAAGTCGCTGCTGAGGGTGGCCAGTGCGTATCGTACTGTCTCCACCAAAGCGCTGCAGGTTATAACAGCGATACCGCCACTGCATTTGTTGGCCAAGGAGAGGATACATATATATATATATATATATATATATATCGCGGAAGGAGCTTTGCCAGAGCGGCGGAGGACCGCCAGGAAGAAAACAATGGACGAGTGGCAGGGAATCTGGTCCAGTACAACGGAGGTGGCGCAGTGGACCAAGCGCCTGATTCCAAATATACGAGAATGGGCAGAGTGCAGGCACAGGACGACCTGCTATTACCTAACACAGGCGTTGTCGGGCCACGGTCCCTTTCGGGTATATAGGAACAAAATAGGGCGAGCGACGGACGATCGTTGTCGACATTGCGACCAGAGCGACACAGTCGAGCATACCCTATTTGAGTGTGACAGATGGTCCGGTTACAGGCAGGAAGCGAGAGCGAAGTGTTTCTGTCCTTGCGATCAAGCCGATTTCCTAAACCCTCTATAATAAAAAAAAAAAATATCGCGAAGAGTCGGGGATACCAACGCTACCTGGTTGGGCCACGTCACCATTAGCAGGTATAAATACAGGTGCAGATCCACCAGCCGTCAGTATTTTGGAAGTCGCCGAAGTGAAATAGCTTCTGAAGATGCCATCCACTCGTGGTGGCGAAACGTCAAGCTTTAACGCTAAACGACGGCGGCCTAAAAACCCAAGAACCACAAATTCATTGGACGATGGCCGCGAAAGCCTTATCCAGTATAATTATAATTAGTTTAAACATCTTTTTATTTTCAACCAAAGTAGTTGGGTCGTGTTCAGACAACCTGTATAATCTTCTGCTACTGAATTTGTATTACCAACTACTGCGCATAATTAAAGAGCACATAAAATCTATAACTTATCGATTATTTTATATACGTTTTTAATTATTTTCTTTGTTCCAGATATTATCGGATGTCATAGGATCAGCTCTAATGGTGTTAGTTACAGTAGGATATAAAACAAAATTGTCAGCTTTAATCCTGGTAGCTCTGCTGACTATTCTCAACCTTTACCACAACTGCTGGTGGACTATACCAGACTATAAACCTCACAGGGATTTCTTGAAATATGATTTCTTCCAGGTGAGTTGCTTAGTGTTTGCATATTTTTTTTATTTTTCTTCCAATCGTATCCCTCAATCAAATTACGCTTTAGAGAAGAATGTATCTCCACGTTTTCTTTAAACGGCAGTATAATATTGGAATGGGTCGGCGTTTGCGCTATTGTGGAAAAATGTGCGTAGTTGTGTTATTGTATTACGAGCCATTTGCTTCACTCTTTTAAAATGATAAGTTGTTGTGGTGCCTTCCACAACCTCTGGTATCTTTGCAGCACCGAATTTGACTCACAAGGCCCCGAAGCACCTTTCCCTAGCACCCCTGCGTTTTCAAATTTCTACCGAGAGTTATCACATTGTGAGTTTGTGGAATGAAGCCCATTCCACAAAATTTTTAAAATCAATGCCTAAAATAAAGCTTAAATAGAAAAAACATGATTCTGAAAATTTCATACTTGTAGGATGCTCCGTTTGCCTAATATAATCATTTGAATTCGCGAAATCCAAGCGCGCGAACACCTAACTGTGACGTAAGCAGATATGTTCGTATGTGATTTCAGATCATCACTCAATATATATGTTTTGTTATCATCACGACTCGTCGCGTAGTTACGTTCGATGTATGTATTTGTGTTATTGTGACATCTATTGTCAGTGACTGTGACTGGTGGTAGTTTTTGTGTTCTAAAATGTGCGCAGAGCCGCGGTCAACGTATCTGATGACGTCACGACAGCGTATCGAAAATGCGCCCGGCATTCATGTTTATAATTTTTCTTGAGCGACTTAGAAACTTCACAGAGGTCTAATTTTTGGCACGGTGACTAAAAAATATGTATTCTTTCAGATGCACAAATAAAAAAAGAAAGGTGAACGAGCCCATTGAACTCCATCATGCAAAAGCAATTTATTTAACAGTTTGGTGTAAAGAGATGTGGAAACTCCAGACGTCACCGCGAGTCTCTGTGGTTATTAACCATCGTGATTTTTCTGGCATGTAATTAATGTTAGATACCTAGCGCAATATTTTCTTATCACTGTTTACGTTTGGTCTTCACCCCATCGTTGTTACGTTTTACGTCTTCTCTGCGGAAAGGGGCGCAACATTTGCGCGATGTAATACTGCGATGCATTGTGTTTCGCTGTAGTGCGTACATCCTTATTTCGACTAAGTACACCCACTTGTCATGTGTACACAGGGGCGGTTCCTCCTTAAGGCACAATGCCCTCCCCCCTGGGCAAATGAGAAAAACACTTTTTAGTAGGTATCTATGCAGTGCTAGTACCTATTTCTAGCTTCAATCGGTTGCCTGATTTGTAAGTAGCACACAGTGCTCAGACTATAAAAACTGGCACTCGCAGCACACTAAGGTCGAACTTAACCAGTGTCTCGTCACGTGATTGACTGAAGGCGCCAAGGCACGGACGGGCGACCAAGTGCGCTTCTATTGGTCAATCTGACGTTATAACGCGCTCCTATTGGTCAATCACACATCAGTCGACTTTGAAAATGGTCAATAAAAACCGCTAACATAAGAACAGAAGTCGCTCCGTTGACGCGCCTTGTTCGAGTTGCTACGCGCGTTGTTGACATCGGCGATTCTAACCTACTAACCTATTAGGTATTTCAAATAATCGGATGAACGCGTTGCTTAAGATAAACTTTGGCCAACTTTCCTTAGAAGCACACAATAAGAATTAAGGAAATTATACATGACATTACAAAGATGAAAATAAGGAGATACTAACCTAATACACAATGTTTTGACAAAATGGGGCAGACGGCTGCTTGGTTCAGTAGATCCATAGTGTAAATAAACATGGTGTGCTCACGCGCATGCAGCCGTCCGAGCGCCGACACGCTGTGACGTCAGCAACGAGATTTCTGTCGGCGAACTAGCGGGAATACCACATGATGGATTATATTTTAATTTCAAAGTGATAGATTAAAGGAGTTCAATAGCCAATTATTTGACAATTATGTTATAGAGAAGTGTAAAATAGGTAATTTAACGACTTTTTCTACAAAAATGTATTATTTATTGGTAAATTTGGTCATTTTTCCCTAAGTTTACGCCCACAATTTTCGAAACTAATCCTTTTATTTAAATGTCTAAGCTTGACGTATATTCTCGTTCGTATTAGATATAATATTATTTTGTCAGGAAATTGTTTGATGGTTTCCACTGGGGTCCATCTCTAATAATTTTTTAAATATGTTTGATTGTTTAGAACACGACTGTCCATCGAAATCTATCTCAACCAAAACGGGCTACTTTAATCATCTCCTCACTTGGATATACAAGACTGACTCTAGATAGAAACTCAATCCAGTCTGGGGCCCGATTAGAAGAATGAAATTTGGTTTGCGCCCCCAAAGCTAGATTAGGATATTCGTTTTTGAATCTGTAGGCCACATATCCGTCAATAAATTTCAGTCCCTCGTTGGAAATCGTGTCTGGCATTTTATTTTTTTTCCAATTGACACAAAAGGTCATGTTCTTCAGAAATAAAGTTATCTAGGTCATAATCTGGGCTCTGAAAGGTAAAGTTGGAAAAATGAATATCATTTGAATCATTCTCTGTCCCAACAATATCGCTGTCAAGAAGAACTTTCTTGAAAAACTCCTGAGTAAAGCACACGTCATCAGCTTCGATGTTAGAATTACTCGAAACTAAGTTTTTCACTTGTAATGGTTCAAGTAGGCACGATTTATTCCTTTCTTCTGCATATTTATTCATTGAAAATACGGCAGGTGAATATTTTCCGAGGATGTACCATAAAAATTTCAGTTTTAATAAATGTTTAATGCTAATTTGTGAAATGATTACCATTTTTCATATTAATTTCGTCCTTTCGGCGGAAAGTATTACTCCATTGCATTGCGAGATTTTAATTTTTCGGGAACTTATAGAATTTAACATTTGGCTCTTTCATCTTACTATGGTTTTTACAACCGACAACTGCACAATTTGGCATTATGTATACAAATTTCAGTCTTCTATAACTCAAAATAAGGAATACAAAGTAAATTAAACAAAAATCGTTAGCGATTCTATTTAAAACGCGATTAAACGGGCCGTGGAATCACGACGTCTAATAATTCCCCGCGCGAAAAATCTCGTTGCTGACGCAATGCGTAGAGCGATCGCAATTTCGTACGGCTGGCGAGCACACCATGTATACTCGCACCACGAGTAGATCGTAGTGGCGTCGTGTTTCAATCGGGCGTTGGGAGTTTTGGTTCCAAGCTGGACGATTTTTTTCTTGGTTAGGCGAGATAAGTAAAAAACTCATAGAAATAACATTTTGTGATGAGTGATAGGTGAAACACTCTTAAGAAGATACTTTTTGTGATACTAGCTAGAAAAAACTTGAGAAATAACTGTTTGTTGTAATTATGTGCCGGGTGCAGCTGCGGCCTCAACAATCTGGTAGGATTTTTGTGTAATTTTTTTATTTACAATATTGTGCCCCCCCCCCCCTCTCAAAAATTGAGGTACCGCCACTGTATGTACATGAAAATTTGTACCAGGCTTTCTAGAGGAAAGTTTGTGCTATATGCTTTAAGAATTTCAACTTTCTCGGTGTGAGGAAAAACGTTACTGTGGTATGAACTTGGTGTTAGAAGTTTTGTTGCAGCGCCATGCTAAAACGGATGTACCAAGGTCGCACAAAGAAACTAACCTCTAAAGCTCTGTGAAGTTTGGATTTGGAAACGGTATATTTGTTCATTTGGTTTTGTGCTTCAGATTTGAAAAATACAAACGGATTCTTGCTGCTATAGACACAACGGGCATCATGAGTGAAATTACAAATCACCACATACTAGGTATAGTCTCAGCATCTATGGTTCCCCAATCGCACAAAGAGAAATTCTCCATGGTCTTTTTCCCAGGAAGAAACGAATAGAAGAGGAATGACGATTTCATATCGCCCTTCAAACTTGTGCTAATCACTGATGGCTCCAAGTTAGAACTGGGGATTGGAGTGGGAGTAACTGATAACAATCCAAGAGTTGAAATCTCAGTAACCTTGGGAGGTATACCACAGTCTTCCAAGCAGAAATGATAGCCATAGAGTTGGGAGTCAGGGTGCTAATCAAAATACCCTTGACAAACATCTTTTCAGATATGTTTATTTTTCTAGTGACCGCGACTATATATTATGGTTGTTTTTCATGGGTTTCGGTCAACGATTGAAACTATCATTTTTCTTCACTACGTTTTGGTTTATTTAATCTAAACCATCTTCAGGTGTCTGTAAATGAATAGGAAATGGTCTGTATATAATAAAAATAAGAATAAAAATACAAAAAAAACAACAAAAAAAATTAAGTGAAAGAATTATAAATGGAAGTTTCCTAAAAAATAAAATTTGGAAAATTCATTATTATCTGATAGTCTATTTCTTCACTTGAAGAATGTCGAAAAAATCATCTGAATATTCCAAAAAACGGCAGAGTTATTCAATTTTATATTTGCGTAAAGCGACCGCGGCGGTGAATTGTCGTATGATGTCATATCACATGAATCGTTCGCTGCAGCCACAGTCGGGAGCCGGGACTCCGCTATGCATACGCTGCGCTGTACGGTGTGCGACATTTAGACTTTAGTGGAACGGCGGAGTGTTTGTTGTAACGGGCAGATGCCAGTATATTTTTGAAGTATGGAGGAAGGTTACGTTCGTGGTGATTCTAGTAATCTTCCTAAAGTGGATCTCGACATAATTATGAACTACATAACGGAAATCCACAAAACTCATTTCCGTCGGTCTATCCGTCTGTCGGTCTGTCTGTACGCGTTTTTCTAGCCACGTAATCTCAGTAACCGCTGCATGGATTGTTATGAAATTTGGGCAGCGATATGCTGTGGGGGTAGTAGTATGTAATGTGCCTATAAGTTTGAAAGTCGGTGCATGGGCGATGGTGTAATTAGCAAAAAACCAAAAATTTTAAATATTCCTCAAACTTTGTTTTTAGGCGTTTTAGAGGTTCCTGATCATTTTCTACTTTTTTGGGTATAGAGGTGATATTGGGGTGGTTGGGGGTGGGGGGTTGTAAAACTGCAAAATTATTGTATTCATCACAGGCCGTCCACTAACCTGTGAAAGAAAGGCCTAGCGTCGTAATACACTTTTTTAGGTGCATCCGAACATTACCTTGGCTATTACGGAAACCAAGGGACTTAGAATTTTCTGATGTATACATGCGAGAGTATTGCTTCTGATCATTCTGTATGGTGTAACTAGGAAACTATTAGATTGATTTCAATTAAATTTTCACACAGTATTACTACCGCTGCGAGGATGGAAAGCTTCGTTTTTAGGCGTTTTAGGGATTTCGTGATCATTTTCTACTTTTTTGGGTGGGGGTGAAATTCGGGTAGTTGGGGGATGGAGGGTCATAAAACTCAATTTTTTTATTCATAATAGGCTATCCATTGAAATATTTGTTTGGTGTGTTTATGGTGGTGTTAGTACACCTGAGTACAATGCAATATTTATAGTTTCTCGGTCTGCTAGACATATTCTAATAATACGAGTACCAATAAACTGCAGTGTATCGTTTTGTCACCGTCGGCGTCGCCTACCCTACTGAAAACAAGGAATAAACATGAACGAGGAGGTCGGCGGCGGCGCGGTGGCTTGCGAGAGCAGCATCCTCGACAGGGCATACACAGACTTGCGTTGTGTCGTGTTACGTCACAGCGGCTTCGCGCCGAGGATACGGCAATCAAACTTTGGAGGACTATAACTTTTCTATTAATAGAGATAATTACAAAATTTTTTCGCCGTTATTCTCTAACTCTTTAGGATTATCTGATTAAATAAAATTTGAAAAAATGGAAACTTCCTCATTGTATGTAAAACTAGAAATATAACTAACTGTAAATGTATATATATATATAAAACTTTTAAATATAAACTTAATGATTTTATTTTCGTGCATTGAAAATGAATATACATGAATTAAATTTACTAAGAGAAGGAAAATAATACTAAAAAACCTACTTACATTAATATCAGATATCGGTTACATTTCTGTAAAATTTTTGTTTTTGTGAAGCAGCCTCTACGCAGTGCAGGTCATTCAGCTCTCTCAACCCTTAAAGGCTGCTTTACAAAAACAAAAATTTTACAGAAATGTAACCGACATCTGATATTAATGTAAGTAGGTTTGTTAGTATTCACATTCAATTCAATTCACATACAATTTATAATGCTTTTATTTAATTTTTTTGTTGTTTTTTTTTGTATTCTCATTATTATTTTTATTATATACAGACCATTTCCTATTCATTTATAGACACCCGAGGATGGTTTAGATTAAAGTAAACGAAACGTAGTGAAGAAAAATGTTAGTTTCAATCGTTGACCGAAACCCCTGAAAAACAACCGTACTCTTTTCTGATAGCCAGGATGTCCTGAAATCACTAAGCTCCAAACGAGTTGAATCAATACTCGTATGGAATTGCATATACAGGGTGTCCCACGATGATTAAGACAAGAAATATAGCGGAACTGGGCAGTAGTAGAGATTTAAAATATAGAAGATAGTTTCAATCGTTGACCGAAACCCATGAAAAACAACCATACTCTTTTCAGATAGCCAGGTTGTCCTGAAAGCACTAAGTTCCAAACGAGTTGAATCAATACTCGTATGGAACTGCATATACAGGGTGTCCCACGACGATTAAGACAAGCAATATAGCGGAACTGGGCAGTAGTAGAGATTTAGAATTTTAGGAGTGTAAATTAGAGCAAATGTTGTATCTTTTCTTATTATTGTGTTACCCAATGAGGTATTTGGTCACCTGACGTCCGATTCAAAATTATTAATGTGACACCCTGTATATTTGTGCCTTTCTGTGTTCCTCCCGATGAAACAATTCCAACCAACTAGCTCACTTGGGGTCTAACGTGATTAATTCGAGAGCTACAATTACTCAAAGGACTGTACCATTACCTTGATGAAACACTAGCAAAATAATTTAACTGTAGGGGTACACGCTATAATGAATGGTAGTGGTACAATCCTTTAAGTACCTGTAGCTCTTGAATTAATCACTTTAGACCCCAAGTTTGCTAGGTTGTTGGAATTGTTTTATCAGGAGAAACACATAAAGGCACAAATATACAGGGTGTCCCATTAATAATTTTGAATCGAACGTCACGTGACCAAAAACAAATTACCTCATTGGGTAACACAATGACAAGAAAAGACACAACATTTGCTCTAATTTACATCCTCAAAATTATAATTCACTACTACTGCCCAGTTCCGGTATATTGCTTGCCTTAATCGTCAGTGAACTTGGAACAAAGACTAGAGTAACTTTGGTTTGGGTTCCTGGTCATATTGGCCAACACACTCGCAAGAGGATGAACCGAATCTGTCTTCATAGGACCAGAACTCTTCGTGGGCAGTGCGAAAAGCACCGCTAAGAAAACCATCTGAGTTTGGGCAGAGAGGAAAGCACTCCTGCATTGGTGAGATACACCAGTGCTACTCATACGATACGATACCCCTCTGGATTGAAACAGGAATAATCTCCGCATTCTGATTGGTCTGTTGTCGGGAAATTGTCGTCTGAGGTACCACTTGCGGAAGTTAGGTCTAGAACAAACGGAATGTCGTTTCTGCTATGTGGAGGATGAAACAGTGTACCTGTCTAGTACTGGAATGAGCTAGGTTTCAGACTTTCGGACTCACCCAACTGGAACCTACTGACTTCAATGAAGTTTCGCCCATCACGACCATCGCCTTCGTCAAGAGGTGTGGATTGTACGGTGAACTCTAAATAGGTGTGAGCCACAATAGACACAATAGGGTCGCAGTGGAAGGACGCATAATCGGCCCGCTCACTTCCAACCTAAACTAGCCTGTACTTGTGGCTTGGAATAACGAAAAAATGGTTATTTCCGGTTTATACTTCTAGAGTGGAATACTCACCATTTGGGAATTTATAAACGTTCTCGATCTCAGGAATACAAATCATTTATCAAAAGTGCACAAGGCTCTTTCGGATTGAAAGAATCTTTATCCAGAAAAATAATGCTTAAACATCCAGTATATCGTCGAACATTCATAGGATGTTTGTAGTGTTTGTACACTCCTAAAACTGGTTATAATGTATTATTCCCCTAAATTTCCACATTTTTTCTGCAACTTTATCAGAACTCAAATTTTGACAGGTTATTTGACAGACATGTTTTAAAGTATATGGCAAGATGCACAGATAAGTACTTAGTGAGGTGCGGCACTCTGATATGTTTTATGTTAATGTATTATCGCTGTGATCGGCGACGAGATGAGCTGCACTTAGAACCAAAAGTGGCATTGTCAATAATCGCCTAGAAATAAGACTATTTTTTTATTTATAATTCCTTTCGTTTTTCAGACATTATCGGTGATCGGTGGCCTATTGATGATTGTGTACCTTGGTCCTGGCGGAGTGTCTATGGACGAGCACAAGAAACGGTGGTAACCAGATTCATCTTGCAAATTGTGATCAATGATTTGGTACACTTAACATCCAAGACTTAAAGATTTTTCTTGTTATGGCGGTATTTAAACTATTCATCTATAGATCAGTTGGACATAAAATTCAGTACCGGTATTTTGATATAATGTTTTACAAGATATTGTTTATATTTTTTACAAAACTGTATATATTATGTGTAAGCTCAATGTGCAAGTTTTTGTGTGATTAACTTTATTTGTTCAAAGCATATACATACATATATTCGTGAAAGACAAAACTGAATTTTTATTCTGGACAACGTAAACATTTTGAATTGTTTGTTTGCGGCTCTATTATGCTCTTTGTTATTCTTCCGTTTATATCTCTTAGATTAAGTTAAGTGGGTTGTTGAAATTTTTAATAAATCGCGTATTTTCACACTGTTACTTTTTTTATACCATGTAATATTGTTGTCCAAAAAAGATTCTCAGTTCATCCGAAGCTCGATATGATCTTACGAAGTCCACCTTCGGGCTTTGTTAAAATAAGTGTGTACAAGTAACTAACCATGGGCTCAAAGTTCATAGAAATCGATAGCAATTTTTTGAATCGACTTCAAAATGGGGCTCACATACGCTACCTAATTCACTCGACCTCTCTGTAGGGGTACAGCGATATGTGCGAAGCCCGAAAATAGGGCAAACAAAAAAAAACAATCTTATACCATTATTAGTTTGTGTTTTTTAACAGTTTTGTTGTGTCGGTAATAGATCATTTTCATACTACGTCACAGGTCCGCGGCCATTTTGCATGGTGTATGAAATCATATAACCTAATTTTTGATAGACTGCTACAAGCAGCCACAGCCTCTTATACTAGAGAAAACATACTACATTTTAAGAGTGCCTTCCATGTGCATAGTGTGCAAAGTGGTAACTTACTCCATAGAGAAAACAAAGTTTATGTGCGTTTTTTTTCGAATCCCTGCAACAGTCACCAATTCTGTACAAAAATTTGCGTTTGTTTCAAGGAAACATCGTGAAATATAGATAAAAGCACTTAAGAGGGATGCAGTGAGTGATAGTTCATTAAAATATGACAGAATTTGCTCTAGGCACTTTATGACTAGTAATAAAATTATCCTTGCTATAGAATGTTTCATATTCAACTGAACAATTTCAGGAGCCTCAGCAGCATCAGACAGTAAAGGTAATGTTCATTGGTTACCTAAAGCTTACCAAAATGAATATGGGGTATCATAACCCTAGAAGAAACATACTAACTCATGTTAGCAAATACCAGAGGGCAATTGAACATATGAGAGTAACAGAGGCAAGTTTATCTGAAGGAACGTGTAGGGAACATTTTTGGATTTGCTGATTTATCTTTTTATATCTGGAGCATGACACTGAGAAGGGTATCAATAAATCTGATGACATAGGTACCTGGAACTATTTACAAAGAGGATTGTATCACAAATACAAACGTTTAAAAGTTGCTGCTCAAATGGTCACTGATTTATATGGTTAAATATTTGAAATAAATGAAATATCTTAAAAATAATTATACTAAAGCATGCTATTCCACAGGCCTCAATTAAGCTTGTGTTTTATACTACTTGTTTGAACTAGCGAATGAATATATTCCTGCACATTTCTTTCTAGTTGAAATGTGAATATTTCAGCATTTTTAGGTATACTATCCCATTAATTAAAAATTAGTCTTATACACACAACTTAATTTCTTCCAGTGGTGAAATTGTTGCCCAAATATTTAAATTTGCCTTATTTGTTATAATATATCTGTAGTCACAAAGCAATTAGAACTCGTCTTTACCTAGTAATTACAGAAATGTTATTTGAACATTATTGACTTTTGAACCAAAATGTCACTTATGCGTTTGTTATTGTATCAAAAGTTGTTTATCCGCAATAAGACACTTTCATAAGTTTTACATCATATCAATTTTGTTAGAAGAGTTGAACCTAGCGTCCTTTACCTCCAAGATACAGATATATACAAGTATCTATGGTGTTTATGGAATAAATACAGATTTTTTTGTTATTATTATTATTAATTTTATATAATCCCATAAGACTTATGGCAAATAATTGTGCTGAAAATATGAGTTTTGATATGTTTTGTGAAAGCAACATAAAAATACAGTAATACTAATAGTAAGCGGTTACATAATTTAAATTCTTTTACGAATCAATATCACCAAAGCATTCCAATTAGGATTATTTATTAATAATTTAAAGCCACATAGGTACAATGTTAGGGTCAAAACCCAGGGGCGGCTCGTGGAGTTTGATCAAGAGAAGGCTTTTATTTTAAAAATCATTAATGTGTGTACCTACCTCATATAATGCAAATTACCACACCACCGTGACCGTACGTACTTGCGGTATTGCAATCGCGCGTTACTATTTATTTAGGTGGGTGTTCGCCAATAGCCCTGCTGTTCTCCCACATTTATAAAATAATTATAAAAAATAAACAAAACTTATTGATATAGCATAATAAACATAAAAAATAAAAAATGTCAGCAATAACAGCAGAAAAAAATAAATATTTTGGAATAGTTTATCAAGAAAAGTAAAAAAAATGTGTCTAAAATGAAAAAATAATTCACTATTAGGGTAAATGCGCATGGATTGACTAATGGCTTCAGAGTGACAAACATCCAGAAAATACCCGTTAGAGTAATTGAAGATGTTTGTATAGAAGTAGTAATCTACGATTTTTAGAGTTTGCAAAATGATCATGATCACATTGCCATAAAAATTGTCAGCTTCTTTTAATTTAGACATTAAATGTTTTTCAATTTATCGCAATTAATGATAAACGGTCTTGTGCCATTTTGCTTTTATACGTTTGTGTACTGTTTCTACCGGTGCTAAAGTTACTGGAATTGATGATGACAATAATTTGTATAGTTCAAGCAAACAAGATTTCAAATTATAAAAATAAATAACAGCATATCTTCTGCATATTTAACTTCACCTAAAAGAATCTTTATCTCTATGAATACAATACTGATAGTTCATTCCTTAGAGATATATGTGATCAAAAATAGGATACTGTTCAATAAGTACCTCCAGTAAACTATTTGGGAATTCGTTTGAAAATATGCTGAAAATATCGAAATTTACCAAATCAAAAAACTGTAACACGCTGAGATCAGCAAATCTAGTTTCAAGTTGTTGTAGATACGTTCACCGTCCCTAAAGCAAAACATCCTTGAATAAGATTTAATTTGTACTATTGGCAACAATGTACGCATTACCGCCCGTGCGCTAGAACGAGATAGCTCGTGGAATGATCAGAGATGCATGGTGGAGGCTACCGTCCCGTAGCGGCATATGCTGCCATATTGTCGCGCATGTTTAGTCAGTAAAAATGAATGAGTAGTGATTTCAAGGTTACTTATACTAGGGAAGACTAGGCCGCTAGCTCCTTGGGGAGATCCCGCCGCTACGAGGGCAAGAGGCTTGTGTTGCTTACAAAAAAGACAAAGCGCTGTGATGTCGGTTACATAGTGGCGTAGATTGCGCCAGGAATACAACCAAAATTGTTTTATTTTATTAGTTTTTTATTTGTAGTGAGAAGTCATGAAGTTAGAAAAATACAAATAATGCGCTTCGTCGATTTCAAAAATTTGAAGAGGAGGCTCAGCCTCCTCAGACGAGCCGCCTCTGTCAAAACCACTATATATAATAAGGTTCTACAGTCATATTTAAAGGTATCGACAAGCCTGGTAAACTAAAAAATAGGCCAATATTCCTGCACTTTTTGGGACTCAAACTGGAGCCTTTGTTTCAGTCTTCCTTGCCTAACTTATGTCCTTAATGCAACATATCCCTGCATCTCTTAGGGCCGGTTTTTCAAACTTTAATTAACTATTAATTAATCTCCAATCATGAAATTACGAATTACGTCTTAATTACCAATTGAACACCAGAAGTGTATCTCATAGCACATATAAAATGATAATTTGCTAATTTTTGAGCATGTAATGTTGGCTACACTGGGGATCACCATTGTATTAAATTGTGTATTGTAAGTTGGGCGATATTTGTCTAATTTTGTTGTTCGGTGGTATTTTGTTGGTATTTTGGCATTTGTAATGGTGATATATGTCACAATTAGTCATCATAGCGTCACTTTTGGAAATACTATTGTGCTAATTTCACTTGAAATCTCGTTTAGCTTTACGGCTATCTTCTTACTTACGCTTCCGAAAAAACAAACTAAATTTTGATTAAAACATAACTTGGTCATGGACTCTGACAATGGGTAAGCATGATATTCTAAATCATATATTCTTGTCTCTCAATAATTCTGCAGAGAATATAGCTGTGTAAATTATAAATACAATTGCAGAGGTAAGAATGTACATCGAAAGAGGTTACCAAACTTCACAAGTCAAGAAGAAGCCCTTGTAAAATTAGTGAATAAATATAAATGCACTATTGGACTATTGAATGTAAAAAGAGCAGAACCACTACATGGAAGGAAAAAGTCGTGTGTTGAAGAAAAGTTGAGCAAGAGTTTAATGCGAATGAAAATGAATTTAAAGATTGGAGAAGTTATAAAAAATCAAATACAACAATTCTAAACGAAAAACCAAGCTTAAGTTTGTTCTTCATCACCTGAATGGGCATTTGTATCATAATCCATATTGAAATCGAAAGATAACAGCGATTATAGGTTATCAGAATATCGTAACTTCTGACATGTGTAACTGTCAAATCTATTTTAATTAATAATTATTCCTGGTAATCACAACTAAAGCCTCTGATTACCTTAATTTGTAATTAATCTCCAGTTGCGAGCAAATTATGAATTGACTGCAAATTGAAAAACGCATATTTTGCGCTAATTTCAAGATTAGCTTTAATTTATACTTAATTACATTTTGAAAAACCGGGCCTTAAAGGTAGAAGATAGATAATTTAGATGTGCAAACTTCATCTACTGCTATGTGTTCTGCATTTACAAAGAATACATTGCAGCTACATGACTGCATACTTCCTCTAGATAAATGTGTTATGCCCACATGCAACACTTCCATTATTCATGATTATTGGATAATAATCATGAATAATAATGCTTCTAATAGTTTTCATCGTGCTTCTGAGAATGTCTCGCCTGAAAATAAAGGTACACTATGAGCATTTTTTGTAAAGTTGAATATATAAATAAAATGGTGAAGTTGTATAATTAGCATACTGTTCTTACAACATATGCATCTGCATCACTGTTCATTATATATTTGGCTTCTCTCGTGAATAAAGTAGCGTAGTACCTTCCTGCGTGCCACATCGATCACAAATTTTATGTTATTTGAAATGTTTTCAACTGCTGCCCCTTATAAAAACGGTGATTAAGGATCAGAGGTATACCAAGTTTATCATACTAGCTTTCTGTAAACAACTCGTATCGCTGAAATCCCTAGGTTTAAGAGTATGTGGATCAATACCATTATTAACTCTTTAGTTTATCCTCATGTTGGCACTTCATTTCACCACTTAGGGATTTACAATACTCGCTTTTTCTAACAAAAAGTTCTTACAAACAGATCTTAAAAAACTCATGTTTATACACCTCGCAAAATGGCACGTGTTCGAAAATGATCTATTAGGATCGCTTACCCACCACGTGCTTCGCAAATCCTTATAGCCGATATGCTTTTACTGCAATCATGCGAGCCAAATTTAGAAAAGCAGAATAATGATAGCCTGCTCGGAAATCATAGAGGTTATACATGTCGGCATGGAAGCGCGTACATCCCACATACAACTAAATCATATAAACTAGGTTCTAACGACCGGTTTGAAAAGTCCTGTGCTCAGAGTAACAACTGAACATAGAGGTAGTAAACAACTAATTCTAATAGGCCGACATCTTTTCGTACGTTGGCATATCGACCACCGTGTACGGCAATCATAATTATTTACTATCGTCTTAATTGTATAGTATCCAGAAATATTCCATTCTATGTTAAAAAGACGGTATTTTGATGGTTCAGGAATGATTACAACAAAATCAATAGATATGTTGACCTCTACTGCGTTACTGCATATTTCTTCATCATAAACGCAAATTCTGAAGTCTTGCTTAATTTTGAGGAGTTGGCAACGCCGCATGCCCTCAACTGTCAAACGTTTGCTTTGTTTATTGTTTGTGCGTCTTTTATGCTTGGTCAGTAAAATCGAATTTGCTATTTGTTCGTAACTCTAGTGAAGCTTTACGGACTTGCTGTGCTATATTGGAGTGTAGTTAACAGCTTTTCGCGATGGAACTCAAAAAGTGCAGTGTTTGTAACATGGTTTGCATTCAGGTTAGTTGGCGTTGCACAGCATTGTTTACAATTTGAACTGCACTGCGAGGTCACAGCTGATCAATATTTGGTGGCTGAAGTGTCAAAGATGATGGCTTTGAGCACGCCATGCTGAAGTGGTTTGTTTACTACCTCTATGTTCAGTTGTTACTCTGAGGTCCTGTGACACAGCCCGTCTACAAAACGTTCTGGCTCACGCAACTTACTCACTGAACCCCACCGTCGAAAACAGACAGGCTGATATTGAGTCCAGGAATAGATACAATGAAACCGTCCGACGTGCAAAAAGCCAAAAAAAAAAAAAGGTTATTTTATGACCTAGTGGCAGTCGTTCCTTCTGGGCTCTGGTCAAACAAATAGAGGGTAACTTCTAGAGGAGCAGCTTCCCTCCAATCACATGTGCGGATGAAACAGTTGCAACTGCTTCCAAGGACAAAGCTGAAATCTTTGCCAAGACATTCGCAGCAAATTCCACTCTAAATGTCCCATCCAATGGCCAGGTACCACCCATATCGAGAGTACCCCAAACTATGAGCGAATAACGTTCAGAACAAAAACAGTCCAGAAGGTGCTGCGGCCACTTGTCATATAAGGCGAATGGGCCCGACGTGATCCCCTCTATTGTTGTGAATAAGTGCGCACCGGAGCTCGCTCCATACTTACCCGCCCCTTTCGGATGTCTTACGAATCCGGCATCTTCCCAAAATACTGGAAAACAGCTTGCATCCAGCCGGTGTCAAAAAAGGGATCCAAGGCAGGTCCAACTAACTACAGAACTCTCTGCTATATGTGCGTCAACTAGGAGCTCTTGAAATACATTGAGCTCCAACACTTAATCAACGACAGACAGTATGGATTCCGGATAAACTGGGTATCTCCTGGCTTACGCCACACATGTGTGGAGCAAACTCATCCATTCATTTGGCGAGGCTCACGTGATAGCACTCGACATTTCAAAGGTATTCGATCAATTGTGGCATATGGCTCTCTTAAGCAAGCTTCCGTCTTACGGCCTCTGACCACTACCTAAATTATTTATATATAGGCTGGAAGAGGCACAACCATATCATAGTTTACCATGCGCTGTAATGTCACCTGTCTAGCATACTAAAATCTGTTTATGTACACCCACCCATAAGCCGAGCAGGCAAAAAAATATAGTCCCCACTGCCATAGCAAACTCTTGTACAGTACAAGAGCGGACTGATGTCAGAAAATTAAGTTTCTTTATAACTCTTTCTTGTCTATCTGGTGGTAATTATATGTCTAATTGGAAAACCACAAAACTGTGGATGATAGTACTTTGCATGCCGGCAACATGAGCAATAGACCGATCTCTGTGGTCGGGCTGGAATGCAGAAGCCTGGCAGCGGCTGCTTCGCTTTCAAAGGATCTGGAGACCATTAACGCTTCACCGCTTGGGAGCTCAGGAATATGGTAAAATTTAATGCTTCCAAGAGCCAGTACTCCACGCTATCAAACAAGAAGTGCCCAAGTTAGCACCCAGTTCTTATGAATAATCAGGCTCTGCCAAGGAGTGACTCATTCAAGCTCTTAGAAGTCAACATTACAGAAGATCTGATCTGGCAAGAACACATTACGTCAATTGCAACGGCAGCTGGTAAAAAGCTTGGGTACCTTATCAGAGCCAGAAAGTACTTTTCACCATCTAATCTTCTCACACTATTTAAAGCCCATATAAGACCTAGCCTGGAGTATTACTCTCATGTCTGGGGAGCTGCTACCGCTACTACCCTGTATATACTAGATGCCATCCAGGGAAGCGCAATTCGACTAATTGGTGGTATCCTGCTGCATCCCATACTAAGACGGTCGTTCTTCATACCTCAAGAACCGAGCGGTATGACCGAACATTAATTTATTTCCAGGGTGTCCAAAGCTTGGCATGGACTACCAGGAGGTGTATTTATTAGGCCTGCAGGTGTTGGCCCGCGTCAATAAACCTCCCCTAACATAACATTTTCACAGCAATTGCGGTACTCTGGTATTTAGGCTCTGCCTACGCGGACTGCTCAGTTATAAAAAAAAGTATCAGGCCCTATCAGGTGGAATGAGGAATAGGCTACTCTCTGCAATGCCGGTATGTCATGCAGCTTTCGGAGCAGTTATTTCTGTTGGTTCAATGCTTTCATATCAGCCTGATACCAGATACCGGGCTTTACCAGTGTCCACCTAATGAGATCATTGGATCTCATTAGGAAATAGCGCTGTCGTGGACTAGGAACATCGTGCCTGATGCGATTCAAGACATGTCCCAAACAAGGATTGTGATATCCTTGGGCTCGCTTTGGGTCTATGAGGAAGTTTCCATTTTTTCAAATTTTAGTTTCCTAACGAGTTAGAGAACAACGGCGAAACATTTTTGTAATTATCTCCATTAATAGAAAAGTTAGTCCTTCAAAGTTTGAATTGCCGTATCCTCCGCGCGAAGCCGCTGTGACGTCACACGACACAACGCAAGCCTGTATATGCCCTGTCGAGGATGCTGCTCCCGCAAGCCACCGCGCCGCCGCCGGCCTCCTCGTTCATGTTGTTATTCCTTGTTTTCAGTAGGGTAGGCTGGGTAGGCTACGCCGACGGTGACAAAACGATACAGTGCAGTTTATTGGTACTCGTATTATTAGAATATGTCTAGCAGACCGATAAAAACCACCATAAAAACACCAAACAAATATTTCAATGGATAGCCTATTATGAATACAAAAAATTTAGTTTTATGTTTTTAGTAATACTGTGTGAAAATTTAATTGAAATCAGTCCTATAGTTTCGTAGTTACACCATACATAATAATCAGAAGCAATACTCTCGCATGTATACATCAGAAAATTCTAAGTCGACGATCCGTAATAGCCAAGGTAATGTTCGGATGCACCTAAAAAAGTGTATTATGATGCTAGGCCTTTCTTTCACAGGTTACTGGACGGCCTGTTATGAATACAATAATTTTTCAGCTTTACAACCCCTCACCCCCCAACCACCCCAATATCACCCCCATCCAAAAAACTAGAAAATGATCAGGAACGTCTAAAACGCCTAAAAAAGTTTGAGGAATATTTAAAATTTTTGGTTTTTTGCTAATTACTCCACCGCCCATGCAAGGATTTTCAAACTTATAAGAACATTACCTACTACTACCCCACAGCATATCGCTGCCAAATTTCATAACAATCCATGCAGCGGTTACTGAGATTACGTGGCTAGAAAAACGCGTACAGACAGACCGACGGAAATGAGTTGTGTGGATTTTCGTAATGTAGCCATCATAAAACACCCGAAAAGCGTATTATCTCTAAATCGATCACGATCACAATACTCCCCTCACCTATCGGTGTGGGAAGTAAAAGTCCATAATCATGTCATCCACTTTAGGAAGATTACTAGAATCACTACGAACGTAACCTTCCTCCATACTTCAAAAATATACTGGCGTCTGCCCGTTGCAACAAACACCTTCGCCGTTCCACTCAAGTCCAAACTGTGGCTGCCGCGAACAATTAATAACATGTGACTTGTGACGTCATACAGATTTTCACCTCCGCGGTCGCTTTACGCAAATATAAAATTGAATAACTCCGTCGTTTTTTGGAGTATTCAGATGATTTTTTCGACGTTCTTCAAGTGAAGAAATAGACTATCAGATAATAATCAATTTTCCAAATTTTATTTTTTGGAAACTTCTTCATTTTAGTGTGAAAATCTTAGTTATCTACCTTTCTTGTCTTAACATTATGCAATTCACAACTAAAGACTAGTTTACTTCATAAGTAAAGATTTCATGTAGAAAATACAATAAATACCAAAATGCTTATACGGAATGTATCAACGATCTGTCAGTGGACGATAGCTGCTTCCCTATTTGAGATAGGAAAAAAATTCTCAAATAAAAAATGTAGAGGGCAATAAATCTGAATTCCAAATAGGGTATCCAATAAATATGTAACTTATCAAAGTTACATTTTTTTAATAGAAGCCCCTGCTTATTATTTCATGTTTGGATTCATTGGTCGTATTCTAGTGTCACTTTATAAATCACACATGATACTTAAAACGAACCGTTTAGGCGCAAATCACATTTTTGATATAAATACATTTTTGGAAAAATTAAATAGCTTAACGTCTACAAAACTTAGAAGGCGATGACTTTGCGATGTGACTAAGCATGTAATGTATCAGGTCAAGGGAATGCGGAGATCCTAGATGATAGGTTCTAGGAGTCGGCCGGGGACTTCTATCTCCTGCCGACGTGCAGTTTTGCACCTTACGCGCAGTGGCCCTGTGACCGCTAAACCTAGCGGAGCTAATCCTGGCGAATCTAAAAGCGCTCCTTTGAAATGAGCAACAGCATTGCTAGAATAGGGCCCAGCCAAAGGTGTCATGCGACCCGTGCCGAAGGGTCCGTGGCGGTGGGGATGGACCGTCATGAACGGAGCCTCTGGGATACCGGGCAACCTCCCAGAGTGCTTTTCCTTTTACCTGTGCAGGGGGCACCGCAGGTATAGACTAAATATTTCCCTCTGACTCCTGGGATTTGTATGGATAAAATCAAAAAATTCAAAAAATCCCGAAGCTCCTCACCAGGAGCACCCGATGATACGGGTGTCGTCTCCTCAGACTACCCTAACAAAACGCGAACTTTAAAGGGTAACTAGGGAGCTCGCTGAAGGGGAAATCAAAAAGAAGTCGCGTAGTGGTGCAGAAAGAAGCCGATTAGAATGCGAAGGAGACCGGAACACTCTGGCAACCCGGGCTCCACTGCCGGCAGGTTCCTCTAGGGCGCTGTCTGGCGGGGCATCGGCCGATCTACAGGGGCCCGATAATACTGGAAAACGACGAAGATCGGCCGGTGTCACGCCGGATCGGGCCTCATCGAAGAAGAAGAAGGCCCGCACCGCAACTCATGCGCATACAAGCTATGTGCGTGGCACTCAAACTGGGCCCCGAGTAGTATTCGTTCCAGAGGACTGCCCAGGGGCTTAACTTTACGGAGGCACTGGTCTTCGCTGTGTAAGAGGCGGTTAGCGTACTGATGGATGGGCTCCCGGAAGGGGCTGTCCTTCCGCAGTTCGGGGCCTCCCATCTTTGTATGCGAGAACGAATTCTCGCGGGCATGGTTAGAGGCCCGAGCAGGAGACTTGCGGATGTGGGAAGGCGCAAAGCTTAAGATTATAGGCTTCGCTGAACTTCCCACTTTTTATAGAGTAATGGCCTGGTTTCCGGTACCCCTTTGGAAGACGGGGTTCTAATGAGGGGGCTTCTTATGCAAAACCAAGTAGTTCAGCCTGGCTCGTGGAAGATCCTCGAGAGCCAGAGGGGACCGAAGGGGGTTCGACTTGTTCTCAGAGTGGACTACATGGAAAGTAATGAAGAGAAAACAGAGATTCTTATTAGAAATCCAAGGCACACTAATTGGGCCTTATTCAAATAGAACTCCGGAATGGGAGAGGTACAAAAAGGTACTGCAGGAGTACCAGAAGGAGATCAGAACAGCCTCTACGGAGTCATGGAGGAATTTCTGTAGATCTGTTCATTTCAGCAACTGCGAGAATGCATACAATCCTATGCAAGGACAATAAGTCTAAGATAGGGTCCTCGACTCACTCTTCTGGTCATATCACGACCAATGAGGAAGAGACGTTGAAGCTGCTTATGGTAACACATTTCCCTGGATCGGTAGCAACACTACCGCAGGGAAGGCAACTGCTAACACCTCGTCCCTCTAAAGAGGACGGGATGATGGCACGCGAGATCGTAACACACGATAGGCAATAAATACATTTGCACCATATAAAAGTCCAGATCTCGACGATTGATCCGGCGATGTTACAAGATCAGGGACAAACCGTTATACGACGTGTGAGGATATTTCGAGCTTGTCTGACCGTCGGCTTCACACCTGAAAGCTGGCTACTTGCCAAGATCGTTTATATACCAAAACTGAGTAGAGGTAGTTATACACACCCGAAAGACTTCAGACCATGGCCGACTCTACTCACTAGGCCGGAGCATTGAAATATGGCAACACTGAATCGGGGACCGAGCTTTTATTTGTTGTTAAGTCATTAGTGTAATCTTCCAGAGCAAAAAAGGAGATTGGAAGGTGATTTTTAATGTGTTTCTAATTATTTACCTGCACAAACGGAACTATAAAGATAAAAAGATGCCTGCAAAGTGTGTAGTACTAGGTTGCACTAACAATTGTGCTTCCAATAAAGGACATACCAACCATAACATTCCAGAGTAAACAAGAAGAGTAGAAGGTGATTTATAATGTGTTTCGAATTATTTACCTGCACAAACGAAACTATAAAGATAAACAGATGCCTGCAAAGTGTGTAGTACCAGGTTGCACTAGCAATTGTGTTTCCAATAAAGGACATAAACAGAAGTGGGTGAACGGGAAACAGATTTATACGAATAAAGACAATACTTTACAAACATTTCAAAGGATAAGACCTATTTTAAAGAACAATGTGGTACCTACAATGTTTTCTGGACCTCCCAAATATCACAGAAAAATACAGTTAATAGAACTCATCTGGGCATGCATCTGGGCATACCTACGAAAAGATTTGATAGTGAAAGGGAATCAAGACCAGCAAGAATGGCTTTACAGTGACCTAATAGTGAATTTTTCTAGCTCAAGTGACAATTTACAAAGTAAATTGAGTGTTCATTTAAGTGGAAGTGGCAGCAGGAAACAGGTTGCGCTTATTTTTATTTTGTAGTGTTTGACTACGATGAACCAGACATCAGATGTAAGTGGTATTAGTAGTAGTAGTTCTAAAAAGTATTTTTCTTAATTTATTAACCGAGATGAACTCTAATACATATAAAATGTAATGATTATTCTGAAACTATAGGCCCACTATTTGACAACTAAGCCATGTTGCCACATCTAAGGCTCCGGCCTAGTGTAGAGTCGGCCATGTTCAGACCGATTACCCTTTTTTCATTCTTCCTGAAGACTTTGGAAAGGCTAATTGATACACACCTAAGAGATGGAACTCTGGAAGAGTGTGCCATTCATGCTTATCAGGCTGGTAAATCAGCCGAACTTGCTCTTCGCCAGCTAGTTTGTAGACTGGAGAAGACGTTGGAACAAAAGGAAGTTGCCTTAGCAGCTTTGCTGAGGGTGCGTTTAATTGCACAATTTACGATTCGATAAGGTATGCCTTAGACAAGCATGGAGTGAGGGTCCTCCCTCCTGCAATGGATCCTCTCCACCTTAGAGGGTCGAGTGGCTACTGCTACGCTGAACGACATTTAGCATAGCGTTGAAGTAGTGCGGGGCTGCCCGCAAAGTGGAGTCTTATCTGCCGTATTGTGGTGTCTGGTGGTGAAAGAACTTCTGGACATGCTGAGCAATATAGCTGTTTACGTGCAGGCCTATGCAGATGGTCTTAGCGTAGTAGTCAAGGGTCGATACATGGGGTCACTAGAAGAAGAAAACTGGATGGATATATTAGACCAATCTTCCTTGGAAGATCACTTGAACTTTCCCAATCAGTAAATTATCTAGGCGTAATTTTAGACTCGAAGCTGTCTTGGAGACAACATGTAGAATATAAAGTCAATATGTTATGGACATGCAGAAGGGTTATAGGAGCGAATTGGGGGTTGACGCCCAGGGTGATGTTGTGGCTCTACACTACAATCGTACGGCCGTACTTATTGTATGGATCACTGATGTAGTACCCATGTATAAGGAAACAATCAAAGCAAAGGTAAACAAAACTCAACGCTTGGCTTGTGTTAGTACATAACAAGTGCACTGCTTCGTTGAGCGCGCTAGAACTGGATGGCGCTAGAAGCACCGCTTAATCTCTCTCTCTCTCTGTTTGTCTCTGTCTCTCTCTCTCTCTCTTTTGGGGGATACACCACGGTATTCCAAGCAGATATATATGCGATTTTAGCTTGTGCTTTTTGCCATCTGCTCTGACAGCCAGGCAACACTAAAAACATTAAGTGCTTGTAGGTTTACATCAAGGCTCGTTTTGCCATGTAGAAAGGTCTTAGATGACATTTCGGCAAGACATCAGGTGTCACTTATGTGGGTGCCGAGTCATTCTGTAATTGGTGGCAATGAAATGGCGGACGCGCTTGCAAGGTGAAGGTCGAGGAATAATTTCCTGGGTTCTGAGCCGGCTGTGGGGCTGGCAGCAGGCACCATTACCAAACAGAGGTGTGGCTGCAAAATCAGCATCCTATGAGTTGGAAAGGAACTCTGGACATCTCGGTCAAGCTAGAGAACTTATTTTAGGACCTCTGACCAACGTGGGGCCGTTGTGTCTCACACTGGAGAGACGCCGGCTAAGGTTACTTGTCAGCCTGCTATTAGGCCATAACACCTTCAAACGTCACTTACATATGTTATGGGGGGGGGGGGGGGGCGGCAAGTGATCCGTCGTGTACCTACACGCTGTGGCGAGGAGGAAGAATCCTCCGCACACATCCTATGTCGCTGTGAAGCCCTTGGCTATCACAGGCAGACCATACTGGGTTCGAGGATATAAGATGGGCAGGACCAAAGCCACCCTCACCTTTGCGATGAGGGCTGGACTTGGGAACTAGGGTAAGGAGAGGTGCATAAGGGCCCGTTTGTAGGCCTGTGCACTGGTGGTTCTGGTCACCATAAAGCCTCTCTCCCTCTTTCATTCATTCCCTTTTTGAGATGGGAAAAAAATTCTCAAATAAAAAATGTAGAGGGCAATAAAATCAGTATTCCAAAAATATTTACCATTATAAAGGTTAACAATAAACGTGTGAACAAAGTTACATTTTTTCAAATAGAAGCCCCTGCATGTTATTACATATTTGGAATCCTTGGTCGTATTCTAGTGTGACTTTATGTATCACACATTATACTTAAAACGAACCGTTTAAGCGCAAATCTCATTTTTGATTTAAATACATGTTTGAAAAAATTGAATAGCGCAGCGTCTATAAAACTTAGAAGGCGATAACTTTGCGATGTTACTAAGCATGTAATGTGTTAGCTTAGGTAGTACTGTCAAGTTTGCATTCTTTTTATACTTAGTGAAATCGGTACATTAATTAAGTAAAGTTAAAACACACGTAACTTATTTTTTTAATGGAAATGCCTATTTTTTTGTATACGGTTGAATGTAAAATTTCATACCCTTTCTAACGTACCTATAGGATTGTTGATATTGATCTCTTGTAGTTTCTATTTTATTTAAAAATTTCAAATCGGTGTTTTTCAAAATTTTCTATCTGCAGGCAATCCATCAGGCCATGAAAAATAAACAAAAGCCTCTTCAGATGGAAGAAAACAACTGCAGAAAGATGCGAACGAAAGAGAGTTTATGAGATAATAGTCTAAAAATACCTTACAATCTGTTCTAACCAGAAACAACAGCGGGAGCATATTTCTAATGTCCACCAGAAGTATGAGTATGACAGAAGTGGCAATTTTCCACAGACTAGCTGTTGAGATGTACTAAAGATTTAAAGTTTCCAGAATTATCAAAAAATTCTAAATGAAAGGCAAAATACCAGCAATTATTGCTGGCAGTCTAGTATCTTGAATGTAATTTCACATTGGTATAAAACAGTCATTTCCGTTTAGTCAAAATTAACGATACCTCTCAATGGAGTATTCTAAACATCTATTGGAATAGCTGTCATAATTTTTTATTAGTCCATGTTTTTATTGTGTTTATTTCATGTATTTTTTTGACAAGTAACTTATGTTTTATAATTTAAACAGACTTTACTTTAGTCTTCATTTTCGGTGCTCTTGCTAGTGAGTTCTGAAGAACTTGGAAGTTTTTCTAAATTTTATAAACGCTGCGAATTTCAATTTTTTTTCTAACATCTATTTATATCAAAAATAGTGATTTGCGCCTAAACGGTTCGTTTTGAGTATCATGTGTGGAATCCAAATCCAAATATGCAACAATATGCAGGGGCTTCTATTTAACAAAAATGTAACTTTCAAGTCAGACATTTATTGAACAACGTGTATAATGGTAAATATTTTTGGAGTATAGACTTTATTGCCCTCTACTTTTTTTATTTGAGAAGGTTTTCCTCACAAATAGGGAAGCAGATATCGTAAAACACGGACATTATATGACATTATATGTGCGAACATTAACTGGGGGATGACTTCTCACACACCAGTTGGCAACGCGATGTAAATCATCTTGTAACTTTGAGCAGTCAAATACTGTCCTTACCTCGGGGAATACCTAAAGATCATCTGCGTTCAGCAGACATTTAGAACCAACGCAGTCAGTAATGTCGTTAATGAACATTATGAACAGCAGTGGTCCTTACGAGCTTCCTTGAGGTACTCCCGAGGTAGACTGATATACACTGGATTTCTCTCCATTGATCTTAATATATTGACTTCGTCCTGAGAGGTATGACTCCGTGAATTCAATCAGGGCCTTCGAGAAGCCGAAATTATTTGATCAATGCGATCGAAAGCCTTATTAAAATCTGTATGTATTACATCCAACTGTCGTTAACTTCAAAAGTATACAAGTATAATAATAAATAATAATGAAAAGATGGTCACTGAACAAAGGAGGTTTACAGATACACCAATAATTACAATAATACATCGCAAAGACATCCAAAGATGTTCAGTACCATATGCGTCGTCAAAATCAAAAAGGATCCATTAAAAAGGACAAGCATTTTTTAGATAAATCCTAACGCCACTCCCCCACGACCTAGACTATATGGATAGTTCCTTAAAAATAAAAAAAATCAGGTACTGCAATAGAATCACTGGGCAGAACAGGATATAGCCAAGACTCAGAAACACACACCAAGACCATCTCTGCAAAGTTATCAAAATGAAGAAATATTGATCGACAATTCAAGTGTCTAATTTTTAGAGGTCTGTTTGTATAAAGCCAGAGAGGTTGCAGAGTGGTCTAAACATATAAGGCAAACATATTTTTGAGAATATTTTAAATATTTTTTTATACAATAACAAAAACTCAGTTCTACCTATACCATTTATTTATGGCAAAATGCAACAACACTTTCTCCTATCCTTTTAAAACATTCTTCAATATCCTTATTTCTACTGCTCACTGCTATTGGCGTTCCTTCATCTGCACACATAGATATATCACCTTCTAAAGGTAAACTTGACAGAATCTTGCAACCAAGTTCTCCAGAAAGTTTTGATGTTCCATCTCCAAAAATCCTTAAGTTGCTAGCACAATTAGTGCATTTGACGTTGGACATATTCTCAACTAAACCTATTATGGGTACATTGAGTTTTTTAAACATCACTGCGCCTCTTTTGGTTACTTCTAATGCAGCTGACTGAGGGGTTGTGACGAGAACCACGCCTAAATGAAACAAATTCATTGTAATTATTATACAAGGATATATCAGAAAATAACGATACTAGTATAACGATTAAATATTCTTTTAAAAATGTTCCACTATTATCCATCAGTACTCTCTATTTTGTGCAATACACCTATCCCATCGCTTTATCCATTTATCAAACACTACTAAGAAACCGTTTTTGTTACATGGAGCAAGGTCGGGAGAGTAGGAGGGGGGCGATAATTTACACAACTATCTTCATAATTCTTATATCACTTAAACACTCTACGTGTCTAAATCATGAAAAACTATTATCTGGATATGCACATTTAATCATTTCAAAAGTTTCTTTGGTGTTTTACCCAACCTAACACAAAATTTTATCGCATACCTTTACTACGTTTTAATTTTTTCGATGGGTACGCAAGACACTGACGTTTCAATAATTAACTTCTAACAAACTTCAAACGTTAAATCGAAGCCTACTTGATGGAAAGTACTTTGAGGTGGTTCGTCACTTTTTCGTCACGTTTTATAAACGGTTTGTATTTCCAGTAATAGCTATTTTTTATTGATGTTATATTGTCATGCCTTCTAAGTGGGTGTATTTTGTTGAATGTATATGGGTTTTTCGAGGATTGTGGGTATTTTTTGTACTAGATTTCTTGAATTTTATTTCAATAATATTTCAAAATATAACTATCCTAGAGCTTTCTAATTTTGTTCTTATAATTAGTGACACAATATGTCTCGACTGACGCTAAGTTTTTTTGAAAAACTTGATTTTTCGAAAAGATACTTTGCTTAGTTTTTTAATTTATTTCTTTTTACGCCATTTCTGAGCGTAGCACAACGCAATCGTAGATATTGAATCAAATAAAAAAAACTTTTTTTCGATATCTCTAATAATAACGGAAAGATTGATGAAAAACTATCAAAAAATCGGTTCCGACACGCCTCCCACTGATCCGTCCTCCTTAGAGTGAGACAGAGAACTTTAGGCTGGCCGATAACAAGAAATAACCGGCCTTGTTGCCAAACTGTCAAAGAGAAGGATATTCCACGAAATAGTTACTGGAAACGTGTTTATGAGTTATGCGGATATTATTTGATAAGCGATATTACCATATATACGTTTGTCTACATAATATATTCACATAGCAATGTACGATTGTTTGATTTTTTTTCATTCTATCTGAAAACTGGAAAACACTTATACCTGTGCAACTAGCCGCGTGCCACCACGATATCTTAGATGAATAGCTAAAGCAAATGATATATCGATTCAAAAAATGTTACATGAATTAGTTTTAGAATATTATTGTGGCTTCCTAGCAAGTTGAGGGGTGCCCCATGGGTCAAATAATAAGAAATCATAGTTTACTTCCAGGCGAGTTCTTGTTTGAGGGATGTCTCGCGTCGCATCGCCGCCGCGCGGCGTCGGCAGACGTATGGCGTGGAGCGGCCCGCGCGGCGGCTTTCGCAAAGCGTTTGAGGTGACGCCACTAAGAGTGGCCCGCCCGTATGTAACCGTGGTGGTTACAAAGCTGCCGCCGCGGACCCTTTTTTATATGTAGAGGTAGTGCTGTATACCACAGAGGTAATTCGATTTTTTCCTTGCAATTTGTAAATGCTGAGACATATATACGTTGTCTTCTATTCTTCTCCAGAATATTTATTTAGTTTTCTGGAGACTGTTCTTCAGAGTGTTGTTATTAGTGGTTTGTCTGCATTTACCCGTAGTTCGCCTTCATTGTTTCATTGTTGCTTCATTTTTTGATCACTTTAGATGTTTTCCTGAATATTCTCAGGTCACTGTTCAGATTTTTCATTTGTTTTTCTATTTGTTCATATTCGAGTGCTGAAAGCGTGAATTTTGTGGCACCTCAGTTGTTGATAACCTTTATGTGTCCTTACTTTACGAAACGTTGTTTTAACTTTTATTACATTTTGATATAGGTATCATCATGAATTGAAGGGTTGTAATCTTTAAATTCTAGCTAACTATTTCAGGTTTTACTTTTTTTCAGGAACATAAATGTACTGCTGAAATTAATAAATCTGATGTCATTCTTGCTCGGGCCACCAGAAGTTGTAGTGCCCGATGCATTTTTCTAAACGCCACGTGCATGATAAATGGGATCGAGCATAACGACGGCTAAACGAATTTTGCGCACCGTATCGCAAATATCTTGATACTTGATTAAACTCTGAAGAAAAAAAAAATAATAAATGAATAAAACGTAGGTATACCTAAAGTAAAATGACTGATTCGCTTTTCCAATATATATTTATATTATCATTCAATTTCCAGATTGTATGTAGAGTATTCCATCTTTTTTTCAAATAATGTAAATTTCTATAGACTCGCATTATTTGCAAGTATACACGCCGGTAAGGGTGGGGGTACTAGACGCTATCAAAATCGGTCCAGTAGCTAGGTACTGAAATTACGATAATCATAATACATTATAATAGTCCGCTGATGTTTGTCCACATCCACGTCCACAGGTATATCTTCAAATACAATGGTCGAGTGGGCCTGTTTTTTATCATAAGTTCTATGTGAATACAAAAATGGTTGCAACTCGCCCCTCAAGCAACTCTCCCAGCGATCCTAATTATTAATATGCTCCTTACCGAAAAAAACTAAATATTATTAGAAATTCCTAAAACGCTAAAAAAAGAAATTAGGAGCTGTTCTGGTAATTTTCATTTTCCGACAGAAAATTGTAGCAGCGCAGCGGTTACTGAGATGATGCGAGTAGAAAAATGACGGCAGATAGATAGAGGGGCAGACCGACTGAAATCAGTGATTATTAAATCTTCATTATGGCGTGTAGACTCCACAAAAAGTCAAAAAACATAATTATCTCGATACGAAAAATGTTTCGCAATTACAATACTTACTCATCTCACCTGTGTGATTGTGTGGAAATAATAAGTAGTAGGTAGGTATACAATAAATATGTTATGCTAATACCGCAAATGTATTTTGCTTCTACGGCCCATCACCAAGCATCTCAATTCATTTTAGCTCTTTTTTACCTGGCTACATAGGTACATATTTTCAAATTAGGTATTCATCATCTTCTTTGACCCATCAGCCAAGCAGCCAGAATTTGCATTTTATAAATTCTTAAAAATACTAGGTACTAATATTCAATTTCATTTTTAACCACATGTCGCACCCTGTAAAATGTTTTCAAATCGCTATCGTACATAACCAAAATAACCGTCAACCTTATATCTGACGAAATTTTCAAACTTCCAGCAAAGACATACATACATACATTGAAAAAATTTACAAACCCTCCTGTATAATGCCCACTTGCGAAATAATACAACAGTTCCTAAGCCTAGCCCTTCCCCAATTCAAAGTTTACAGATTACTCATATCGTCATAATATCCCAAATGATGGAATACGGACGGCCACGTGTGCTGTTGCTTGGCCTTTGAGGGACAAGCCGACGATTTTTTGTTGCCGGCACGGGTGTCGGATCGGTGTCCACAAAGGTTATCGGACAAGGGGATCCCGTCGGGTGGTTCTTTGAGCATCCTTGGCAACGTTGCTGTCGCGGCCATGGCTCTTTTCTGTATTTCTAGCAGAAACTAGGAGGAGCTTCTAAATAAATAATAGTTTTGTACAGATGCTGCCCTCTCGCGGATTTAGCTTACTAGACAACGTGATGAACCACGTTAAAGATAAGGGTTCCATGTCTCATTTTGTGTTATAAAATTCTACCTTTGAAAGAGGTTAGAGGTTACATCACCAGTTTCGTTATATGCCGATATATCCCCGTCCCCATACATATGTAAGAAGTAATTTTTACAACAAAGTAATGTGTTCAAATTGACCAAAGCTATAACTTGACTACACCATTTCCAGCAGTAGTTTCCAAAGGATCAAATTACGCTAAAGCGTCAATTGTAAATTCAAATAGTCAGTTGTATTTTCAAAGCGTCAATTATAGTTTCAAATAATATAAATATATAATATAATAAAATATAATAATTGAATATTTAAACAGGATCAGATTAATTTTCAAAAGAGTAAGAGTCAAATCAAGCTTCTAAGTCAACAATTGTAGTTTCTAAAGTTTCAATTCAATATCTAAGCGTGCCTGATGTCCGCACTCCGCATAGACCTGCGACAGAAACACACACAGTAATTTCAGTATAATTGCGCAATGACATTGCCAGAGAAAGTTCGAACAAAATGCGTTTTAAATCCCTTGTAATTTTACTATAGTAGGTAGGTATATTAAAGTACAATTGGATAATAGCACGCGACCAACCAATTCGAATAACAACCGGCGTGAATAAATGGAGCAAGTGCTTTAAAGAGCATTTATCCACGATTACTCTACGCGATCTTTTTTTCAGTACACTTTAGGCCTTTACGGAAATCTGGATTCGGATCGATCAGTATCAGCTGTTCAACTATCAGTAGTGGAATTTATAAACCCATGGAATAAACGAACATCGAACAACGAAAAAATTGATTTAAGAACACAAACGAGATGGTTAAGAAAAAACTACTGATCTGAATAACCCGATCGCGATCACTTTCCGTACAAAAGTGAAATTATCCTTATCTCTGACTGATCCTAGATCACTTACCGAGTGATCTGGTTAACCCGATCATAGTTTTCTTTGAAACCATAAATGACATTAAAAAGACGGCATCATGGATATTAATATTACGGTTTTGATAAATTCACTGCCACTCATTCATTTTTCCCCGAGATTGGTTACCATGGTAACTTTACAGGCACTTTTTGCTGTATATAGTCCAAAAAGTAAAAAGCTTACATGAAAATGCTTTCAAGACCACTTGACAATGATATGTATGAAGTTATGTTGGAATTATAAGATTATATTATAAGATTTGAAAAGACAGAGACTTGTAAAATAGTCTAAATAAAATTCAATTTCAGAGTTCTGTCGTCGTTGGATTAAACACATCCATTTCGACAGTAGAAAAAATTTATGTAGCATGTGCAAGCAGCATATCATTTTTTTTGTAATAAAATAAAAAAAAGATGTTATACACTGGGCTTGAACCAACCTCAAATCCGAACATTTTGGCATCAAAGAAATCGTTCTTCTACAAAATATATTTAATTATTTTATTACTGGAATTTGTTATCTATATAATTTCAAATATTCAAAAACATATTTATTCCGAATTTCGATCGTAGTAAAAATGTTGTGTACAACATTTGATGCGCTCAGCATAGCTACACATAAATATTTACGCACGCTCGGCTATAATACAATAAGATTGTGTAGGTACCAATAAAAAACTATGGATTTTTGACAGTGTTGCGGTAGGTGCTCGAGCTAGCAAACTTGGATTATACTGCTGAGGTCGCACTATTTATGCATGTAGTGTCTACAATATCTGACGCAACATAAAAATCTATGTTTAATGGTCGACAGATAAAATTCTAAAAAGGACACCTTTTATTCCAATTTTCCAACTGACATTTTGGAATTTACAACTGACTATTTGAAATTTCTAACCGACCTTTTGGAATGTTCAACTGACCTTTAGAAATTAAATTTGACGCAATTGAATAATCAATTGACAATTTGAAACTACAATTGACGTATTGGAATTACAAATGGCTATTTGAATTTAGATTTGATACTTTGGAATATTCAACTATTTGGAACTACAAATCAGTGGCGGCTCTAGGTGGTTCGGATAGGGGGTGCATAATTGCAAAAATTGGTGAAAGCGATATAAAGAAACACTTACCCAATCCTTAAGTATAATTTATATAATTCGTCGACAACCTATTCGTTTTACAGTTTATTTTAAATAGTTTTAAATGTTGCACTTCACATTCCAATTATATTTGACGATAAATAAAGTCCATTTTGTGCGTTTTTAATGTACAGAGTAGTTCTATCACTTTTTCGTTAAAGTTTGGAAAGTCATTGATGTCATTAATGAATTCCTTCTCGCACGATAACATGGTGAGGGCATTTAATTTCTTTCATGGTATTCCTTAGGAAGGTTTTGATTCTCTTCAGCCTAGAAAACTGGCGTTCCGCTTCAGACGTTGTCATCGGGATTGTTATTATGATTTTTAAAAGCTTTATCACCTCATGAAAGCTGTTACTCAAACCATCTTGCAGAAGAGCCAACAGTCCTACAGCACTAGTTTCCGAACTTTGCCTAAATTCTTCTCTAGAATATAAAACGTTTAGTTCAGTCCGTAGTCGGCCCCCATTGAGGCATGGATAAAATTTTATTGCTTCTTTGAGAAAATCTTCTGGAAACTCTTTCTCAAATAACGGGAACTGATTGAAAGAAACTAATTTTGATAATATTAAATGCCCGATAAACTGAAATCTAGTTTTAATTTCCAATAAAATACTATCGCAAACTTCAATAGATTGTCTTCTTCGTCCGCTTTTATCAGCTGTTCTTCGTCGCTTCGATGGTGGGGGAGTCAGTTCCGAATTATTTCGATCGACAGGATGAGTTTCTGTGTTACTGATTTCGCTTCTTATTTTGCCAGTGGCTCGTTCAAAGTCACCTATATTATTATGGATTTTTAGTGCATCTGTGGTAACTTTTTGTAATTGATTGAACTATATGTCCACATGAGGCATAATTTTATGCAAAAAAGTCAACCAGCAGATGAATCTCTCGTCCTCTAAAATTCGCAAGTGAGCACCAGCTTGCTGAAAGGTTGTTTGGGAAGTTGCCTCTCTCTCAATTTTTTCTAGAGCTCCAATTATATCTTCTCGGTGCTCATACACAGCATTCACCGTTCTTGAATTGAGGTTCCATTTTATTTTTGAGGAACTAGGTAAGCCCTTTTTGTGAACAAACTCTTCCAGTCGTGCAGCTCGTTGTGGTGATGTAGAGAAAAACGTGCACAGTCCTGTCAAATTAGCAAAGAAGATTCTGCAGTCACTATTACTTGAGATAGCATGAGACATGATTAGATTTGCCTGATGAGCTTAGCAATGTACAAAATTAGCTCTTGGATACCGCTCTTGGACGTGTTGTGCACGCCATTAATAGCACCACTCGTGACAGCCGCTCCATCATAACTCTGTGCAATAAGTGTTTCAGGGTCATCAACAAGCAAACTAATTTCGTTCAATATGCAGGCAGAAATATCACTGGAATCATGTCCACTCGGTAGTAGAAACTTCCAAAATCTTTCGACCGGTCTTCCGTAGACTATGTATCTAAAAACAAGTACCAGCTGAAACTGATTAGATACATCGGTAGTTTCATCTGCGATCACAGCTACGTAGTCAGTTTTTTTCATTTCGTTCCCAACTTGTTGATGATACACCGTCAACATTGCATCCAGCAATTCATTCTGGATTGTTTTTGACAATCCCTTAAAAACTGGCGAAGATTCGATGTGATCTTTGAGTGATTTATCCAACTCTGCAGTAAAATCTATTAATTCTCTGAAAATCCCCTTGCTATTTGACATTTGCCGTTCATCATGACCTCTAAGAGCCAGCTCAAATGCGCCACAAAACCTGATGCAATTTATTATCAAATTCAAAACATGTCTATTTTTTGTTACCTCTTCATTATGTTTCTGAATCGACTTTCTATATGACGAGTCCAAAACATTTTGAATGTTATTTTTCCCTAACATTCTCAAACTAAATGTATTTCTGAGATGTCCTTTTGAATTTTCATGTTTATTAAACTTAGCACTAAGATGAACCAAGTCTCTTATTCCGTTTTTTGACCAAGACGGCTCACCACCAAATAAAAGACACGGGAAACAAAAGAAGGCATTTTCAGCATCGCATCCACAAATCCAGTCATTTTTTTGGTAAATAGTCGGATTGAATTTCCATATAATGTCTTTACCTTTCACAGTCTGTTTATTTTCTAAACATAACTGAGGCATCGGGCGTTTAAGATTTTTCACTCCAATTTTCTCATCGTAGGTTAGCCGTGAAAACGCATTGTCTATCAAAAACGCGACAGAATTCATTTTCAAACCGTGTAAAACTATTATACTACGCCTATGTTTTCGCTGCGGATACAAAATCACGACGCGACGTAGACAGTAAACACTATCGTGAGCAGACTAAATTCTTGCTCCACTGCTACGTTTACGCGGCATTGGAAACGCTAGAAATATTAGCTACCCCCACCTCTAATGGAACTTATATGGCTGAATGTAGCAACGCCTTGTTTATGCTCATAGGAGCTGCGGGCCGCGGCGAACGGCCGGCGCGCAGCTCCTATGAGCATGTGTGTGCGCAGACGGTGAATCACGACGTAACAATACTTGTTAAACGTGCATAAAAACAGCAGACACTACAGCCTTTGATTATTTTGTTTGATTCAAAAATTCAAGGGGGTGCAATTGCTCACTAGCTCTCATTAGTGGGCCGCCACTGCTACAAATGACGATATACGAGAGTTGCTCTATACCTCCGTCAATCCACCAGTACGCAGACAGCCGTTTCACGCTGATTAGCGAACATCAGTGCGCCATAGGTTGACTGACGGAGATAGAGATCATCAGAATTTTCATGTCTATCAGACATGGCGCACTGATGATCGCTAATAAGCGTGAAACAGCTGTCTGCATACTAGTGGATTGACGGAGATATAGCGCAACCCTCGTATATCGACTCTCATATGCAGTTGGCATAGAAGCGCGCAAATCTGATTAGGTGAAGCGAATGCACCTTTGCGTTCCGCCAAGAAGTTAGCTGCTTTTGGCAGTGACTTCCTTTGGTTTGCTGTTACCTCTTCAGGTACCAGATGACGCACAGGCAGATTTTTCTGCCGCCATTTGACGTTTTACAAACTACTGCTGAAAATGGTATAGTATAGCAAAAGGTGCTTCAACCTGTTTTGTTTTTGTCTCTATCTGTTCTCTATTAAACTGTCTAGAGTGTAATATGATGGGAGTTGTCTAAATGTAAATCAGCACAAAGGCATAAATTAATTGTAATTGCAATCTGTAAATAGATGACACATAGTAAAATGATGTTGTATTATTGTTTATAAGTGCTGAATGTAGATTAGATTATAGATTGGCTTTATTTAAGTTTTGTCATTTTGTTCAACAAAGATGTGATGTAGGATATTCTAGAGAGAAAGCTTCATGTTCAACATTTTCATTCAAATTGATTTTTTCATTTGCTCAAGAGCAATTGCAGCGTTTTTTAAATGTTTTTTACAGGTAAATTCATTCTAGTAGACTACTTCTTTATGTTCATACACATAAATCTTGGAATGCTAGTATCTTCATCAATTAGACAATGTACCATGATATAAACATCTTTTGGTATGCCATTAGTCTTTGATAGAGGTCTCCAGAGAATTCACTAAAGATGATTCTTTTGTTTTGAATAGGCATAATGTAAGTTACTTTACGATAGTCATTTTATTGCATAAACTGGTTTTGTTGTTTTAAGCAGTTTCTGATATTTTTCTGTGCTCATTTTTGTTTTTGGCATATGGGCAGAAGAAAAACATTTCATTGGTAAATCAAAATAAAAGCTGAGGCAAAAAGAGCGCAGTCTGACCGCGGCAGCGTCAATGGATCAAGTCAAACCAGACTTATAAAGGATATGATGGTAGGTGGACAACTCAGGACAGTAGCCATGGAGACACCTACAAGTTTCGAGGAACGACAGTGTCTATGCACAAGCAAATACACTGGAGAAAAAATCGATCCCAATGCCTGATGTAGAGCGAACCAGGCCTATAAGCTACAGAGTTTCGACATCAGATGGACAAATGATCTGCAGACATAGACCAATTGCATCCTCAATCAAACAGTGGAGAGCATGGGACAACAGAGACACCAGAGCAGGTCAGATTGCCTATACATATTGAAGCACAACATGAATAAGAGGGAGCATCAATGCGTAAGGAGCTGGGTAGTCCTGCAGGGATGAATCACTGTAGACTGCAGAGAATACAAAGGCTACCGTGGTGGCTAGAGGACTTTGATGTGACCCTTAGTAGTCTGAACAAGGGGGAGGAGTGTTGTGTCCATAATGTGGCAATGTTGACAATGCTACAACATGGCAGAGGAAAAATATCATAAAGTCTGTGAAAGATTACAGGCATTGTCACCAAGAAAATATGTCAGCATTAAATAATCAAAATTTCTTATGCCTGTTTTACATCAACAAGAAATCCATGGTTTTATTCATGGATTCAGTTCGTAGTCAAATTTGACCAAGTGTAAAACAGAAATTTGATGTCAAATAAGTCATTCGATTTCTTCATGCATTTAGAACCTGTTCTAATTTGTGATGAAGTTTCACATCAAATTCAATGATGCCAACCATAAGATCATATGGTACATGTCATGCATGTTGCATACTCATCACTGTATATTATTAAATATTTTCTAAATAAAAATTCATAATTGAATTGAGTTTTACTGTCAAAAGGCCACAAAAAAATCGAATTAAATAGATCTTTCAAAAACTGCCAAACCATATGCCAGCAACAATGATGGTAGCAGTGCATGCTATCACAAAATCCATGGTTTTATTCACAGATGTAAAACACAATTAGTTTAACCTTGAATTAATGATTCTATTAATAAATTCGTGAAAAAAAGTCTATGTAAAATGGGTATTTCAATCATCACAATTATGTGTAATCTGCATTACTAAAAAGTCAGATGAGATGGTTGGGCTCATAGTTTTGTTATTCTTATAAAGAATTTCCATTTACCTGCTATTGGTAGGTTCTGTATGATGCTCAACATTGTATCACCAGTACCAGGAGGTGTATCAACAATGAGATAATCAATTTCATCCCAATGCACTTGTCGTATTAGCCTTTCTAAAGCCTGCATCACCATGAGGCCCCTCCAAATAACTGGTGATCCTTTTTCTATTAAAAACCCCATGGACATACTATAAATTCTTTATATAAAGAAATGAGGTATAAAAACATTTTTTAGATTTACCATTGAACACCATAGTTTGTGAGAGGTATCATTAGGTTTTCTTTTGTTAACAGTGGTGTATCATTTAGATTCATCATTAATGGTACAGTTGGGCCAAACACATCAGCATCAAGTAACCCAATGTTCTTTGCGGGATAGTTGAGTTTTAAGGATGTGGCCAAGTTCACTGTAAATTAAAAAGGTGGGTTATTGATTTAAAAATAGTCTTGCGGTTAAGTTTACCTGCCGTTGTGCTTTTTCCTACACCACCTTTCCCAGAAGCAACTAGGATTATATTATGAACCCCCTTAATAGGTATTTGTTTTGGCAGGCCTTTCGACATAACTTTTGCTCTTTTTTCTTGATCAACTTTTTTAGGGTTCATTGAAAAATGTAGCTTCTGTGATAATGCAAGTGTATCTCTAAAAAACTTACTTTTGTCAGTCATTTTTTTTAATAAGACTAATTTCAAACATAATTGTGGGACTCTGACAACCATGTTAAATGTTTATATGTGCACGTTTAATCCCACATTTAATACACGCGTTTAATTTAATGTTTAACACAATACATTATGATTTATTATAGCAGAAAGACGTCGAGTTTTGTCTATGTCCACATTAGACTATTAGACATAGACATGACATCACAAAACATTACCATGACATCCATGACCATCACATTAGGGCCATTGCCATCACAAAACATATACGCTATTGCCATCACAAAACCAGGTACGGTTAAGAAGGCACAATTCTGTGTTATTTGACTGGAAACACGAATGACTTATGTCAATGTCAGCGGCCATTATTTTGGGTTGCAACATGGCCGCCGCAGGGTTGACAGATGTATCAAGAATTCGAGGCGACGTTGCCACATCGTTGTGCAAATCTGTAGATGCTCTACCTTTTCATGTCAAAATTATCATAATTTTTGATGCTAGCCAATCATTGACTGATTGATTGATGTTTGATTTCAATCAATCAATCAGTGATTGGCTTAAAAATTTAAAAATTGGAGCAAAACAATGAAAATACCTATTCATGCATTCATTTATTTGCAAGAAAATATTAAATATGAATAATATGATTATTGTATGTGTAATTTATAAATAATATAATACAAATTGTCTTAAAATACATTCAAGTATAACAATAATAATAATAATCTTCTTTATTGAAGTTCCATCAAGCATATGGTTTATGTTTTCATTCCTCACCTCGTCTCAGTTAGACCTACAGAGAATTAAGTAACCACATGAAACAGGGTAAAAAATATTAGCAAGAAATGCAAAATGCTACTACACTAGAGTATTCAAGGTCCATGCTTTTTTATCTTGCACCTGATTACCCTAGTATATACAAATTTCCACACCACCTCGGAGGTATTGTTCTGGCACATTACACTTTATTTTAAGTGGTGGTATGCCAAGTAAAAAAAATTAATATGAAACTAACAATCAATAAATAAACGAAAATCTCAGCTATCTCTTCCACTTTATAAAAATTAACATCTGCATTTATGAATACCAACCAAGATAAGTCAAAATAAATACTTTTTATTGATCATGAAAACTATAGTATATACCTAATAGTTGTCACAGATAGAAGATTAGATTTAATTGAAATGTAATCAATATCCACAATTTCACAGCCTAGCAAACCTGCAGCATAACCTATTGAACCCAGTGTTGCCAACAGTAAAAAATATTTTCCGCCAAGTACAGGCTTAAAATCCGCTAGATTGGATTATTATCCGCTAAACATACTACCCCCCCCCCTTTAATAATATTTTGTTTTGCTAATGAATAAATTTAAGGGTGCCAAACAAAAAAGTTATATTAACATAAAATAATGATAATTTGGAGAAAGGCAATACAAGCACGCCAAACTCACATGTTTCTTTAAAAGGGTTTTCTCCGCTCGCGTCCCGATATAGCCACACTTCGGACCAAAACTTAATTGTGTCAGTAGTATTTTCCCATTTAACAAAATTTATGTTGGTGTATTCTAGGCCGCACAGTAAGACAGGCCAGCAGGCAGCTTGTGTGACGTCACAAACTTCGACCGACTGTTATATGTGTTTATATGGGGCGCGCGGCATTTTTACTATATCAGCTTGCCGTAAATCGATTTTTTGGCATAGTTGCATATATAATTTACTCATCAGGAGTTCTGCTATATTGCAAAGTATAAAAGAAAATAAAGATACCTACCCATAATTCTTAATTCGCTATTATAAAACAATGAAAATGTCGATTTTCAGTTAAAATAAGACATTTCCCATTCTGGTTCAAATTATTTTATTAAGCAGGTGATATAAAGAAATAAAAAACAACACTAATAGAAAAATAACTCATTAGGTGTTGAAAAACAGGAACAAACATACAAATCAAATAGTAATACAAAATAGGAACAAAAAATAAATAGGTTATATTTTCAGGTCATATAAAAATAACAATAACAGAAGAATAACTCTCAGCTATTAGAAAATATAGGAATAAACATGTAAATCACAAAGTAATATGAAAAAAAAACATAAAAACATTTTCGGGTCATCTAAAATAAATAAGAAACTATAAAATAAAAATGACTCTTCTGGTATTAAAAATATAGGAACAATCATATAAATCACCAAGGAATACAAAATATGAACAAAAATAAAAAAATATGTAGGTCATATAAATTAAAGTAAGAAACAACAATAACAGAAACATAAGTCTTTAGGTAACACAAAATATGGGAACAAACATATAAATCACAAAGTATTAGAAAATGGGAACGAAAGGATAAATAGTATTTTAGTTTTCGGAAGAACTAAGTACTGGACAGCTTATCAGTTTTTCTTTTCTTAATAGATTTCAACAATTGTCATTGATGGCCTTATTGTATAGTTTCTCTATATAAGCCTAAAATTCCGGAAATAATAAACACAAGATCAAATCAGAATATCAAGTAAAGCTTTCACCTTACCGATATAATAAAATAACACGTGTTGCTCAAATCTACTCAAATGCACACTCGTCTGCTGTCTGCACAGGAATACAACGTATCAGTCACAAGTACCAGTACTGCCAGTGTTATCACTGTTATCCCGCGGAAATCGGACAGCGCGGCGAAAGGCTTAGGTCGATATTTGTGACGTAGGCGACGACAGAGATAGATATATATGCCGGCCTGTCTTACTGTGCGGCCTAGGTGTATTGCTGTTCAATCAAACCTATAATGTTTTCGGGCATGTTTAAATTCTGTAGCAGACTTAATAGTTTTTCCATTATCTTTTTGTTGCTTTAGCACATTTGGACCGAAATTAATGATATTTTTTCTAAATGTTTTATATTATCAGGCAAACGTTGTTTTAACTGGTTATACAAATCGATCAGGAAATCGCGACATCTTTCTCACTGTTTTTTCATCAGCAGCTGTTATATGTTTGTTTTGAACTAATTCGTTTATCTTTTTTTCAAACTAGAAGCCCAAATATCGTTTAGGATTTAAATACTTTTATATACCTTTTTCCACATTTTCTACTTCCCAGTCTGGCAGAAAGCTTGCAAATTAGATTTTCCTCATACTTCTAGTTATCGTTTACTTATCTGAAAATTAATAAGCTAAAATCAGTTCTCAAAACTATTAATAATATTCGTGTCGGCAATACTCTAGCTTCGACTTAATGCATTTTACGAGTTCACAACATATCTGTTAAGGTGACTATGATGATGAAAAGCAGCTGAAATCAGCTAGAAAATCTCATAACCACCTTGCAATGTTCTTTTTACTCTGGAATAAGGTTATGTTGGGCCATGGTTTGGTATGTCCTCTATTGGGCTGCAACCTGGTACTACACACTTTGCAGGCATCTTTTTATCTTTATAGTTTCATTTTGCAGGTAAATAAGTAGAAACACATTAAAAATCACCTAGCAATGTTCTTTTTACTCTGGAATAAGGCATGGCCGACTGTACTTACTAGGCCGGAGCGTGAAATATGGCAACACTGAATCTGGGGGCCGAGTTTGCATTTGTTGTTATGTCATGTGTATTCTTCCAGGTGCAGAAAATATGGTTGGAAGGTGATTATTAATGTGTTTCTAATTATTTACCTACACAAACGAAACTATAAAGATAACAGGATGCCTGCAAAGCGTGTAGTACCAGGTTGCAGCCCAGGAAAGGACTACCAAACCATGGCCCAACATAACCTTATTCCAGATTAAAAAGAACGTTGCAAGGTGATTTGTAATGGGTTTCTACTTATTTACCTACACAAACGAAACTATAAAGATAAAAAGATGCCTGCAAAGCGTGTAGTACCAGGTTGCAGCCCAATAGAGGCATGGGTAGAGGACTACCAAACCATGGCCCAACATAACCTTATTCCAGATTAAAAAGAACGTTGCAAGGTGATTTTTAATGGGTTTCTACTTATTGACCTGCACAAATGAAACTATAAAGATCAAAAGATGCCTGCAAAGTGTGTAGTACCAGGTTGCACTAGCAATTGTGCGTCCAATAAGGGACATAAACAGAAGTGGGTGAAAGGTATTGCTCGGAAGGGCTGGTTATATTTATAAGGATAAAGACAATAATTTACAAACATTTCAAAATATAAGACCTATTTTAAAGCACAATGTGGTACCTATAATGTTTTCTGGACCTCCCAAATATCACAGAAAAATACAGTTAATAGAACTCATCTGGGCATGCATCTGGGCATACCTACGAAAAGATTTGATAGTGAAAGGGAATCAAGACCAGCAAGAATGGTTTCAAAGTGACCTAATAGTGAATTTTTCTAGCTCAAGTGAAAATTTACGAAGTAAATTGAGTGTTCATTTAAGTGAAAGAGGAAGTGGCAGCAGGAAACAGGTTGCGTTTATTTTTATTTTGTAGTGTTTGACTACGATGAACCAGACATCAGATGTAAGTGGTATTAGTAGTAGTAGTTCTAAAAAGTATTTTTCTTAATTTATCAAGAGATGAACTCTTAATACATATAAAATGTAATTATTATTATTCTGAAACTATAAAACAATTTACGGTAACCGGACCACTATTTGACAGCTAAGCCACGTTGCCACATCTAAGGCTCCGGCCTAGTGTAGAGTCGGCCATGGGCAAACGGAATCGCTACTATCGTTTTTGTTATCAAACTCGATATCATTTTTAAAACGGAATCCCACCCCTGATCCGGATAGATCAGTTATATGTCAAACAGCTGTCAAGTGGAATTTATGATCCCATGGATTTAACGGACATCGAACAACGAAAATGTTGGTTTTAAGAATAAAAAACACATGGTTAAGTAAAGCAGCTACTGATCTGAATCATCCGATGGTAATCACTTACTGTACAAGAGTGAACCAACTGATGATCGGGTTAACACGATCATCGTTTCCGTAAAGGCCTAAGGTCAGCTCACTTAATCACAGTAGAGCCATAAATCAAGTATAGATCATAAAGTACTTTACTCGGTTCCACGGCCTATCGGTATCACAAATCGGTATAATGCGTGTTCTTTTTAAATCACAAATCATAAAAGAAAGATAGACGAAACTCATTCATAAATCCGCAATTGCTTACATGAAGCATGGCCGACTCTACTCACTAGGCCGGAGCATTGAAATATGGCAACACTGAATAGCGGGCCGAGCTTTTATTTGTTTTTAAGTCATTAGTGTAATCTTCCAGAGTAAAAAAGAAGATTGGAAGGTGATTTTTAATATGTTTCTGATTATTTACCTGCACAAACGAAACTATAAAGATAAAAAGATGCCTGCAAAGTGTGTAGTACCAGGTTGCACTAGCAATTATGTTTCCAATAAAGGACATAAACAGAAGTGAGTGAACGGGAAACAGATTTATACAAATAAAGACAATACTTTACAAACATTTTAACCTATTTTAAAGCACAATGTGGTACCCACAATGTTTTCTGGACCTCCGAAATATCACATAAAAATACAGTTATATTCTAATAGAACACATCTGGGCACACCTACGAAAAGATTTGATAGTGAAGGGGAATCAAGATCAGCAAGAATGGCTTCAAAGTGACCTAATTGTGGATTTTTCTAGCTTAAGTGAAAATTTGCAAGTGAATTGAGTGTTCATTTAAGTGGAAGTTGCAGCAGGAAACAGGTTGCGTTTAGTTTTATTTTGTAGTGTTTGACTACGATGAACCAGACATCACGACATCAGATGTAGGTGGTATTAATATCAATTAGTATAGACATTCCTTTAAATCAATAAATCATAATTTGTTGGTGATTTGAGTTAGATTTTACCACTGTCATTAAGAATATCCTGTTGGTCTCAAGTAGAAAATATTTTGGCACACTATTTTCAAATAGGTAGTTTATCAATCGAGATGAACTATAATACATATAAAATGTAATAATTATTCTGAAACTATAAAACAATTTAGATTTTCCGTGGAATGTCCGCTTTTCAGCCCACGGTAACCGGCCTACTATTTGACAGCTAAGCGACGTTGCCACATCTAAGGCTCCGGCCTAGTGTAGAGTCGGCCATGGGCGAGGGGATGAAAATGTTGAACGAATTCTTCTACTAACAGAAATGTGGCAACTATGCTGAAATAACTTTGATAAAACTCTTTGGCGTGTCGGAATTAATTTTATTAGCTGTTCAAAATGTTGAGCTTCAAATATTCTTTATATGCGGAAAGAATATCATTTAAGCTACAGAACATTATATAGTGCGAGCTTCGTAATAATTATCAAAAGCATCCAAAAGCTATTCGACGGCGCCAATGGGGTCCTGAATTCTGATCTGACGCTGCCAATTGAGCCAATTCTCTTACAGTGGAATGTTAAGTGTTTAGTCTCAGTTTTGTGGTCTCAGTCTTGTAATCGTACACTTTGCACACATATACCGCTCTGTAGAAACCATTTTTATAATAGGAAATTTCGTTCCCAACTTGTTGATGATACACCGTCAACATTGCATCCAGAAATTCATTCTGGATTGTTTTTGACAATCCCTTAAAAACTGGCGAAGATTCGATGTGATCTTTGAGTGATTTATCCAACTCTGCAGTAAAATCTATTAATTCTCTGAAAATCCCCTTGCTATTTGACATTTGCCGTTCATCATGACCTCTAAGAGCCAGCTCAAATGCGCCACAAAACCTGATGCAATTTATTATCAAATTCAAAACATGTCTATTTTTTGTTACCTCTTCATTATGTTTCTGAATCGACTTTCTATATGACGAGTCCAAAACATTTTGAATGTTATTTTTCCCTAACATTCTCAAACTAAATGTATTTCTGAGATGTCCTTTTGAATTTTCATGTTTATTAAACTTAGCACTAAGATGAACCAAGTCTCTTATTCCGTTTTTTGACCAAGACGGCTCACCACCAAATAAAAGACACGGGAAACAAAAGAAGGCATTTTCAGCATCGCATCCACAAATCCAGTCATTTTTTTGGTAAATAGTCGGATTGAATTTCCATATAATGTCTTTACCTTTCACAGTCTGTTTATTTTCTAAACATAACTGAGGCATCGGGCGTTTAAGATTTTTCACTCCAATTTTCTCATCGTAGGTTAGCCGTGAAAACGCATTGTCTATCAAAAACGCGACAGAATTCATTTTCAAACCGTGTAAAACTATTATACTACGCCTATGTTTTCGCTGCGGATACAAAATCACGACGCGACGTAGACAGTAAACACTATCGTGAGCAGACTAAATTCTTGCTCCACTGCTACGTTTACGCGGCATTGGAAACGCTAGAAATATTAGCTACCCCCACCTCTAATGGAACTTATATGGCTGAATGTAGCAACGCCTTGTTTCTGCTCATAGGAGCTGCGGGCCGCGGCGAACGGCCGGCGCGCAGCTCCTATGAGCATGTGTGTGCGCAGACGGTGAATCACGACGTAACAATACTTGTTAAACGTGCATAAAAACAGCAGACACTACAGCCTTTGATTATTTTGTTTGATTCAAAAATTCAAGCGGGTGCAATTGCTCACTAGCTCTCATTAGTGGGCCGCCACTGCTACAAATGACGATATACGAGAGTTGCTCTATACCTCCGTCAATCCACCAGTACGCAGACAGCCGTTTCACGCTGATTAGCGAACATCAGTGCGCCATAGGTTGACTGACGGAGATAGAGATCATCAGAATTTTCATGTCTATCAGACATGGCGCACTGATGATCGCTAATAAGCGTGAAACAGCTGTCTGCATACTAGTGGATTGACGGAGATATAGCGCAACCCTCGTATATCGACTCTCATATGCAGTTGGCATAGAAGCGCGCAAATCTGATTAGGTGAAGCGAATGCACCTTTGCGTTCCGCCAAGAAGTTAGCTGCTTTTGGCAGTGACTTCCTTTGGTTTGCTGTTACCTCTTCAGGTACCAGATGACGCACAGGCAGATTTTTCTGCCGCCATTTGACGTTTTACAAACTACTGCTGAAAATGGTATAGTATAGCAAAAGGTGCTTCAACCTGTTTTGTTTTTGTCTCTATCTGTTCTCTATTAAACTGTCTAGAGTGTAATATGATGGGAGTTGTCTAAATGTAAATCAGCACAAAGGCATAAATTAATTGTAATTGCAATCTGTAAATAGATGACACATAGTAAAATGATGTTGTATTATTGTTTATAAGTGCTGAATGTAGATTAGATTATAGATTGGCTTTATTTAAGTTTTGTCATTTTGTTCAACAAAGATGTGATGTAGGATATTCTAGAGAGAAAGCTTCATGTTCAACATTTTCATTCAAATTGATTTTTTCATTTGCTCAAGAGCAATTGCAGCGTTTTTTAAATGTTTTTTACAGGTAAATTCATTCTAGTAGACTACTTCTTTATGTTCATACACATAAATCTTGGAATGCTAGTATCTTCATCAATTAGACAATGTACCATGATATAAACATCTTTTGGTATGCCATTAGTCTTTGATAGAGGTCTCCAGAGAATTCACTAAAGATGATTCTTTTGTTTTGAATAGGCATAATGTAAGTTACTTTACGATAGTCATTTTATTGCATAAACTGGTTTTGTTGTTTTAAGCAGTTTCTGATATTTTTCTGTGCTCATTTTTGTTTTTGGCATATGGGCAGAAGAAAAACATTTCATTGGTAAATCAAAATAAAAGCTGAGGCAAAAAGAGCGCAGTCTGACCGCGGCAGCGTCAATGGATCAAGTCAAACCAGACTTATAAAGGATATGATGGTAGGTGGACAACTCAGGACAGTAGCCATGGAGACACCTACAAGTTTCGAGGAACGACAGTGTCTATGCACAAGCAAATACACTGGAGAAAAAATCGATCCCAATGCCTGATGTAGAGCGAACCAGGCCTATAAGCTACAGAGTTTCGACATCAGATGGACAAATGATCTGCAGACATAGACCAATTGCATCCTCAATCAAACAGTGGAGAGCATGGGACAACAGAGACACCAGAGCAGGTCAGATTGCCTATACATATTGAAGCACAACATGAATAAGAGGGAGCATCAATGCGTAAGGAGCTGGGTAGTCCTGCAGGGATGAATCACTGTAGACTGCAGAGAATACAAAGGCTACCGTGGTGGCTAGAGGACTTTGATGTGACCCTTAGTAGTCTGAACAAGGGGGAGGAGTGTTGTGTCCATAATGTGGCAATGTTGACAATGCTACAACATGGCAGAGGAAAAATATCATAAAGTCTGTGAAAGATTACAGGCATTGTCACCAAGAAAATATGTCAGCATTAAATAATCAAAATTTCTTATGCCTGTTTTACATCAACAAGAAATCCATGGTTTTATTCATGGATTCAGTTCGTAGTCAAATTTGACCAAGTGTAAAACAGAAATTTGATGTCAAATAAGTCATTCGATTTCTTCATGCATTTAGAACCTGTTCTAATTTGTGATGAAGTTTCACATCAAATTCAATGATGCCAACCATAAGATCATATGGTACATGTCATGCATGTTGCATACTCATCACTGTATATTATTAAATATTTTCTAAATAAAAATTCATAATTGAATTGAGTTTTACTGTCAAAAGGCCACAAAAAAATCGAATTAAATAGATCTTTCAAAAACTGCCAAACCATATGCCAGCAACAATGATGGTAGCAGTGCATGCTATCACAAAATCCATGGTTTTATTCACAGATGTAAAACACAATTAGTTTAACCTTGAATTAATGATTCTATTAATAAATTCGTGAAAAAAAGTCTATGTAAAATGGGTATTTCAATCATCACAATTATGTGTAATCTGCATTACTAAAAAGTCAGATGAGATGGTTGGGCTCATAGTTTTGTTATTCTTATAAAGAATTTCCATTTACCTGCTATTGGTAGGTTCTGTATGATGCTCAACATTGTATCACCAGTACCAGGAGGTGTATCAACAATGAGATAATCAATTTCATCCCAATGCACTTGTCGTATTAGCCTTTCTAAAGCCTGCATCACCATGAGGCCCCTCCAAATAACTGGTGATCCTTTTTCTATTAAAAACCCCATGGACATACTATAAATTCTTTATATAAAGAAATGAGGTATAAAAACATTTTTTAGATTTACCATTGAACACCATAGTTTGTGAGAGGTATCATTAGGTTTTCTTTTGTTAACAGTGGTGTATCATTTAGATTCATCATTAATGGTACAGTTGGGCCAAACACATCAGCATCGAGTAACCCAATGTTCTTTGCGGGATAGTTGAGTTTTAAGGATGTGGCCAAGTTCACTGTAAATTAAAAAGGTGGGTTATTGATTTAAAAATAGTCTTGCGGTTAAGTTTACCTGCCGTTGTGCTTTTTCCTACACCACCTTTCCCAGAAGCAACTAGGATTATATTATGAACACCCTTAATAGGTATTTGTTTTGGCAGGCCTTTCGACATAACTTTTGCTCTTTTTTCTTGATCAACTTTTTTAGGGTTCATTGAAAAATGTAGCTTCTGTGATAATGCAAGTGTATCTCTAAAAAACTTACTTTTGTCAGTCATTTTTTTTAATAAGACTAATTTCAAACATAATTGTGGGACTCTGACAACCATGTTAAATGTTTATATGTGCACGTTTAATCCCACATTTAATACACGCGTTTAATTTAATGTTTAACACAATACATTATGATTTATTATAGCAGAAAGACGTCGAGTTTTGTCTATGTCCACATTAGACTATTAGACATAGACATGACATCACAAAACATTACCATGACATCCATGACCATCACATTAGGGCCATTGCCATCACAAAACATATACGCTATTGCCATCACAAAACCAGGTACGGTTAAGAAGGCACAATTCTGTGTTATTTGACTGGAAACACGAATGACTTATGTCAATGTCAGCGGCCATTATTTTGGGTTGCAACATGGCCGCCGCAGGGTTGACAGATGTATCAAGAATTCGAGGCGACGTTGCCACATCGTTGTGCAAATCTGTAGATGCTCTACCTTTTCATGTCAAAATTATCATAATTTTTGATGCTAGCCAATCATTGACTGATTGATTGATGTTTGATTTCAATCAATCAATCTGTGATTGGCTTAAAAATTTAAAAATTGGAGCAAAACAATGAAAATACCTATTCATGCATTCATTTATTTGCAAGAAAATATTAAATATGAATAATATGATTATTGTATGTGTAATTTATAAATAATATAATACAAATTGTCTTAAAATACATTCAAGTATAACAATAATAATAATAATCTTCTTTATTGAAGTTCCATCAAGCATATGGTTTATGTTTTCATTCCTCACCTCGTCTCAGTTAGACCTACAGAGAATTAAGTAACCACATGAAACAGGGTAAAAAATATTAGCAAGAAATGCAAAATGCTACTACACTAGAGTATTCAAGGTCCATGCTTTTTTATCTTGCACCTGATTACCCTAGTATATACAAATTTCCACACCACCTCGGAGGTATTGTTCTGGCACATTACACTTTATTTTAAGTGGTGGTATGCCAAGTAAAAAAAATTAATATGAAACTAACAATCAATAAATAAACGAAAATCTCAGCTATCTCTTCCACTTTATAAAAATTAACATCTGCATTTATGAATACCAACCAAGATAAGTCAAAATAAATACTTTTTATTGATCATGAAAACTATAGTATATACCTAATAGTTGTCACAGATAGAAGATTAGATTTAATTGAAATGTAATCAATATCCACAATTTCACAGCCTAGCAAACCTGCAGCATAACCTATTGAACCCAGTGTTGCCAACAGTAAAAAATATTTTCCGCCAAGTACAGGCTTAAAATCCGCTAGATTGGATTATTATCCGCTAAACATACTACCCCCCCCCCCCCTTTAATAATATTTTGTTTTGCTAATGAATAAATTTAAGGGTGCCAAACAAAAAAGTTATATTAACATAAAATAATGATAATTTGGAGAAAGGCAATACAAGCACGCCAAACTCACATGTTTCTTTAAAAGGGTTTTCTCCGCTCGCGTCCCGATATAGCCACACTTCGGACCAAAACTTAATTGTGTCAGTAGTATTTTCCCATTTAACAAAATTTATGTTGGTGTATTCTAGGCCGCACAGTAAGACAGGCCAGCAGGCAGCTTGTGTGACGTCACAAACTTCGACCGACTGTTATATGTGTTTATATGGGGCGCGCGGCATTTTTACTATATCAGCTTGCCGTAAATCGATTTTTTGGCATAGTTGCATATATAATTTACTCATCAGGAGTTCTGCTATATTGCAAAGTATAAAAGAAAATAAAGATACCTACCCATAATTCTTAATTCGCTATTATAAAACAATGAAAATGTCGATTTTCAGTTAAAATAAGACATTTCCCATTCTGGTTCAAATTATTTTATTAAGCAGGTGATATAAAGAAATAAAAAACAACACTAATAGAAAAATAACTCATTAGGTGTTGAAAAACAGGAACAAACATACAAATCAAATAGTAATACAAAATAGGAACAAAAAATAAATAGGTTATATTTTCAGGTCATATAAAAATAACAATAACAGAAGAATAACTCTCAGCTATTAGAAAATATAGGAATAAACATGTAAATCACAAAGTAATATGAAAAAAAAACATAAAAACATTTTCGGGTCATCTAAAATAAATAAGAAACTATAAAATAAAAATGACTCTTCTGGTATTAAAAATATAGGAACAATCATATAAATCACCAAGGAATACAAAATATGAACAAAAATAAAAAAATATGTAGGTCATATAAATTAAAGTAAGAAACAACAATAACAGAAACATAAGTCTTTAGGTAACACAAAATATGGGAACAAACATATAAATCACAAAGTATTAGAAAATGGGAACGAAAGGATAAATAGTATTTTAGTTTTCGGAAGAACTAAGTACTGGACAGCTTATCAGTTTTTCTTTTCTTAATAGATTTCAACAATTGTCATTGATGGCCTTATTGTATAGTTTCTCTATATAAGCCTAAAATTCCGGAAATAATAAACACAAGATCAAATCAGAATATCAAGTAAAGCTTTCACCTTACCGATATAATAAAATAACACGTGTTGCTCAAATCTACTCAAATGCACACTCGTCTGCTGTCTGCACAGGAATACAACGTATCAGTCACAAGTACCAGTACTGCCAGTGTTATCACTGTTATCCCGCGGAAATCGGACAGCGCGGCGAAAGGCTTAGGTCGATATTTGTGACGTAGGCGACGACAGAGATAGATATATATGCCGGCCTGTCTTACTGTGCGGCCTAGGTGTATTGCTGTTCAATCAAACCTATAATGTTTTCGGGCATGTTTAAATTCTGTAGCAGACTTAATAGTTTTTCCATTATCTTTTTGTTGCTTTAGCACATTTGGACCGAAATTAATGATATTTTTTCTAAATGTTTTATATTATCAGGCAAACGTTGTTTTAACTGGTTATACAAATCGATCAGGAAATCGCGACATCTTTCTCACTGTTTTTTCATCAGCAGCTGTTATATGTTTGTTTTGAACTAATTCGTTTATCTTTTTTTCAAACTAGAAGCCCAAATATCGTTTAGGATTTAAATACTTTTATATACCTTTTTCCACATTTTCTACTTCCCAGTCTGGCAGAAAGCTTGCAAATTAGATTTTCCTCATACTTCTAGTTATCGTTTACTTATCTGAAAATTAATAAGCTAAAATCAGTTCTCAAAACTATTAATAATATTCGTGTCGGCAATACTCTAGCTTCGACTTAATGCATTTTACGAGTTCACAACATATCTGTTAAGGTGACTATGATGATGAAAAGCAGCTGAAATCAGCTAGAAAATCTCATAACCACCTTGCAATGTTCTTTTTACTCTGGAATAAGGTTATGTTGGGCCATGGTTTGGTATGTCCTCTATTGGGCTGCAACCTGGTACTACACACTTTGCAGGCATCTTTTTATCTTTATAGTTTCATTTTGCAGGTAAATAAGTAGAAACACATTAAAAATCACCTAGCAATGTTCTTTTTACTCTGGAATAAGGCATGGCCGACTGTACTTACTAGGCCGGAGCGTGAAATATGGCAACACTGAATCTGGGGGCCGAGTTTGCATTTGTTGTTATGTCATGTGTATTCTTCCAGGTGCAGAAAATATGGTTGGAAGGTGATTATTAATGTGTTTCTAATTATTTACCTACACAAACGAAACTATAAAGATAACAGGATGCCTGCAAAGCGTGTAGTACCAGGTTGCAGCCCAGGAGAGGACTACCAAACCATGGCCCAACATAACCTTATTCCAGATTAAAAAGAACGTTGCAAGGTGATTTGTAATGGGTTTCTACTTATTTACCTACACAAACGAAACTATAAAGATAAAAAGATGCCTGCAAAGCGTGTAGTACCAGGTTGCAGCCCAATAGAGGCATGGGTAGAGGACTACCAAACCATGGCCCAACATAACCTTATTCCAGATTAAAAAGAACGTTGCAAGGTGATTTTTAATGGGTTTCTACTTATTGACCTGCACAAATGAAACTATAAAGATCAAAAGATGCCTGCAAAGTGTGTAGTACCAGGTTGCACTAGCAATTGTGCGTCCAATAAGGGACATAAACAGAAGTGGGTGAAAGGTATTGCTCGGAAGGGCTGGTTATATTTATAAGGATAAAGACAATAATTTACAAACATTTCAAAATATAAGACCTATTTTAATGCACAATGTGGTACCTATAATGTTTTCTGGACCTCCCAAATATCACAGAAAAATACAGTTAATAGAACTCATCTGGGCATGCATCTGGGCATACCTACGAAAAGATTTGATAGTGAAAGGGAATCAAGACCAGCAAGAATGGTTTCAAAGTGACCTAATAGTGAATTTTTCTAGCTCAAGTGAAAATTTACGAAGTAAATTGAGTGTTCATTTAAGTGAAAGAGGAAGTGGCAGCAGGAAACAGGTTGCGTTTATTTTTATTTTGTAGTGTTTGACTACGATGAACCAGACATCAGATGTAAGTGGTATTAGTAGTAGTAGTTCTAAAAAGTATTTTTCTTAATTTATCAAGAGATGAACTCTTAATACATATAAAATGTAATTATTATTATTCTGAAACTATAAAACAATTTACGGTAACCGGACCACTATTTGACAGCTAAGCCACGTTGCCACATCTAAGGCTCCGGCCTAGTGTAGAGTCGGCCATGGGCAAACGGAATCGCTACTATCGTTTTTGTTATCAAACTCGATATCATTTTTAAAACGGAATCCCACCCCTGATCCGGATAGATCAGTTATATGTCAAACAGCTGTCAAGTGGAATTTATGATCCCATGGATTTAACGGACATCGAACAACGAAAATGTTGGTTTTAAGAATAAAAAACACATGGTTAAGTAAAGCAGCTACTGATCTGAATCATCCGATGGTAATCACTTACTGTACAAGAGTGAACCAACTGATGATCGGGTTAACACGATCATCGTTTCCGTAAAGGCCTAAGGTCAGCTCACTTAATCACAGTAGAGCCATAAATCAAGTATAGATCATAAAGTACTTTACTCGGTTCCACGGCCTATCGGTATCACAAATCGGTATAATGCGTGTTCTTTTTAAATCACAAATCATAAAAGAAAGATAGACGAAACTCATTCATAAATCCGCAATTGCTTACATGAAGCATGGCCGACTCTACTCACTAGGCCGGAGCATTGAAATATGGCAACACTGAATAGCGGGCCGAGCTTTTATTTGTTTTTAAGTCATTAGTGTAATCTTCCAGAGTAAAAAAGAAGATTGGAAGGTGATTTTTAATATGTTTCTGATTATTTACCTGCACAAACGAAACTATAAAGATAAAAAGATGCCTGCAAAGTGTGTAGTACCAGGTTGCACTAGCAATTATGTTTCCAATAAAGGACATAAACAGAAGTGAGTGAACGGGAAACAGATTTATACAAATAAAGACAATACTTTACAAACATTTTAACCTATTTTAAAGCACAATGTGGTACCCACAATGTTTTCTGGACCTCCGAAATATCACATAAAAATACAGTTATATTCTAATAGAACACATCTGGGCACACCTACGAAAAGATTTGATAGTGAAGGGGAATCAAGATCAGCAAGAATGGCTTCAAAGTGACCTAATTGTGGATTTTTCTAGCTTAAGTGAAAATTTGCAAGTGAATTGAGTGTTCATTTAAGTGGAAGTTGCAGCAGGAAACAGGTTGCGTTTAGTTTTATTTTGTAGTGTTTGACTACGATGAACCAGACATCACGACATCAGATGTAGGTGGTATTAATATCAATTAGTATAGACATTCCTTTAAATCAATAAATCATAATTTGTTGGTGATTTGAGTTAGATTTTACCACTGTCATTAAGAATATCCTGTTGGTCTCAAGTAGAAAATATTTTGGCACACTATTTTCAAATAGGTAGTTTATCAATCGAGATGAACTATAATACATATAAAATGTAATAATTATTCTGAAACTATAAAACAATTTAGATTTTCCGTGGAATGTCCGCTTTTCAGCCCACGGTAACCGGCCTACTATTTGACAGCTAAGCGACGTTGCCACATCTAAGGCTCCGGCCTAGTGTAGAGTCGGCCATGGGCGAGGGGATGAAAATGTTGAACGAATTCTTCTACTAACAGAAATGTGGCAACTATGCTGAAATAACTTTGATAAAACTCTTTGGCGTGTCGGAATTAATTTTATTAGCTGTTCAAAATGTTGAGCTTCAAATATTCTTTATATGCGGAAAGAATATCATTTAAGCTACAGAACATTATATAGTGCGAGCTTCGTAATAATTATCAAAAGCATCCAAAAGCTATTCGACGGCGCCAATGGGGTCCTGAATTCTGATCTGACGCTGCCAATTGAGCCAATTCTCTTACAGTGGAATGTTAAGTGTTTAGTCTCAGTTTTGTGGTCTCAGTCTTGTAATCGTACACTTTGCACACATATACCGCTCTGTAGAAACCATTTTTATAATAGGAAATTTCGTTCCCAACTTGTTGATGATACACCGTCAACATTGCATCCAGCAATTCATTCTGGATTGTTTTTGACAATCCCTTAAAAACTGGCGAAGATTCGATGTGATCTTTGAGTGATTTATCCAACTCTGCAGTAAAATCTATTAATTCTCTGAAAATCCCCTTGCTATTTGACATTTGCCGTTCATCATGACCTCTAAGAGCCAGCTCAAATGCGCCACAAAACCTGATGCAATTTATTATCAAATTCAAAACATGTCTATTTTTTGTTACCTCTTCATTATGTTTCTGAATCGACTTTCTATATGACGAGTCCAAAACATTTTGAATGTTATTTTTCCCTAACATTCTCAAACTAAATGTATTTCTGAGATGTCCTTTTGAATTTTCATGTTTATTAAACTTAGCACTAAGATGAACCAAGTCTCTTATTCCGTTTTTTGACCAAGACGGCTCACCACCAAATAAAAGACACGGGAAACAAAAGAAGGCATTTTCAGCATCGCATCCACAAATCCAGTCATTTTTTTGGTAAATAGTCGGATTGAATTTCCATATAATGTCTTTACCTTTCACAGTCTGTTTATTTTCTAAACATAACTGAGGCATCGGGCGTTTAAGATTTTTCACTCCAATTTTCTCATCGTAGGTTAGCCGTGAAAACGCATTGTCTATCAAAAACGCGACAGAATTCATTTTCAAACCGTGTAAAACTATTATACTACGCCTATGTTTTCGCTGCGGATACAAAATCACGACGCGACGTAGACAGTAAACACTATCGTGAGCAGACTAAATTCTTGCTCCACTGCTACGTTTACGCGGCATTGGAAACGCTAGAAATATTAGCTACCCCCACCTCTAATGGAACTTATATGGCTGAATGTAGCAACGCCTTGTTTCTGCTCATAGGAGCTGCGGGCCGCGGCGAACGGCCGGCGCGCAGCTCCTATGAGCATGTGTGTGCGCAGACGGTGAATCACGACGTAACAATACTTGTTAAACGTGCATAAAAACAGCAGACACTACAGCCTTTGATTATTTTGTTTGATTCAAAAATTCAAGCGGGTGCAATTGCTCACTAGCTCTCATTAGTGGGCCGCCACTGCTACAAATGACGATATACGAGAGTTGCTCTATACCTCCGTCAATCCACCAGTACGCAGACAGCCGTTTCACGCTGATTAGCGAACATCAGTGCGCCATAGGTTGACTGACGGAGATAGAGATCATCAGAATTTTCATGTCTATCAGACATGGCGCACTGATGATCGCTAATAAGCGTGAAACAGCTGTCTGCATACTAGTGGATTGACGGAGATATAGCGCAACCCTCGTATATCGACTCTCATATGCAGTTGGCATAGAAGCGCGCAAATCTGATTAGGTGAAGCGAATGCACCTTTGCGTTCCGCCAAGAAGTTAGCTGCTTTTGGCAGTGACTTCCTTTGGTTTGCTGTTACCTCTTCAGGTACCAGATGACGCACAGGCAGATTTTTCTGCCGCCATTTGACGTTTTACAAACTACTGCTGAAAATGGTATAGTATAGCAAAAGGTGCTTCAACCTGTTTTGTTTTTGTCTCTATCTGTTCTCTATTAAACTGTCTAGAGTGTAATATGATGGGAGTTGTCTAAATGTAAATCAGCACAAAGGCATAAATTAATTGTAATTGCAATCTGTAAATAGATGACACATAGTAAAATGATGTTGTATTATTGTTTATAAGTGCTGAATGTAGATTAGATTATAGATTGGCTTTATTTAAGTTTTGTCATTTTGTTCAACAAAGATGTGATGTAGGATATTCTAGAGAGAAAGCTTCATGTTCAACATTTTCATTCAAATTGATTTTTTCATTTGCTCAAGAGCAATTGCAGCGTTTTTTAAATGTTTTTTACAGGTAAATTCATTCTAGTAGACTACTTCTTTATGTTCATACACATAAATCTTGGAATGCTAGTATCTTCATCAATTAGACAATGTACCATGATATAAACATCTTTTGGTATGCCATTAGTCTTTGATAGAGGTCTCCAGAGAATTCACTAAAGATGATTCTTTTGTTTTGAATAGGCATAATGTAAGTTACTTTACGATAGTCATTTTATTGCATAAACTGGTTTTGTTGTTTTAAGCAGTTTCTGATATTTTTCTGTGCTCATTTTTGTTTTTGGCATATGGGCAGAAGAAAAACATTTCATTGGTAAATCAAAATAAAAGCTGAGGCAAAAAGAGCGCAGTCTGACCGCGGCAGCGTCAATGGATCAAGTCAAACCAGACTTATAAAGGATATGATGGTAGGTGGACAACTCAGGACAGTAGCCATGGAGACACCTACAAGTTTCGAGGAACGACAGTGTCTATGCACAAGCAAATACACTGGAGAAAAAATCGATCCCAATGCCTGATGTAGAGCGAACCAGGCCTATAAGCTACAGAGTTTCGACATCAGATGGACAAATGATCTGCAGACATAGACCAATTGCATCCTCAATCAAACAGTGGAGAGCATGGGACAACAGAGACACCAGAGCAGGTCAGATTGCCTATACATATTGAAGCACAACATGAATAAGAGGGAGCATCAATGCGTAAGGAGCTGGGTAGTCCTGCAGGGATGAATCACTGTAGACTGCAGAGAATACAAAGGCTACCGTGGTGGCTAGAGGACTTTGATGTGACCCTTAGTAGTCTGAACAAGGGGGAGGAGTGTTGTGTCCATAATGTGGCAATGTTGACAATGCTACAACATGGCAGAGGAAAAATATCATAAAGTCTGTGAAAGATTACAGGCATTGTCACCAAGAAAATATGTCAGCATTAAATAATCAAAATTTCTTATGCCTGTTTTACATCAACAAGAAATCCATGGTTTTATTCATGGATTCAGTTCGTAGTCAAATTTGACCAAGTGTAAAACAGAAATTTGATGTCAAATAAGTCATTCGATTTCTTCATGCATTTAGAACCTGTTCTAATTTGTGATGAAGTTTCACATCAAATTCAATGATGCCAACCATAAGATCATATGGTACATGTCATGCATGTTGCATACTCATCACTGTATATTATTAAATATTTTCTAAATAAAAATTCATAATTGAATTGAGTTTTACTGTCAAAAGGCCACAAAAAAATCGAATTAAATAGATCTTTCAAAAACTGCCAAACCATATGCCAGCAACAATGATGGTAGCAGTGCATGCTATCACAAAATCCATGGTTTTATTCACAGATGTAAAACACAATTAGTTTAACCTTGAATTAATGATTCTATTAATAAATTCGTGAAAAAAAGTCTATGTAAAATGGGTATTTCAATCATCACAATTATGTGTAATCTGCATTACTAAAAAGTCAGATGAGATGGTTGGGCTCATAGTTTTGTTATTCTTATAAAGAATTTCCATTTACCTGCTATTGGTAGGTTCTGTATGATGCTCAACATTGTATCACCAGTACCAGGAGGTGTATCAACAATGAGATAATCAATTTCATCCCAATGCACTTGTCGTATTAGCCTTTCTAAAGCCTGCATCACCATGAGGCCCCTCCAAATAACTGGTGATCCTTTTTCTATTAAAAACCCCATGGACATACTATAAATTCTTTATATAAAGAAATGAGGTATAAAAACATTTTTTAGATTTACCATTGAACACCATAGTTTGTGAGAGGTATCATTAGGTTTTCTTTTGTTAACAGTGGTGTATCATTTAGATTCATCATTAATGGTACAGTTGGGCCAAACACATCAGCATCGAGTAACCCAATGTTCTTTGCGGGATAGTTGAGTTTTAAGGATGTGGCCAAGTTCACTGTAAATTAAAAAGGTGGGTTATTGATTTAAAAATAGTCTTGCGGTTAAGTTTACCTGCCGTTGTGCTTTTTCCTACACCACCTTTCCCAGAAGCAACTAGGATTATATTATGAACCCCCTTAATAGGTATTTGTTTTGGCAGGCCTTTCGACATAACTTTTGCTCTTTTTTCTTGATCAACTTTTTTAGGGTTCATTGAAAAATGTAGCTTCTGTGATAATGCAAGTGTATCTCTAAAAAACTTACTTTTGTCAGTCATTTTTTTTAATAAGACTAATTTCAAACATAATTGTGGGACTCTGACAACCATGTTAAATGTTTATATGTGCACGTTTAATCCCACATTTAATACACGCGTTTAATTTAATGTTTAACACAATACATTATGATTTATTATAGCAGAAAGACGTCGAGTTTTGTCTATGTCCACATTAGACTATTAGACATAGACATGACATCACAAAACATTACCATGACATCCATGACCATCACATTAGGGCCATTGCCATCACAAAACATATACGCTATTGCCATCACAAAACCAGGTACGGTTAAGAAGGCACAATTCTGTGTTATTTGACTGGAAACACGAATGACTTATGTCAATGTCAGCGGCCATTATTTTGGGTTGCAACATGGCCGCCGCAGGGTTGACAGATGTATCAAGAATTCGAGGCGACGTTGCCACATCGTTGTGCAAATCTGTAGATGCTCTACCTTTTCATGTCAAAATTATCATAATTTTTGATGCTAGCCAATCATTGACTGATTGATTGATGTTTGATTTCAATCAATCAATCTGTGATTGGCTTAAAAATTTAAAAATTGGAGCAAAACAATGAAAATACCTATTCATGCATTCATTTATTTGCAAGAAAATATTAAATATGAATAATATGATTATTGTATGTGTAATTTATAAATAATATAATACAAATTGTCTTAAAATACATTCAAGTATAACAATAATAATAATAATCTTCTTTATTGAAGTTCCATCAAGCATATGGTTTATGTTTTCATTCCTCACCTCGTCTCAGTTAGACCTACAGAGAATTAAGTAACCACATGAAACAGGGTAAAAAATATTAGCAAGAAATGCAAAATGCTACTACACTAGAGTATTCAAGGTCCATGCTTTTTTATCTTGCACCTGATTACCCTAGTATATACAAATTTCCACACCACCTCGGAGGTATTGTTCTGGCACATTACACTTTATTTTAAGTGGTGGTATGCCAAGTAAAAAAAATTAATATGAAACTAACAATCAATAAATAAACGAAAATCTCAGCTATCTCTTCCACTTTATAAAAATTAACATCTGCATTTATGAATACCAACCAAGATAAGTCAAAATAAATACTTTTTATTGATCATGAAAACTATAGTATATACCTAATAGTTGTCACAGATAGAAGATTAGATTTAATTGAAATGTAATCAATATCCACAATTTCACAGCCTAGCAAACCTGCAGCATAACCTATTGAACCCAGTGTTGCCAACAGTAAAAAATATTTTCCGCCAAGTACAGGCTTAAAATCCGCTAGATTGGATTATTATCCGCTAAACATACTACCCCCCCCCCCCCTTTAATAATATTTTGTTTTGCTAATGAATAAATTTAAGGGTGCCAAACAAAAAAGTTATATTAACATAAAATAATGATAATTTGGAGAAAGGCAATACAAGCACGCCAAACTCACATGTTTCTTTAAAAGGGTTTTCTCCGCTCGCGTCCCGATATAGCCACACTTCGGACCAAAACTTAATTGTGTCAGTAGTATTTTCCCATTTAACAAAATTTATGTTGGTGTATTCTAGGCCGCACAGTAAGACAGGCCAGCAGGCAGCTTGTGTGACGTCACAAACTTCGACCGACTGTTATATGTGTTTATATGGGGCGCGCGGCATTTTTATTATATCAGCTTGCCGTAAATCGATTTTTTGGCATAGTTGCATATATAATTTACTCATCAGGAGTTCTGCTATATTGCAAAGTATAAAAGAAAATAAAGATACCTACCCATAATTCTTAATTCGCTATTATAAAACAATGAAAATGTCGATTTTCAGTTAAAATAAGACATTTCCCATTCTGGTTCAAATTATTTTATTAAGCAGGTGATATAAAGAAATAAAAAACAACACTAATAGAAAAATAACTCATTAGGTGTTGAAAAACAGGAACAAACATACAAATCAAATAGTAATACAAAATAGGAACAAAAAATAAATAGGTTATATTTTCAGGTCATATAAAAATAACAATAACAGAAGAATAACTCTCAGCTATTAGAAAATATAGGAATAAACATGTAAATCACAAAGTAATATGAAAAAAAAACATAAAAACATTTTCGGGTCATCTAAAATAAATAAGAAACTATAAAATAAAAATGACTCTTCTGGTATTAAAAATATAGGAACAATCATATAAATCACCAAGGAATACAAAATATGAACAAAAATAAAAAAATATGTAGGTCATATAAATTAAAGTAAGAAACAACAATAACAGAAACATAAGTCTTTAGGTAACACAAAATATGGGAACAAACATATAAATCACAAAGTATTAGAAAATGGGAACGAAAGGATAAATAGTATTTTAGTTTTCGGAAGAACTAAGTACTGGACAGCTTATCAGTTTTTCTTTTCTTAATAGATTTCAACAATTGTCATTGATGGCCTTATTGTATAGTTTCTCTATATAAGCCTAAAATTCCGGAAATAATAAACACAAGATCAAATCAGAATATCAAGTAAAGCTTTCACCTTACCGATATAATAAAATAACACGTGTTGCTCAAATCTACTCAAATGCACACTCGTCTGCTGTCTGCACAGGAATACAACGTATCAGTCACAAGTACCAGTACTGCCAGTGTTATCACTGTTATCCCGCGGAAATCGGACAGCGCGGCGAAAGGCTTAGGTCGATATTTGTGACGTAGGCGACGACAGAGATAGATATATATGCCGGCCTGTCTTACTGTGCGGCCTAGGTGTATTGCTGTTCAATCAAACCTATAATGTTTTCGGGCATGTTTAAATTCTGTAGCAGACTTAATAGTTTTTCCATTATCTTTTTGTTGCTTTAGCACATTTGGACCGAAATTAATGATATTTTTTCTAAATGTTTTATATTATCAGGCAAACGTTGTTTTAACTGGTTATACAAATCGATCAGGAAATCGCGACATCTTTCTCACTGTTTTTTCATCAGCAGCTGTTATATGTTTGTTTTGAACTAATTCGTTTATCTTTTTTTCAAACTAGAAGCCCAAATATCGTTTAGGATTTAAATACTTTTATATACCTTTTTCCACATTTTCTACTTCCCAGTCTGGCAGAAAGCTTGCAAATTAGATTTTCCTCATACTTCTAGTTATCGTTTACTTATCTGAAAATTAATAAGCTAAAATCAGTTCTCAAAACTATTAATAATATTCGTGTCGGCAATACTCTAGCTTCGACTTAATGCATTTTACGAGTTCACAACATATCTGTTAAGGTGACTATGATGATGAAAAGCAGCTGAAATCAGCTAGAAAATCTCATAACCACCTTGCAATGTTCTTTTTACTCTGGAATAAGGTTATGTTGGGCCATGGTTTGGTATGTCCTCTATTGGGCTGCAACCTGGTACTACACACTTTGCAGGCATCTTTTTATCTTTATAGTTTCATTTTGCAGGTAAATAAGTAGAAACACATTAAAAATCACCTAGCAATGTTCTTTTTACTCTGGAATAAGGCATGGCCGACTGTACTTACTAGGCCGGAGCGTGAAATATGGCAACACTGAATCTGGGGGCCGAGTTTGCATTTGTTGTTATGTCATGTGTATTCTTCCAGGTGCAGAAAATATGGTTGGAAGGTGATTATTAATGTGTTTCTAATTATTTACCTACACAAACGAAACTATAAAGATAACAGGATGCCTGCAAAGCGTGTAGTACCAGGTTGCAGCCCAGGAGAGGACTACCAAACCATGGCCCAACATAACCTTATTCCAGATTAAAAAGAACGTTGCAAGGTGATTTGTAATGGGTTTCTACTTATTTACCTACACAAACGAAACTATAAAGATAAAAAGATGCCTGCAAAGCGTGTAGTACCAGGTTGCAGCCCAATAGAGGCATGGGTAGAGGACTACCAAACCATGGCCCAACATAACCTTATTCCAGATTAAAAAGAACGTTGCAAGGTGATTTTTAATGGGTTTCTACTTATTGACCTGCACAAATGAAACTATAAAGATCAAAAGATGCCTGCAAAGTGTGTAGTACCAGGTTGCACTAGCAATTGTGCGTCCAATAAGGGACATAAACAGAAGTGGGTGAAAGGTATTGCTCGGAAGGGCTGGTTATATTTATAAGGATAAAGACAATAATTTACAAACATTTCAAAATATAAGACCTATTTTAATGCACAATGTGGTACCTATAATGTTTTCTGGACCTCCCAAATATCACAGAAAAATACAGTTAATAGAACTCATCTGGGCATGCATCTGGGCATACCTACGAAAAGATTTGATAGTGAAAGGGAATCAAGACCAGCAAGAATGGTTTCAAAGTGACCTAATAGTGAATTTTTCTAGCTCAAGTGAAAATTTACGAAGTAAATTGAGTGTTCATTTAAGTGAAAGAGGAAGTGGCAGCAGGAAACAGGTTGCGTTTATTTTTATTTTGTAGTGTTTGACTACGATGAACCAGACATCAGATGTAAGTGGTATTAGTAGTAGTAGTTCTAAAAAGTATTTTTCTTAATTTATCAAGAGATGAACTCTTAATACATATAAAATGTAATTATTATTATTCTGAAACTATAAAACAATTTACGGTAACCGGACCACTATTTGACAGCTAAGCCACGTTGCCACATCTAAGGCTCCGGCCTAGTGTAGAGTCGGCCATGGGCAAACGGAATCGCTACTATCGTTTTTGTTATCAAACTCGATATCATTTTTAAAACGGAATCCCACCCCTGATCCGGATAGATCAGTTATATGTCAAACAGCTGTCAAGTGGAATTTATGATCCCATGGATTTAACGGACATCGAACAACGAAAATGTTGGTTTTAAGAATAAAAAACACATGGTTAAGTAAAGCAGCTACTGATCTGAATCATCCGATGGTAATCACTTACTGTACAAGAGTGAACCAACTGATGATCGGGTTAACACGATCATCGTTTCCGTAAAGGCCTAAGGTCAGCTCACTTAATCACAGTAGAGCCATAAATCAAGTATAGATCATAAAGTACTTTACTCGGTTCCACGGCCTATCGGTATCACAAATCGGTATAATGCGTGTTCTTTTTAAATCACAAATCATAAAAGAAAGATAGACGAAACTCATTCATAAATCCGCAATTGCTTACATGAAGCATGGCCGACTCTACTCACTAGGCCGGAGCATTGAAATATGGCAACACTGAATAGCGGGCCGAGCTTTTATTTGTTTTTAAGTCATTAGTGTAATCTTCCAGAGTAAAAAAGAAGATTGGAAGGTGATTTTTAATATGTTTCTGATTATTTACCTGCACAAACGAAACTATAAAGATAAAAAGATGCCTGCAAAGTGTGTAGTACCAGGTTGCACTAGCAATTATGTTTCCAATAAAGGACATAAACAGAAGTGAGTGAACGGGAAACAGATTTATACAAATAAAGACAATACTTTACAAACATTTTAACCTATTTTAAAGCACAATGTGGTACCCACAATGTTTTCTGGACCTCCGAAATATCACATAAAAATACAGTTATATTCTAATAGAACACATCTGGGCACACCTACGAAAAGATTTGATAGTGAAGGGGAATCAAGATCAGCAAGAATGGCTTCAAAGTGACCTAATTGTGGATTTTTCTAGCTTAAGTGAAAATTTGCAAGTGAATTGAGTGTTCATTTAAGTGGAAGTTGCAGCAGGAAACAGGTTGCGTTTAGTTTTATTTTGTAGTGTTTGACTACGATGAACCAGACATCACGACATCAGATGTAGGTGGTATTAATATCAATTAGTATAGACATTCCTTTAAATCAATAAATCATAATTTGTTGGTGATTTGAGTTAGATTTTACCACTGTCATTAAGAATATCCTGTTGGTCTCAAGTAGAAAATATTTTGGCACACTATTTTCAAATAGGTAGTTTATCAATCGAGATGAACTATAATACATATAAAATGTAATAATTATTCTGAAACTATAAAACAATTTACATTTTCCGTGGAATGTCCGCTTTTCAGCCCACGGTAACCGGCCTACTATTTGACAGCTAAGCGACGTTGCCACATCTAAGGCTCCGGCCTAGTGTAGAGTCGGCCATGGGCGAGGGGATGAAAATGTTGAACGAATTCTTCTACTAACAGAAATGTGGCAACTATGCTGAAATAACTTTGATAAAACTCTTTGGCGTGTCGGAATTAATTTTATTAGCTGTTCAAAATGTTGAGCTTCAAATATTCTTTATATGCGGAAAGAATATCATTTAAGCTACAGAACATTATATAGTGCGAGCTTCGTAATAATTATCAAAAGCATCCAAAAGCTATTCGACGGCGCCAATGGGGTCCTGAATTCTGATCTGACGCTGCCAATTGAGCCAATTCTCTTACAGTGGAATGTTAAGTGTTTAGTCTCAGTTTTGTGGTCTCAGTCTTGTAATCGTACACTTTGCACACATATACCGCTGTCTCCCCATTGTTTATTTTGTCTACAAAACACCAAAAACGCAATAAAAACTGTATTTAATCATGAATAATCAAGCACAAACTCGAAAACCGCGTATTACGGCGTACACTACTTCTCAATGGCGGAGGACGAATGGGTGCCTGACTATTCTTCACATGTGACGTTGCCAAGCGGTTTTGCGGAGACATATGCAAACTGACAAATTACACAACTGTAATATTGGGCAAAAAAACGTAATTCATCAACTGGTAAGCGAAGAGCTTTGATGTTCGTTTCTGTAAGGAAACATAGTTTCACTTGCAGTAGGAAAATCGGTTTGTCGAAGTTTTCTCTTTCGCTGTACTTAAACTGCCGTTCAACAGCAGTCTACTAAAATGCGGTTAACAGATATGATGTCACTGAAGTGACGTATTTGACGGCGCGGTAATTGCTGTACTTAAACTGCCGTAAAACGGTAGCCCGGCGTAGCCCACTAAAATGCCGTTAACAGCGGCTGTGACATCATTGAAGTAACGTATTTGACGGTTTGATATTAGCTGTGATTGAACTGCCGTCAAATGGTAATCCAATGAAATTCTGCTAATAGCATATTCGATTTCTTGTAAAAATTGCTATTTTCCTTTATCGGTTATATTGTTTTCGACTTGTTTGCATTATAATTGTGACAATTTTTTCTGAATTATAGGAATCTGGATATTATTGGCATTGACTGGGGTAAGTTTTTGGGTATTTTATATTGCTTTGCCAACGACATAACTCGCAAAATGTGGTTTCCAAACTTATAGAGAAGAAAAGTTGTAAATATTATTTATTGATTGACGATGTTTAGGGTTGAGGCTGACTAGTTTTAAGTTGGTTATTATAAATTTACTATAGACCAGGTTCAATGCTCTCATTAAAAATCAGTGATTTTTTTGTACCTACTTACTTTACGTAAGAATGTTACTAACCTCAGATTATGTGCTGTTGTAAATAATAAAGACATGAATATAATCCTTGCGCGTTTTTTCCTTCCAAAAAATTGTCATTTCTACAGGCCCTGTCCCTGTCAGAGTAACTACATAGTTAAAAGGCAATTTTGCGTATCTTTGATACAAATCATTGCCAGATAATGTTTTGATTTCACTGTGACAAAATTCGCGTATCCATTTAGGCATTTTTTTGCCAATGCAATGTTAACAATTCTGAATACTTATTATAATAACACGTGGTAATTATTGCACTATATTAGCTGAATATACATACATTTTCTTTGCAGACTTTAGAATTAACATATTTTATGATCAATAGACTAGTATCAATGAAAAAAGTTTTATTTATATTTTATATTTCAAGAATACCACTTTGAATGGGAGAAGCTCATGCAGCACTGCAGCAGTCATATTCTTATTTGAGCACACAAGCAAGTGGTGTGAAAGGGAAATGAGGAACGGATAAATAAAATTTTATCATTTTATTATGTGTATGTGTGTAATTCAATAATTCTACGTTTTTAGCTGCTCCAAATGAACAACAGTCTGATAATTACTTAACACATACAGGGTGTCCCACAACGATTAATACAAGCAATATATCGTAACTCCGATATTTGTTTTTGGTCACGTGACATCCGGTTCAAAATTATTAATGGGACACCCTGTATATGATGAATGCCTTTTTGTATCCCTCCCGATAAAACAATTCCAACAAACTAGCACACTTGGAGTCTGAACTGATTCATTCAGGAGCTACAGGTACTTAAAGGATTGTACCATTACCATTAAGACAAAAAAGGAATCGAATACTAGCATAGGGGTATATGTTATAATCAATGGTAGTGATACAATCCTTTAAGTACCTGTAGCTCTTGAATTAATGCCTTCAGACCCCAAGCGTGCTAGTTTGTTGGAATTGTTTTATCGGGCGGAAAACTCAGAAAGGCATTAATATTTTAATTAAAATTAAATTAAAAATTTTGAATCGGACCAAAAACACATACTTCATTGAATAATGCAATAATAAGAAAAGATGCAACATTTGCTCTAATCTACATTCCCAAAATTATAATACTCTACTACTGCCCAGTTCCGATATATTGCTTGTATAATCGTCATGAATGTTTATCTGTAAACTTCTGCCATTGTAAAAATTAAATGTCTACGCCACTGAATCGGAGTACGCTCATAAATACAGCTGATGTTCTCCCCTTCAGTCGCAACGCCAGAAACTCTTAACAAACATTAAATTTGGTTTACAAAGCGTGGTCTATCAGTAGGTCGTCGTTGGGTGTCATCCAACCAATTATATCAGGTTGGCGGCAATAACACGCGCATCCTGCCATTTTGGGTGATTATCTGGAAAGAAAGGCATATGGCGGCGGTGGTACCGTACCTATTTTGTGGTGAACACCACTGACGCAAGGTTGACGCTCGTATTTGTTCATTGCGAAGACCTCAGATGAAACTCAGGCATGCGCTGTGAGATTTTGTATACGCGATGTTGATAGTGTATGATCTTTAAAATGGATAAACAATGTGCTGGAAATGTGTATGCTGATAAACATTGCAGAAATAAGTACTCTAATTGCAGCAAAAGTAGATTATCTAATGATCCCGTAAGGTAGGTACATACAACCAACAAATAAAATATGTACTCAAAAATGTACGAGCACTATTTTTACGGATCGATTGATGAGACGGCTTAACTGAGTTGATATATAACGACTGATCAGCCAGCAGTGCCAGCACGCTTTTGAGGAAAAGTTTATAAAAAATATTGATGATATTTTATGCAATTTCCTGGAATTCAGTTCAGTGCATCTTTGGATAAATTTCAGTACATTTCAAAACACGATAGCGCTGTGCATGTACAAAAATGTACCTACTAATATTCTTCCCTATATTTTCATAAATAAAGTCTCTTAATCACAATTTAATGAGGTTCCTCATTTTTTTTACTTTATATTTTTGAATAGAAACATAAAAAATAACAAAAAAAAGATTACTCAAAAACTTACATTACCGTAGCGAGTATTTTTGTCATCGATACTTTTTGAGCGATTCCAAGCTTGTGTCGATACTTTTGCAGGTGTATTGGTATCGAAAATAATTAATTATTGAGCAGTGAGTGTGATTAATTGCACAAAATTCTCTGTACGATCCAAACGCGCCATCATTCTCGCGTACATCTCTATACTTGGCCAAAAAAATCGAATTGGTACCGGTATCGATACTTTTTATTTTCGCATCTCTACCCAGACTACATAACCATTTGTGATAACCATGGCCGACTCTACACTAAGCCGGAGCCTTAGATGTGCCAACGTGGCTTAGCTGTCAAATAGTGGGCCTATAGTTTCAGAATAATTTTATTACATTTTATATGTATTATAGTTCATCTCGGTTAATAAATTAAGAAAAATACTTTTTAGAACTACTACTACTAATACCACTTACATCTGATGTCTGGTTCATCGTAGCCAGACACTACAAAATAAAAACAAACGCAACCTGTTTCCTGCTGCCACTTCCACTTCCACTTAAATGAACACTCAATTTACTTTGTAAATTGTCACTTGAGCTAGATAAATTCACTATTAGGTCACTGTGAAGCCATTCTTGCTGGTCTTGATACCCTTTCATTATCAAATCTTTTCGTAGGTATGCCCAGATGCTGCATGCCCAGATGAGTGCTATTAACTGTATTTTTCTGTGATATTTGGGAGATCCAGAAAACATTGTAGGTACCACATTTTGCTTTAAAATAGGTCTTATTCTTTGAAATGTTTGCAAATTATTGTCTTTATTCTTATAAATATAACCAGCCTTTACGAGGAATACATTTCACCCACTTCTGTTTATGTCCTTTATTGGAAGCACAATTGCTAGTGCAACCTGGTACTACACACTTTGCAGGCATCTTTTTATCTTTATAGTTTCGTTTGTGCAGGTAAATAATTAGAAACACATTAAAAATCACCTTCCAATCTCATATTTCAATGCTCCCGCCTAGTGAGTACAGTCGGCCATGCACTAATGAATTAAAAACAAATAAAAGCTCGGCCCTCTATTCAGTGTTGCCATATTTCAATGCTCCGGCCTAGTGAGTACAGTCGGCCATGACATAACCCAACCTATTCTTATAAGGGCTGTTCCAAATTACGGTTCAATCACCGTCCAAGAACTGTGTTCATCATGCTCTGCCCGTTTTACAGTTCTAAAAACGGTGATTGGTTGATCCGCCAGTGTACCAACCAATCATCGATTCTAGAATCGCAAAATGGGCGGGGCATGATGAAAACAGCTCTGGGACGGTGATAGATCCGTTATTTGGAACAGCCCTATAATGTGTGTTCACATCCATAATGGCGCCGTTAAGGTCAAATTCTGTAGAAACCATTTTTATAATAGGAAATCCACATTCCTCATAGATATTCTGCTGAGGCTGGTTGTTTGGTATGCTGTGATTTGTCGATTTGTGCTACTTGTCACTTGTACTCTAATTTGTGCTTGTAGTTTGTAGTTTTGTCGGTTTTGTGAAGTCGAAATCCCGAAACCTGTGCCCGAAACGAAATCGGTTACCTATTTTGTATATGTTTTGTGCTATTTTGTGGTCGAAGTGAAGTAGTCGAATGTAGGAGTGTGGTCTAGCGTCTTTTAATTAATTGACAAAAAAGATACTGGAATATTTTAATATTTAGAGCTGTGACTAACCTCGTCTACCTACTTTCAAACCAAGATGAGTGTAGAGGAAGACGTTATGCGAATTCAAAAGAAGTTAAGCAAAATGACGTCAGAAGACGGAAGTGTAAGTTTTTGTTTTTTCATAACTCGAGAAGAGCGGCTGACGCTTTCTTGTTTACTATCCATAAGACTCTGCGTTTAGTGTAAACTAATGCTAACACTTTACTTTTCCCGATAAACCGTCAAACATGTTACCAACCAGTGAATACAGCAGCGCTACAGGTAATATTGTTATTCATTCTAGGGACAAGAACAGGCATTAGATTTACTGAAAGAACTCCATACACTGAATATAAATCTGGAAGTTTTAAGGAAAACACGTATTGGAATGACTGTAAATGCTCTACGAAAGTCTAGTAAGGATGATGAGGTCATCAGTCTATCAAAAACACTAATAAAGAGCTGGAAAAAGTTCTTGCCTGATACTGCAGCTTCTGAAAAGTCAAGTAGCAGTACATCCAAACCAAAAAAAGAAAAAGAAGAAAAGCCTGTTAAAGAGGAGAGAGACAAAGAAAAAGAAAAGACCTTACCAAAACAGTTTCCACCTTCTTCAAATACAACAGATTCTGTAAGGCTTAAATGCAGGGAGATGCTAGCATCTGCCATGAAAACTGATAATGTTGAAGATTTTGAAGGTAATATTTACGACATTTATTGAAATAGTTCAATCCTCTTTCAGATCTAAATCCCCTTTTAAGTGGAGGTTATAGTAAACTGATTGTGGACAACACATTTGCGGGGTAAGGGCAGAGGTAAGAAGTCGAGCACCCAGTGGGTGTGGCCTATTTACTGTCTCTACTACAATGATATTCCATAGACTGCCGCCAGACAAAAAATATTTGCACGCCGGCGTATAGTACCTCAAACCCTTTTGCTTTTTATTTTTGCAGCACAAGCCTCCAACTGACTGCAGACCCATATTGAAAAAAGAATTGTGAAATTTCTTTATTGTCACCATCGTGCGTGGTTGAGAAATAGACATTATATATTATTATTATACCTGGTATCACAGTTGATCCTCTGTGTATTTTGGGTACCTATAAGGTAATATGGGTATATAATAATTGAAGACACAAGTGAATAAAGGTGTTATGTCACAAAAAGTTATTCTGAGAAAAATCGATCTAAAGATTTTCAATTGGAACTTTTTTTTGCACCACAATTTGAGGCATATAATTCAAGTATTTTTAAAGCTTTGTTACGTATTTTCTTTGTCTGTTTTTTTTTTAATTTGGAGACACTTATATTTCTCTCTTCGTTGTCTTCAGAAATTTTTTCATAGAACCATATTTATACTCTTTCATACCTTGACTCCTTTATCCACTGTGAAAAGTAAAAAGTATTGTACATAACACCTAAATATTGATGTTATTAATGAAAATATATAACAAAGGGACTTAAGAATGATATGGAAGCATATTTTGAGCTTATTGAATGAAAAATACACATTTTTGAAAAAATGTTACATGACACCTTTATCCACTTGTGTCTTCAATTATAAGGAGTAAGGAGTAAAATGTTTACAAGTGCAACTAAGCTGTCACACAGAATATGAAATTATCATTTGTACAAGAAAGAAAATATTGTATGGATGGAAAAAAGGCAGATGAATTCTGTGAGGTTCACACTGAGTAGTTTTTAGACATTCCATTGGAAAACTCAAAGATGTACAACAATTACAAAATTACAGCAATAACATAGATGCGGAAGGACTAACAATAAAAATAAACTATCATGTCTCATATCCAAGGAGGTTGTAACCTAACCTCCTTGCTCATATCCTATTTGCCTACAGCACCCCCCCCCCTCAACCAAGGCACCATCAAAATTATTGTTGGATTCACCACAAACTTCAGAAAAATGAATCAAACCAAACTGCCCCCCCTTCTCTGAAACTATTCTTTTTCTTCATGATCATATTTGTTCAGTTCAAAAATCTCAAAATTAATAGTCAAAATATGGTTACAGCTGAATCATTGCAACAGCTCGTACATACTATAATCCCCGTTTTATCAAGTTCAGGGGTCTCAAAAAGCAAGTATTGCCACTTTTCCGTCTGAACAGAAAAAGGTGTGAGAAGATAGCAAATTTATATATCATTTCTGAAAAAAATGGAGTTGGAGTCAATAAAGTTGATTGACTCAGATGAGATACCATTTTATTATTTTCCCATTGCATGAAGCTGTAATCTGAAATCCCCTTGTGGCCAAATTATTGCCAACCCGCCCGCAAATAAAACATCCAACACAAAAGTTCTCATAGTTTCATGCATCTCCCTCCTTAGGAACCAGATGTATTAGAAATTTTTATTCTGCATGCTTCAACTGGACGATGCTAAACGATCAAGAGCCTCCAAACCGTCTAAAGACAAAGTATGCGCTGTTTTTATATTTTTGGTTTTTTAATTATTGCTGCGCCGCCACTGACACAATTTTTCAAAAACAGACGCGCTTTCGATTTTTGCCGCGGTAGTAAATTCTGTGTCAAAATTTCATTAAAATCAATGTTTGCTTTCTCTATAGACATAGAATGAAATAAAGCAATACTCGTATGTATACATCACATAATTCTAAGATCCTTGGTTTCTGTAATAGGCAAGCCAATGTTCAGATGGATCTAAAAAAGTTTAATATGCCGCTAGGTAGCCTAAAAAAAAATAGAAAATGATCCCCTAAAACGCCTAAAAACAAGGTTTGGCATGTTTTTATATTTTTAGTTTTACTTCCCACACCGATAGGTGAGGGGAGTATTGTGATCGCGAAAATTTTCGATTTTGAGATAATACACTTTTTTGGCGTTTTATGATGTCTACATAACGAAAATCCACGGGGGGCGGAGTAATTAGCAAAAACCAAAAGTTTCCAAATATTCCTCAAACTTCGTTTTTAGGTTTTTAGGGGTTCCTGATCATTTTCTCCTTTTTTTGGGTGGGGGTGAATTTGGGGTGATTGGGGGGTGGGGGGTTGTAAATCTGAAAAATTTGTTGTATTTATAATAGGCTATCCATTGACCTGTGAATGAAAAACCTAGCGGCATAATACACTTTTTTAGGTACATCTGAACATTGTCTTGCTTATTATAGAAACCAAGGGACTTACAATTTGTGGTGTATACATACGAGTGTTGTTTTAGATTGCTAGACGCCCAGACAGCGAACGTTAGAGTCTTAGGTTCACAGTTTTTTTGCGTCGGGAATAAAAAATACATTCTAACCGATACATTTGTACTTTGTAACATCATAAAAGGTGAAGGCAAAAATATTGACATAAAATGATATTTGAAATCATTGTAGTAAATCTATGTTACTGGTATCTCCGCGCAAGGTAAGACGATTATCTACTAGTATATTAGACATGTTTACTATGGCGACCCAAGCTCTACCGATTTTACTTCACACACCGATAGGTGAGGGGAGTATTGTGATCGCAAAAATTGTCGATTTTGAGATAATACGCTTTTTGGACGTTTTATGATGTCTACATAACGAAACCAAAGAGTAGGTAACTAACAAGAGGAGACACCCGGCGGAATTCCTTTTATGTTTGCAATCCGCTCCCATTGACCTCGGACCTTTAAATTTGGGTATGCAGTAGTTGCCAGATGTCTCGCAATACCTGAATTAGTTGGAAAAAGCAATGTTGCCATTTCCGTTTTTCAGTAATACCCTTACTTTTAATATGGCTTAAACGGAATGTATCCTGAAGGGATTGAAAATAAATAAATAATTTAAGTAAATTCTGTTTCATTACTCTATATGAACGATTGCACAACAGTTGTGATTTTTAAAGATCTGACCGTCAAAAAGTGCCAAACTAGGAAAATTTGGAGTTAAAGTACCAAATTTTTTTTGGGTCATGAATATTCTAGTGACAAGGAATATGGGTCCTGAAGCTTATCCTGTGATTTCTCTCTTCCAAATCATTGCCAAAACCTGGCCCATAAGTTGAACCAAGTGCATCAAACAACAAAAAAAAAACTGTTTATTACTGTTTACTGACGTTTTCGCGACGTCTGTGACGTTTCTCAAAGTATAAATTATAATACCTATCTCTGAAAATCTCTTTTAAATGTTTGTCTATTAGCTGTCAGAGCACAGTTCGCTTATGTTTTATGCATGTTATTCAATGTATGGACCAGTTTGTTGCAATAAAAGGCAACAAGGAATTAAAACACATTAAGGAGGTGATAGCATATATTAACAAACAAGCAGAACAAATTAATAAAACAAAAGTTTTTAAAAACACATTGATACAAATCGAAATCACGAACAAAACGCAATACGAAATCAAATGCAATGGCGGACGGCGGTTGGTCTTGGTTTGGCGTGGAACCTGGAATCGATGCGCCGTTGCCAATTCTTGTAGGTCTATCGTAAAAATCTCTAGGTCCATTACATTGTGTATTTTTGATTATATTTACTTCAGGAGAATTAGCAGATATGATATTGAGTAAAAATGCCAGTAAATTTTTGTATTAATATATCACCGAACGAAAACGGATCTTAACGAATATTAAAATAAAAACAATATTGTAATGTGGTATGTTCCAATGGTGAAACGAAATCTTTTTTTCTTTTTTTTTAAATTCTGTGTCATCGGCATCGACTGCTTTGGTCATTAGCTTCAAATCTTTTTTCTGTCATAAAGTTATAATATTGACGTGGTATAATGACATAATAAAATATTAACCATCAGCAAACGCATCTTTGAATATTATGAATGAAAGTAAATTTAGATAGGTACCTACTTATTTTGGTCAATAAAAAAAGAGTTAAAATATATCTAAATTATCAATATTGCGACGAAGTGTTTCTACTTTCTATCAATCTCCCAAATAATGACGTCCCAGGAAATGCGAATACAGATCTCAATGTGGCAACGCTTGACACCGAACTAGCTCGGGTCAGCTCGGGCGAATTCGAGGCCCTTTAAATTTGGGTGTAGCTGTATCTCTGTCTAATTTTATTCGCTCTGACTGTCTCCTCTTGTTAGTTTGACGAAACTCCACGTCACTCATTTCCGTCGGTCTGTCTGTCTGTCTGTAACCGCTGCATGGTTTGTGATGAAATTTGGGCAGCGATACCCCGGGGGGTCGTAGTAGGTAATGTTCCTATAACTTTGAAAATCGGTGTTTGGGCGGCGGAGTATTTAGATAAAAGCAAAAAAAAATATTCCTCAAACTTCGTGTTGATGCGTTTTAGGTTTTCCTGATCCTGACTATTTTCTACTTTTTTTTGGGTGGGGGTGAAATTGGGGTGGTTGAGGGGTGGAGGGTTGCAAAACTGAAAAATTTGTTATATTCATAATAGGCTGTCTGGCTGTCCACTAACCTGTGAAAGAAAGATTTAGCATCATAATACACTTTTTAGCTCCATTTGAACATTGCCTCGCCTATTACAGAAACCAAAGGACTTAGAATTTTCTTATGTATACATGCGAGTATTGCTTCTGATCGTTCTGTATTGCGTAACGTGCAAACGTGGAAACTATTAGATTGATTTTAATTAAATTTTTACACAGTATTACTACCGTAGCGAGGATGAAAAACGTTTATGATTTTTAGAAATTGTGTCAGTGGGGGCGCAACAATAATAAAAAAACTGAAAATATAAAAACAGCTGAAACTTCGTTTTTAGGCATTTTAGGAGTTTCTGATAATAAAAATTAGAAAAAAACAAACAAAAAATATTCCTCAAACTTCGTGTTTATGCGTTTTAGGTTTTCCTGATCCTGATTATTTTCTAATTTTTTTTGGGTGAGGGTGAATTTGGGGTGGTTTGGGGGGTAAGGGGTTGTAATAATAATAATAATAATCTTTATTTCAAAGTATGCTTACAAATACATTAGTACTATCAAGCACAAAATGAAATAGTGTCACAAAAAAAAACAACAGAAACAACATAATGTGAGGGAAAGAACGAACATTTGTATAAAATGGTGGCTATTATTGCTCTGTTAGTAGTGGGGTTGACAGAAATTCTTCGATTGTATAAGGTTCTAACTGTATAATAAGCGATTTAATTTTGTTTTTAAATTCTCTAATTGATTGAATATTCTTTATCTTGCTAGGTAATGTATTGTAAAATTTTATAGCCATGTAATACGGCGATTTTTCAGTTATAGTTAAGCGATGCTTCGGATAATACAAATAATCATTTCGGGTGTTGTAACTATGATTAGGTTTACTGGCATCCTCAAAATTATTGCGATTCTGCGAAAAAAAAAACATGAGACATTTATACACATACAGACCATAAATTGTCATTATATTGTTTGCACTAAAAATGCGTCTACACGTCTGATTATACTTCAAACTGTACATAACTCTTATTGTTCTCTTTTGTATTACAAATAATTTGTCTACAGTACGATTACTACCCCAAAATATGATGCCGTATCTTGCAACCGATTCAAAATTTGCGTGGTACAATATATTAATTGTTTGTCTATCTAAGTATTTACTCATTGTTCTTACACCATACGAAATACTACTTAACTTTAACGCAATATAATCGATATGTTTGTTCCAGCTCAAGGTTTCATCCAATTGTACACCTAAAAATTTGGTATGGCCACCCACCTCCAAGTTATTTAGTCTTAAATGCGCCGTGTCAATCTGAGAATGATTTGTATGGAACATTATCACATTGGTTTTTTTCTCATTGAGTATGAGTTGGTTAGACTTAAGCCAGTTTTTACACATACTAAATGACAATTCGGCTTTCCTCAGTGCATCAGGAGGATTGCACCCTTGTATTAAAATATTAGTGTCATCCGCATAGCTAGTGATATGGTGGTCTACCTGTGTGGTAGAAAAATACAGGTCATTTACAAATATGATGAAGAGTAAAGGCCCAATAACGCTTCCTTGTGGTACACCGGCTTTAGTAATAACTGTCTTAGACCTAAATATTTGATTATTGCATTGTATCTCTACTTTCTGTTGTCTGCCGCTTAGAAAAGATGCGATCCATTTCAATGCATTTCCTCTTATACCATATAATTCTAACTTAGAAAGTAGCAACTCATGAGATAGACAGTCATATGCCCTAGAAAGATCTAAAAACATACCTAAAGCTACATTTTTTGACTCCATAGAATATAGTATTTTTTGCGTGAACTCAAATATTGCTGTTGTTGTTGATCGTCCAGCTACATAGCCATGCTGATTCGATTCGATTAAATCACATTTCTGTATGAATTCAGTTAATCTAATGGACATTGCGGTCTCAAATAACTTGGAAAAACAACTAGGTATACTAATAGGCCTTAGTGACTCAAAGGAGGCGTTATTTCCCTTTTTGGGTATTGGTTTAACTAAAGACAATTTTAAGCTAGAAGGATAAATGCCAAATTTTAGAGAATTATTCACAATAACTGACAAAATATTGCTGATATATCGTATACATTTTTCATAATACAGGTTGGTATACCATCATCACCACTTGACCATTTATTTTTCAATCCATTTGAAATACCTATGATTTCTTCAGACGTAAATGGCCCTAAAAACATTGATTGTAAATTATATGGAATAGAGCATGTAAACGGAGCGTCAGCCGTCTGATGTAATAGTTCAGGAATTACATTTACAAGGAAACGGTTGTACTCATCAGCAAATAACGTCGGGCAACCTTCGATAGGAAGTGTTTTACTGTATGACTTGCCTTGAATTTCTTTGCATATTTGCCACATACTTTTGCTCTTATTGTCAGAATTTTTAATCCTAAATGATTAATGATCTTTTTTTGCTTTTATTAATAGATTATCATATTCCTTCTTCGTCTTAATATATAGGTCTTTAAACTGATTATCATTTTTTGAAAGTACAAGTAGGATATCCAGTTTGTTTTTGCAGTCACGTATGTCATTATTTGAAAAGCAATTATGCCTTTTGGATCTTGGTCTAATGCGCCTAACAGGAAAGCTTTCATTGAATATACTAATGAAAATATTTGTGAAAATTTCCCATTGTTGGTTAACCTCTGCTCGAGCACAAGGATAAACATTATCCCAGTCTTGCCTCTGAAGGGAAATAATAAAGTTATAAATATTTTCTTGTGTGAAAAGTCTGCGAGCTGTATATGATATTTTTGAATAATTCTCAATGCTAAATAACAGAAGCTGGGCCCGATGGTCAGACGTATGGAGGTCAATAATATCAGTAATGCAATCATTTTCATAATTTGTTATTATGTTATCTATGCAGCTTTTTTTGCTTACTGTTACACGTGTGTAGTCATTGATTAACAAGCGCATGCCATAAGACTGAAGCAGAATCTCTAAGTCTGTTTTTGTGGTGTTTTCATCTTTGAGTTCAATGTTAAAGTCTCCAGCTATGAACACAAAGTTCACATTTTTTGTCACTATATTAATTAATAACTCAAATTGCCGAAAGAATGTAGTTAAAGATCCATTACAGGGCCTATATACAGAGACTATGATGAACTTATTTGAATCTAAAGTTGTCTGCACCGCGGAACATTCAAACTCACCCACAATTGACAAGCTAATGATATTAGTTAAAGATTTAAATATGAAGCCTGACTTACAAAAGACAGCTGACCCTCCATGTTTTCCATGTTCACGACAAAAATATGAGGCTAGATTGAAGTCCGAAATTCCAATCTGCGTCAATTCCTCTTCTGACTTCCAATGTTCGGTGGCACAGATGAAATGGCATTCTGGGTGTTCATACAGGAATTTTTCAATCTTTTCAACATTGTTTCCTATTGACTGAAAATTCTGGTGTATCAGCATGATGTTTTGTTTATTCTTGTCTTCGTCATTCCTTTTTGCATTATGAGTGGGATCTGTCATAATGTTTGAATTTGCTAGTTTTTTGGCGGAGTCAAAAATTCTTGTTGAGACTCTGCATTATCACTAATATAGCTTCTTCTGCGCTGATTGTCTAGGAAATGATCACCTCTTTTGAAATTGAAGCGATCATAAAATACACCCCTTGGCCAAAAGTCTTGCTCAAACACTTCTCGCTGATAACGAGGATCTAAGCCTACCAAGAAGCAGCCATTATCTGGTTTCCTGTGGTACGGATTTACTTTCTTTATTTGAATATCTTTGGAATCAGCCTTCAGTTTATGTACAAGATAGTTCAATATATTATCCGCTGCAACAGAGTCCTTAACTTTCCTTAAAAATAACCAAATCTTTCTGTCTTTTCCCTTGAAGCCAAAATTCTCATCTGCCTTTTCATCTCCTAAACCCATTCGTCCTGTACTGTGCTTCTTTTTCTTGGTATATACCACCTCCGTGTATTCTTCATCTTCTGTTGTACGGTTCTTCTCGGATGATGCAGACTGAGTAAGTGATACTTGTTTTTTTAACGCGTGTTTCGGTGCAACCGGCTTATGACTGGGTTGGCTGGTGTGAGGTTCGTTTTCAATATAAATGTATTTTTCAGCTAGTCTTCGTTGCTCGTGAATGATGCTAGATTGACTACCTTTCTGCTTTGGATGCACCTCTCTTATTACGTCTGAAAAACTTTGTTTCTTCTGCTCTTGGGATACTTCATTACAATACTGTTCCTTGTTACTGCTTGACCTGTTGTCATTCCCCGGAATTGTCTTGCTATGTTCTTTAAATAGCTTGGTTTGGGTCTCGAATCTTTTTATGATTTCAGCATTTGCTTGCATATATTTTTCAGTTAATATATTCAACATATCTTGACTTTCCACCTGTAGCTTGGTTACCATTTCTTCTAGTTTGTCAATCTGACTTTGCAACTGACCAATTGGGTTGTTTTTGTATTTCTTCACTTCTTGTCTACAGTCTTCGCAGGCAAATATCATCGATCTTTTAGTGAGCTCAATTACCTTAACCTCCGTTGGGCATAATTAATAATAATAATAATAATAAAAGGTCTTTATTAGGAGTAAATGTTAAAAACGTATCCTTATACAGGCGGAGTCTAGACTAGCTATTTACTCAACCTGTTCAAACTTAAGCTAAAGGACAATAGAATTTCCTAATACTAAACAACAATAAGGGTAGACAAATGAGTTAAGTGGAGTGGTGGTACAAATTGAGAAAGATGCAGTAAAACTACCTAAAGCATTGCCGATAAAAAATAAATAACAACACAAATCAAGAATCTAAATAAAGTTGTTTGATGCGTTTCTTAAAATTAATTTCAGATATGATCTTACATTCGTCAGGTATTTCATTATAAATTTTAACTGAATTATAGATAAACGAGCGACGAAATAGCGAAGTATTATAAAATGGGATTTCTAATCGATATTTGAACCTAAAATTAATGTCAAGTTTGTTTCTGCGAGAAACAAATTTATTAAATAAGTAGACTGGAGACTTACTTTTAAGGATCTTATGAGTCATAACTGCAATCGAATGTTTATAATGGTGTTCCAAACGAAGCCAACCCAAATCTCTAATTCTATTACTGATATGATCGTACTTATTTAAACCATACACAAACCTGCAACAGGTATTTTGTAATTTCTGCAATCTATTTTTAGTAGCACTATCGAGGCAAGAGAAATAAACAACATTACAATAAGACAAAATGGGGAAAATTAAAGTCTCGCAAAGTTTTTTACGCATTTTAAAGTTTAAAATGTGCTTATTACAAAAAAGCTGCTTAAGTGTATAATAAGATTTCTTCAAAATCAGCGAAACATGTTCCTTGAAACGCAGACAGTAGTCCCAGATAACCCCTAAATTTTTTGCAGAATCGACAGCTACCAGCGTTTGGTTATCAATTTTTATACCTCCTTTACAGAGCACAACACCGAAGAATTCACAACTGAACGGATTTTTTGCAGAAATTGCAGTTGATGTTCCACACTTATTACAATTATCCATGGCTTTGGGTAATCGAATTTGGTACAGTTAATGCACACCACTGGTGTTTGTTTGTTTTCACAAAACCGTCGCAGACCTTGTAGAAAGGAGAAAAAAACGTGTCCGTTTTCACTATCTACTTAGCGGCACGGTTATAGACAGTTCTAATATCTAATACGTAATCACTACATCTTAAATTGCTTCTCGTGAAAAAGTCACATTTTCATTCATGTAAAACTGTAAAATTTGTTGTAGTCATAATGGGCTGTTCATTGACCTGTCAATGAAAAACCTAGCGGCATAATACACTTTTTTAGGTCCATCTGCTGATTATACAAACCAAGGGACATTGTAATGTATACGTACGAGTGTTGCTTTATATCGTTCTATATTTGTCAACGCGAAAATTACCGAATTAATTTTAGTGAATGTTTGACACAGTATTACTACCGTGGAGAGGACGAAGAACACGTATGTTTTTGAAAAATAGTGTCAGTGGTGGCTCAGCAATAATAAAAAAACTAAAAATATAAAAACTTGCCAAACCTATTTTCTATTTTTTTTTTGATGGAGTTGTAAAACTGAAAAAATTGTTGTATTCCTAATAGGCTGTCCATTGACCTGCGGAGGAAATACCTAGCGGCAAATTACACTTTTTTAGATCCATCTGAACATTGGCTTGCCTATTACAGAAATCAAGGGTCTTGAATCTTGTGATGTATACATACGAGTATTGCTATATTTCGTTCTGTGTTCTATGTACATTGAGTAAGCGAAAATTGATTTCAATGAAATTTTGACACAGAATTTACTACCGCGCCCGCGGCGAGAATCTAAAATGCGTCTGTTTTTGAAAAATAGTGTCAGTGGCGGCGCAGCAATAATTAAAAAACCAAAAATATTAAAACAGCTTATACTTCGTCTTTAGACGGTTTGGAGGCTCTTGATCGTTTCGCATCGTCCAGTTGAAGCATGTGGAATAAAAACTTCTAATTCATCGAGTTCCTAAGGAGGGAGATGCAAGAAACTACGAGAGCTTTTGTGTTAGATGTTTTTTTTTGCGGGCAGGTGGGCGATGATTTGGTTACAAGGGAATTTCAGATTATATCTTCATGCAATGGGAAAATAATAAAGTGGTATCATAACTATGTATGGGAAGTACTGAGTCAATCAACTTTATTGACTCCAACTCCATTTTCTGTTCAGACGGAAAAGTGGCAATACTTACTTTTTGTGACCCCTGAACTTGATAAAACGGGGGTTATAGTACGTACGAGCTGATGCAATGATTCAGCTGTAACCATTTTTTAACTATTAATTTTGAGACTTTTGAACCGAACAAATATGATCATGAAGAAAAAGAATAGTTTCAGAGAAGGGGGGGGGGTTGGGTTGATTTATTTTACTGAAGTTTGTGGTGAATCCAACAATAATTTTGATGATGCCTTCGGGAGAGGGGGGGGTGCTATAGGCAAATAGTATGTGAGACATGATTGTTTATTTTCATTATTAGTCCTTCCGTATCTACGTCATTGCTGTAATTTTGTAATTGTTGTACATCTTTGAGTTTTCAAATAGAATGTCTAAATACTACTCAGTGTGAACCTCACAGAATTCATCTGCCTTTTTTCCATTCACACAATATTTTTTTCTTGTACATACGATAATTTCAATTTCTGTGTGACAGCTTAGTTGCACTTGTAATCATTTTACTCTTTACTCCTTATAATTATTATATACCCATATTACCTTATAGGTACCCGAAATACACAGAGGACCAACAGGTATAATAACAATATAATGTCTATTTCTCAACCACGCACGACGGCGATGATAAAGAAATTTCACAATACTTTTTTCAAGATGGGTCTACGACTCTACGGTCAGTCGGAGGCCTGTACGGCAAAACTAAAAAGCAAAATGGTTCGAGGTATTATACGGCAGCGTGCAAATATGTTTTGTCTGGCGGCGGTCCGCGGTATATCCTTGTAGTAGAGATAGTAAATAGGCCACGCCCTCTAGGTGCTCAACTTCTTACCTCTGCCCTTACTCCGCAAGTGTTGCCCTCAAGCAGTTTACTATAACCTCCACTTAATGCATTTTACGAGTTTACAACATGTCTCTTAAGACATTGTGACTATGATGGTGATGATTGTTCCCAGGTGAAAAGGGCGTTTCATAGCTGATTTAAAGTATCCCTGATAGTATTGTACAATTGTATCTAGACACTAGACCTACAATTGATTTTAGGTTTTGGATCAAAAAAATTGTTTTGCATAGTTTTTTTGGGTTTTATTTCTGTTTATATGCAGTTGAATAGCTAGACGCCATGTTTCAATACCTGATTGTTGTTCAGATCCAGGATTGATGCTGTTTAGGGAATTTAAATGCTGTAATCTTGATGTATCATTTGCATAAACAATAAATGTTGATTGATAGTCACAGCTTACGATGCCATTTTTGTATATTACAAAAAGATTGGGTCCCAATATAGAACCCTACAGAACTCCATATTTAATAGCATCAATATTCTTGCGTTATCTGGCGGATTGGGGGATAATACCGCTGAAAAAAATCAAAATACCGGCAACGGTGTTCCCGAGCTCTGCTTCAGAGACAGGCGGCAGCGCTCCGTTTTATTTATAGTCTGTTACCTGATACTTTGGACTGGCGCAACGCCTATTATTTGATAATTACAGCTGACGAAGAAGTGCATCTCAGATTTAATTTTTTAGTAGTGGTCCGAATTGGCAATCCTGGAAGTCAGGACCATCTTAGTCATATTCTTACTGAATATCTCATTGTCACCAAGTGTCAATTTTGCTCGTCAATAGCAGTACTTATACACATTCAGTACAGCCCTGTATTCATTCAAAGCTTAAAATGGTATATGTCAAAACTCATTCTGGGGTAATTTTAGTTATCACTAGCCGAACATCTGTTCGTTGTTGATGCGGCTGACAGTCCAAAGTATCGGGTAACAGGGTCTATGATAATGATTATAGAAGAAGAGCAACATAAGCTCAAAAAAAGAATTTTATAGATAAGCTAATAACATAGAAAAACGTCCAGAATTTCCAAAATTACTCCTTTAAGGTCAGTGGCGTGCCAAGGTCTTCGGGGCCCTTCCCGCATTTCCATTAAATAAGATGTATTGATGATTATCACACAGATCGGATTTTAAAAGACCTACGCTATTTTTGCTGAAACTATAAAGAGACAATTTATCTACTAATATTGAGTGAGAGACACAGTAAAAAGCTTTCGAAAAATCATACAAGGTGCAATCAGTAATTTGGTAATTTTCAAAACCATCAAGAACAAAATTTGTCAATTCAGATAAGGCAGTTGGGGTACCTTTATTATTTCGAAATCCATGCTGGTTTTTACTTAAGATGCTGTTTATCTTTAAATATTCTACTGTTTGTTTATTTAATAAATATTCAAATATTTTAGCAAGCACTGAAACTAGAGCTATTGGCCTAAATCGTTCAGACAAACATCAAAGAGATTTTCTTCATTGCCATGGCATATACATCTGGAAAACCAAATTAAAAGGTTATCAACCGCAACTTCACATAGCTAAATGTAGGACAGTATAATGAACCAAAGATAAACATAAATATTGTAGAGAAATCGATAGCAATCAAACCGTAGCTCTCAAAAAGTGGAGGAAATTTTGAACAAGTATAGGCATTAAACATAAAAGTAAATGGAAACTATCGACCAATACCATTTATTCACTTATTTGCCTCTGAAATTAAACTGACAAATCAATGTATGGTTACATAAAACTTTATAGAAACTCAAACGGACTTCATTCAACATTATTATCATTAAAAATGTCCCCAATATCAATTGTTAGCAATGATCTGAAACGCAGCGGCACTTGCTTATGAAATATAGTTTAAAAAACTAAAAAAACACGCTTTTAAAGAACATCGAGCTAAAAAGTTAAAAACAATTTTTGAAATAAGCTTAAAACAATAATGAATTAAAAATACTAGTATTTTTAGAAAAAATCATCGGGCGATCGATTTACGAATAATATGGCACAAAGCGTCCACGCTTTTTTCGCAATCATACGTATTTTAAAAGTTGTTGTCAACTTTTTAGTGCAATGTTCTTTAAAAGCGCCTTCTTTTAAACTATATTTATTTTCAATTTTTTAGTTAACTTTATCACTAAAGCGTGTTTTTCAGTTTTTTTAACTGTATTTTGTACAATGAAGATGAACAGTCGTTTTTCATCAATATTCATAGCATTACTGCATAAACGATAATTAAAACTGTCGAATTTCCTGTGAAAATTCCACAAAAGTAGTAACTCCCAAACAGTTGGATGTTACGCCTTTTAAGCGTATTAAAAGAACATTTTTATTTTTAACACTTTGTTGTTTCCAAATAAAACCTTCATAATTCGGCATATTTTAAGCCTATGCTCTTATTATCACTAAAAATTCAACAGGAATTGTATGCAACGTGCAAGCGAGATTTCTAAAATGCCACACTAAATAAAAGGAAAAAGATTCTTCTCAACATTCCCCAAATGTGAACAACTTACGCTCCAACCATAGCGAACTTTACCGTTAATTACGGAATTTATGAGAACGTTCGCTCGGTAAAGTTCGCTCGGCCCAACACTACGTCTAGGTAAAATTAACATTTTTAGTATACCAATCAAATGATGTTAATATGTTGGATTTTCCTATTATTGTTCAGCCAGATTTACAAAATGTTCCTGTCTAATGTTTCACCGCACATACTACATGAATTTCACTCCCTCCCCCCTTAACCATATGAAAATTCATGAACGTATTTATTAGTTTATTACTTGTTCTAGGCTGCGCAACAGCAGAAGAGTTAGCTGAAGAACTGGAAGAAGCAATCTACTTGGAATTCAAGAACACGGATATGCGGTACAAAAACCGTGTTCGTTCCAGAATAGCCAATCTGAAGGATCCAAAGAACCCTACATTAAGGACTAATTTCAGAATTGGTGCTATAACCGCCACGCGATTGGCTGTCATGACAGCTGAGGAGATGGCCAATGATGAAGTCAAGTCGCTCAGAGAAAGGTTTGTTTTTTGTACCTTTTGTTTGTTACATTGCTTGCAATCAACAAGATTTAAACCTCAAATACTTATATGTATTCTATTCTACAGAATACATGTATTAATTTATGCCCATCGAAAATTTATATTTAGAATGTTTCAAAATCATTTTTCATAGATAACGATTTCATAAGTGCTGTATTTTAAAAGTAAATGTATCCCATTTGTTTGTTTTCGGGGCTGTAGAGTCAGCCTTACGAAAACCATCAAAGTTGATCTGTCAACTTAACATGAAAACTAATCATGCAGGCGATAAGGTCGTCTACACTGCATACTGGTTGCGCAGTCTGAGTCCCAGAACGGAACCCAGATGAAGGAGCTTTTCTACCAAAGTTCTTGTCGTTCCGATACATTGTAGATGAAAGCTTGTGCTATTATGCACTACGAATTTCGACTGCCTGGGCTCCAGCAAAAAAATTACAGTAATGTAAACTTCGTGCTGGAGGTTTTAGCGCATTGCTAAAATGGGCACCCTCAATGTTTAACACTCGCGAGTCTTGTCAAGTGGCTATCCTCAATCAAAATAAAGGTGAAAGCACTAGAGCGACATATATTGCGTGGTAGTATGACGTCACAGAGGTGTAAACCTCTGATAACCTTTGTAAACCTTTCCACCGAGAAGTCGTGAAATGTAACAATAGAGTGAAGAGGAAAGTTAAACGCTGATACAGAGATATTGGGCTAGACATCTAACATTTATCATATGTCAGTTTCAGCTATTTTGACAATTCACGGGGATTCCAGTGGTGCGCAACCATAGGGGAGTGGTGGTGACGCGTGAAGTTCACCCACTCCGGTGATGGTGGTGAATACTTTTCAGATCGAAATGTAAAGTGTCATCTCTTGCAATCCCTTTGTACTGGATAATGTCCCGTTCCACACACGCTCGAAGCGACATTTCTCGGTTAAAATTCGAAAATGCAGGATTGCGGAGGTAGAGGTGTGTCGGAGCCCTGGGGGTCACATACGGCACGATGATACGAACTTTTGTGGGGGACTTCATACCATCTGAGCATTACAAAAGAATAATGAAAGTGGCTCATAACTCGGCGAATTTGATGGTCAAACTCGCACTAAAAATTTTTGCAGCTTTTATTTTGGACACTTAGTACATCTACTTGTCTTAGCAGCCGCACATTTTACGCGATCGCGACGCAAGTCACACTACTATTTAGGGCTATATTCACGTTTAAACCGTAATTTCATCGAGAAGATACAGGTGGAAAAAAGCATCCAAAAAAGCGTTCCTTTAATAAGGTTGAGCAGTTCTTTCTGCTGGAGTTGTGTTGGAAAAAATAATTCTTCGAAAAAGTGTGGTGATGAACCGTTCTGCCGATGTTTGAAAAATTTGCAACCTTTCAGCAAGAATCTGTGCAAAAATGTAGCAATAACGATATTATGGAAATACTTAATAATAGGTTTAGCGGGAGAGCGAAAAAATATTGCTTTTCAATTATGAAGGAGTTTGGATTCAAAAGTGATAATGAAGTATAAAATAATGTAAAAGAAGTACGTGATATTGAATTGGATTGTGGAAGCCAAACAGATAAAAATTGCAAAGGCGTGTTTTTAAAAGTAAGTCTACGACTTATTTTGCCTGGTTCTTGAAACGGTACATCTACCGATGGTAACTGCAGTGGAGTAGTATCATGGGTTTGAAAACAATGATCAAATTGAATCATTATAACCTCTTACTGTATACTTTTTGTGATTTGTCTTCCGTCAAGGGGATGCCTTGTGGGTTTCATCTTTTGGCTATGCCACATGAAGAAAGGTTCTGTGAGTGAAAGCTTTGCCTTGTGAATTGCGCTGTTGGTTATCAAGTGGTATGTTCAGCTGGTAGTAAAGTCTGCCCAATACTTTGCCAAAAAATTGAGTATTTGATTCAGTCGATTAATTGAGTTGTAAAGTATCTAACGTTTTATCAATAGCACATTTGATTGTCCGCTCATTATTTACAAACTTTGATAATCTCAGTGACTTAGCTCAAAAAGGTGACTATGATGTGCTGGGTATCTCTAAGTCATGGTTGAATGTAAATATACCTTCAGATACTGTCGACATTTCGGGTTATAAGCTTTTCAGACAGGATCGTCAGGGGAGAGGTGGTGGTGGTCCAGCTAAATTCAGTGCGATGTTGTTCTGCTCGAAAAAGTCGTGTGATAACCTTACAGCTAATTTGAACATAAAAATCGTGAACAACGATTTACATTTTGTAGACACTTGGAGTCACACTTGATCAAAATTTGAGGTTCAGAACGCATGTTTGTTATGTTTTAAAAAAATCATACTTCAGGTTGAAAATTTTATATTCCAGCAAGTATATATTAAGTTTTAATGTTGAGAGGGCCTTTGTGAATCATTAGTTATGTCATTGGTTCGCTATTGTGATATTCTATATTACCCTTGTTTGGACAGTTTAACCAAGTTGCGCCTACAAAAAATCCAAAACTCATGTTGCAGATTTGTTTGTGGTTTGAGGGAGTTTGATCATATGTCGGCTAAAATCAGGGAAATTGGTTGGCTGACTGTAGAAAAAACTGTGAAGCTACACTACATTATTTTTATACATAAATTAGTTGCTACGTCCACCCGTTGTTGTTTGTTTGAGAAGCTTATACCTGGTAGACATGCGCACGACTTGAATCTAAGGCACAGAGATAATTTTACTATTCCACGCCACTTCACTGCATTATTTACGAGATCAATGAGTTTAAGAGATATTCACTTCTTATGTTTAAAAAAAAGGATGAGACTTCTACTACTGGTTGAATAAGAAGGTACATTTTTCTTTATTTTTTATATTACTTTTACCTGTCACAACTTAAAATCTTTTGGTATGTTTCAATATAAATGTTTTCTGTTTTTGTTAGTATTATAGGTATAGGGTTAAATCTAAGAATAGCCTGTGGCTAAATTTCGCCCTAATAAAAGACGTTTATTATTATTATTAAGTTAAACCTAACCTTATAATTTTATAAATTTCCTGCCTCGGATCGAAGCTTTTTGTGCCTTTATTTATCGTTGAATGATTAATTCCGAGAATTTGAAAAGTACACATCACTTTAGCATTGGTGGATACTCATCGCAGGTTGCTCTTACTGCCGTATTATCTCTACCTGCTAAACACAAACCTTCAGTGGCGGATTTAGAGCGGGGGCGTAGCCCCCCCTAGAGTTCTACGGAAGCATATTATATTTAAATCCCAATAGTTTGAAAGCTTTATCTTTGCCCTTCAGAGGGCGGTAAGACTGATCCGCACCCCCTAGACCTCTGAAGTTGGTTTGGCAGCTTTTATAGCGCGTCCATGTGGGCCAATTTCCAGCTCGTCATGAAATTAGAGCACTGTAGCACTGGTCCCACCCCCTCCTAGAAGAAATCCTAAGTTCGCCCCTGCAAACCTTTCAACCAAGTATCAACCAGTAAAGTCTGCCTCACTGACCGCATATATAAAATTATGTATTTTTTCGAATGTGTAGAGGATCACATAAAAGTATACATTGAATTTGGGTACTGAAGTTAGAACAGCAACACGGCACACATACCGGTCTTCCGATTGGCTGCTCCCCTATAGGACCGTGACGTTAAGATTCAAATATTTCCCTCATTTTCTTGGCTTTCCCGAGCCCAAAAAATCGCGGAAAAATATGAGAAGCTTCCTATGGCATACTTAAAACATTCATGATACTTGTCTATTTAAAATACTGTGACGTTTTGTCGCCGAACACAATACGTTCTGCCCAGGTTTTTTTGTGCGAACTCTACGAGCTGGACTGGTATTTCGTAGTTAGTTTGAGTAAAGTATAGTGCTGTTGGAAGAAAGAAACTCTCATTCAAAAAATCATGAAGAGGAATCGTTTACTGAATGTGTTTGACTAATCTTAACCTCTGATCAAGAACCAGTGCACAAGTGTAGAAACAAGATTACTATGAAACAACTTAATGATAGGTTTAGCGAGAGATTGAAAAAGCATTGACTTTCATTGTTGAAAAATGATGAAGCCTTGGAGAAAAGTAAACATATTACAATTAAGTAGAGGTCTCAAATTTATATAAATGTTATACTAAAAAAGAATAAAAAAAAATTAAAAAACAAAATAATTAATTTTAAATTCGTATAGTGCCAGAATGGCAGTACGCCCCTGGCTAAGTTCGAAGTGACGTTGTGGAAAAGTGATCTCCGATAATTTGTGTAATTTGACGGCGAAACAGTGCAAATAAAACTGTAAGTTAGCTAAACTCTAAAAGTTAAGATCATTGACGTTAACCAACAGTGAAGGAAGCAAGATATTCGAGTTTCAAAAGACGAAAAGACATTTACTGAAAATAGCAGCATTGTTGATAGGAGGTCCAAAGTCCGAAAAGTCGATTTGCTTTGATTTTCCTTGCGCAACAAATGCTGAACTAGGCAATATATTCATAATATCGACATAAAATCAGTAAATAATATAGGTAACCAGACTTGCACGGCAGGTCCGTAGTAGGAATTTATTTAGTGCCAAGCTAATAAAAGGATTCGATTCGCCCTCAGAAGAAGAGCTAAAACGCTTTGAAAGAAGCAAGCTGGCTATAAGGACACCAACAAAAGCCGCAAACAGAACATTGAGAAAATCAGAAATGGACTCAGTTGCAGAAATGTTGCGAAACATGGAGGGAGAACTGAAATCCGAGATTTTGGCAATGAAAACAGATATCAGAGAAGACATAAAGGACATGAGGAATGAAGTGAAGGAAATGAAAGCCGAAATAATGTTAAATAGGGAGGAAATGATTGAACTTAGAGCAGAAATTGAAGCCGTGAAAAAAGCCTCAGATACACAAAAAGACAAACTAACAAATAAAATAAAGGTACTCGAGGCTGAAATTGAGAGGTTTGAAAAAGATAAAATCAGGAAAAACTTAGTTATAACTGGTGTTGATATGGAAACAGAGGATAATGAGATATTGAAAGTTATGATCAAGCAGACAATAGAGCGTGAAATAGGGGTAAAAGCATCCATCAGTAACGTTCGCAGAATCACCGAAAAAAAATACTCAATAGAGCTGCCTACGTGGGACAAAAAAATGGAAATTCTTAAGGCAAAAAACAAGTTGAAGGGTAAAGACATTTTCATAGACAGCGAACTTACAAAAAAAGAGAGACTTATACAAAAGAAGATCAGAGATGCTGCGACGGAAGAAAAAGCTAAAGGAGAGGATGTCAAAGTCAGATTCCAAAAACTAATACTGAATGGAAGGACCTTGGTATGGAACCAAGAAGAGAACAAACTTATGCCAAAAAACTAAACAGAGATTATAACGGAGGAGACAGTAGGCTAACGACAAGGCTATCGAAAAGGACAAATGAGAAGCATCAAGGAGAAAATCTCAACACGGACACACGGATGGAACAGAATCAAGGGGAAACTCTCGGGTGCAGGAGGCTGATGACCTCCTCACCTTAAACCAACTCATCAAAGAAACCTCTACAAGCAAGAATAATACCAGACGGACCAATGTTATACATACCTTCAAATATGGGACTAAGAGTAAACGTGAAAAACCTCGTCTTCGTTACAGCAAAGCGATTCAGAGTTGACTACTTTGAATATCTAGGCAGTGAAGTTAATAACACAGGAGGGACAGATCAAGATATTCAACAGCGTCTACTCAAAGCAAAAAGGGAATTTGGCAATCTACCCCGTACTCAATCAGAACCAAAGCAAAAACTCCAGGTTTTCATTAAAATAGATGTCTACAGAGGGATTAAGGGATTTTTTGGCCAAGGACAATATAGAATGAAGAATTGTGGAAGATATCAACGCTGAAGAGAGTAGGGACGGAGATCAGACAGAGAAAGTGGAAATGGATAGGTCACATTATGTGAAGAGGAAGCGACCTGGAGAAGCCAGTTACAGACGAGGCAAGAAGAATGGGCAAGACATGCGACATGCGCATGCGAAGAATAGATGAGACTTGCGTCAGCTTGTAGAGGCCCTATGTTCCTTAATGGAATGATGGGACTATATATATATATAGTGCCAGAATGGGAAAATTTATATCAATAAAAGTGATGAAGTAATGTCAGACCTTCTTCAGAGCATGAACTGAAGAAGAATTTTTTTGGTGACATTATTCAGATATTTTTTTATTTTTTTCTAAAAATGGTTGTAGCTTTTTAATTTTTTGCATCAAAAGTGAACCAAAAGATAGAGAACAAATACCTCTTTATGACAGTATTAGTAGTTTGAAATAATTTGGATCATTTTTGTGACAGTTGCTGCCATTTTATAGTTCGAAAATTTGCTACTTTTTATGAATTTGTATTTCGCCATAAGAAAACATGCTCTGTGCTCTTTATTCTGGTAGCATTAGAATTTCACGTTTTGACACTATTTTTTGAGTTACTCTCACCCCCACCCCTTTTTTATCATCGCAGCGTAACCAAAAACTAGATCTTTGTTTCTAATGATAACCTTTCTATATTGACCACGTTTGAAGAAAATCGGAAAACTTTGGTTTTTTATATCCGTCTGTGTGTGTGATCGGGTGTGATGGTGTGTGCGGGTGTGTGTGAGGGTGTGTGTGTGTGTGTGTGTCTGTACGTCCGCGATTTCGTTCTCCAACAGTTACTCAAAACCGCCTCAAGTAATTGCGCCAAATTTCGCCAACTTGTATTAATAAAGCTCCTTTCGAGTTGAAAAGATTTTGGTGCCGAACTGACAATTGGGGTGGAAAAGGGTGGGGGATGCACAAAAAAATTTAATACAACATGTCTAAAACCATATATCACGTGTTATTTTTTTCTGAAATGGTGGCTAAAAAAAATTAAATTGAAATACTCAAATATCATTAACTGCTGTATTTGAGCACTGAATTGTTTGATATTTGGCAGTCGTAAGGAGCTTAAATATGTCTACCTCAAAATAATATTACTATTCGATGGGCTTCTTGAGTCGGGGAAGTTCCTAGAACGAGGCGTCGGCGTCCACATTTTTTAATGCAAGATTACTTAAGGATGTTCGTTCACGAGAGTTGTTAGTAAATGAAATTAATTTTTGTTCATTTTTGATAAGGTTAATCATGTACGTATCTACCCTAAAAAATTCAACACTTCTTTCACAAATTAACGATCAAAAATCAAAATTTTAACATGGGCTCCCACGACAGACTAGCGTTTTTTTAATTTATAGGTAGAAATGAAATAATTGAAATACGGATACAACTGATAGCGAAAGTACCCATAAACCAGTGTTAATTCATCGACGGCGACGTAGCATGAAAGTATAAACATCTATATAAGGTGTCCGAAATTGGTGCCGGCGACAGTTCTTTCTATGAAATTATAAGAGATACAAATACGGTTAAATGAGAAGTTTTAGACAACAGTATTAGTAGATTATTGGCACTTGTAGAGTGGTTTTGTCGTAGAATAAACGTATTCAGTCAGATTCTAGATGCATAGTTTCGTTTTCTTGGAGCCATCATCAACTTAGGGCACATATGCACTTTGCGGTCAGCGGCTCACTGTGTGGTTCACCGCATGAAAAATGTACGCAAAACAGCAAAACATAATCCCTATTCGTACTGCGGCTGGTCGTAAACCGTCGCAGTCGCTTGGAGAGCTGCGGCCCCACTCACGGTCAGCCGCACGCTTGCTATTCGCACTGTACTTTTAGATTGCGGTCAGCCGTAAATACTATTACGAAACGTTTTGTCTCTATAAAAACATTTTCGTTATAAACATTTTCAAAATGCCAGTAATTCTTCGAATGTGCATAAGCTCATTCATTACTGTTTCCAAAAAAACTTCATATTTTTTGAGTTCTTCGAAAAATATTTAAAATTTCCTGCTTTCATCTCGTGTTTGCAAGTAGGGATGCACCCAGTACATATTTTTCTGTTTTTTTTTTCTTTATATAGTGGTAAATGCCTCAAGTTCAACTGCAACATGCGGTTAACCGCCCAGCCGCATAGTGCGTATGTGCCCTTAGTTGTTTTCTTCTGGCGGCCATTAAATAAATTCAATTTCTCAAAGCCTTAGTAGGCTTTCTTCTTAGTAGAAGAAAAATTCTTGTACAGATTCAAAATATTCATAAAGCTAGATTTATGACTGGAGAAAAAATTTCGAAGATGAGAATATAATATTTGCAACATTGTAATTAGCAATATTTTGTATTTTAGGTTCAAGAAAGAGGCCATTAATGACGCACAACTGGCGACTGCCCAAGGTACGAAGACAGACATGTTGAAGTGCGGAAAATGCAAGAAACGCAACTGTACTTACAACCAATTGCAGACCAGATCGTCCGATGAACCGATGACTACTTTTGTGCTGTGCAACGAGTGCGGAAACAGGTGGAAATTCTGTTGAAACTACGGTAGATCCGATCTATTTTTTAAATTGTATCAAATTGCGAAAATCTGTTTCGTTTACATATGTAATTTTAATGTAATAGAATAATCATATAGCTAATAAAGTCTCTGAGAATAAGCACGGCATGATTGGAAAACATATTGTGATTTATTGCATTATAAAAGAAATATGAAATTCAATCCTTTTACATATTAGGTTAGAAGGGTGGCCAGCCATATAAGGAGGTATAAGCTAATTTCTTTTAGATAGCCCAGCTTTACTCGATTGGATAAATACATAATACACCTTGACCATTGTTACCTATTTATAAAAATGGCGTCAAGTAGCTTGACACAGTACTTCTCACACATTCTTGGTAATAACAAAAATTGTGGAGTATCCGAGATTCTGTCCGGGAGGATCGCATCATTCCAACGATTTTGTCGGCGCATCGTCCCTCCTCTGGGAGTTAAAGGACAATATGCAATAAGGCTGCAGTATTGACGGCTCCTAGGGGAAAAAGTATACATACATACATACAAGTATAGGTCTTTCCAGTTCCGCCTACCTCCCTTTACCACAATTTCACGTCCAACCTAAAATTAGAAACTCCTAAGGCACCTAAAAACCCAGGGAGCAATTGAGGTTTTGAATAAAAAAAAAATATATTTTTTTTTGTGATAAATCGAAAGATCATATATAAGTTTCATAACAAAACCGTTTTTGTTTTCTTTTTTTTTTTCGCAATAATTCAAAAGTTATATCAAAATAAAAATGGGTTTTTGAATCGAGTACCGAAAACACGCCGACGGCTCCCGAACCCGTGTGACGTAATGATGGCGGTTAAGATGCTCCTTTGACCAACGACATCCTACATCGATACTAGATTCTAGATTCCCAGCCAAACGTGAAAATACTTGCTAGTAACTAGTGTATATTTGTTGCAATATAGCCGATGAATGAAGTTTGCAGCTCAGGACGAACCCTACGATCGAAATAAATATCTTTTTGAATGTTTGAAATCAGATTACAGATTCCAGTAAGTAAGTAAGTACCTAATCAAATATGTCTTATTGAAACTATCTGGTGCATGTTCGGCTGGCCTTGTGGTTAGAGTATTGGCTAATGGATCCGTTGGTCTGTGGTTCAAAGCTCAGCCTGTCCAATTTTTTTTTTTATTTTTTTTTATCAAATCATTCATGTGCTTTTTGCACTTGTTATGTACATTTTTTTCTACGATCAACATAAATATGTTTTTGAAACAAATTCTATCAGACATATTACTTGCACTGCATAGTGCAAAAACTAAGTACAGGACGCGGTGGACAATTCAAAAAATCAGTTCAAATGGTGTTTGTCCGTCAATATCAACCGCCAATATTTTTTTTAAATGTAATAGTTGGTTAATAAAACAAAATCCATTCATTTTTTAAGTTTTTAATATAAACATAAAATAAAACTCGTAATCACAACAGTCTTCTGTTTATCACTTGGTATTTTTATTTATTTAACTTTGAGCAACGAAGCTTAATAATTAAATTTTCATACAAATTTAACAAACAAAAATATATAAACGCAATGCAAACAAACAACACTTATTCTTCTATGAGTTTCAATGTTATAATTATCTTTACTGTACGTAGATGCTTTTCTGTTAAAATATTTGTTAGTAATTTCATCTTACATGAAATGAATCCAGTTTTTTTTAATAAATTATTAATATGTACATCCCAACGTAAGTGTGAGTCTAAATATATTCCTAGATACTTTATACTTTTTTCTATGTTCGGGACTAAAAAATATAGTTTTATTTTTGTTTACTTGAAGTGCTAGCTCTTATGTAAAATAATTATAGTTTATTCATCGTATAAGTATTTATTATCAATAATAATATTAAATAATAAAATAATTATTTTAAGTTTTGGTCAAGAAGATAATTACAACATTGAAACTCATAGAAAAATAAGTTTTGTTTGTTTGCATTGCATTTTTATATTTTTATTTGTTAAATTTTTATGAAAATTTAATTATTAAGCTTCATTGCTCAAAGTTAAATAAATAAAGATACCAAGTGATAAACAGAAGACTGTTGTGATTACGAGTTTGACTTACTTTATGTTTATATTAAAAACTTAAAAAATGAATGGATTTTGTTTTATTAACCAACTATTACATTTAAAAAAAATATTGGCGGTTGATATTGACGGACAAACACCATTTGAACTGATTTTTTGAATTGTCCACCGCGTCCTGTACTTACCGTGTGTTCGAAAATTCATTGTGGTGAGCTATCATTCCATCATTGGCTCAAAAATGTGTTCGTAAATTAACCTTGGTGAATTGCGGTGAATTAATTCCATGTTCGAAAATCAATCAGATGCGCCACCACTTTGTCAACCAGTCCACCAAGCAAGCTTTTGTTATTGATGGAATGGTTACTTATGTGGTGAGTAGCACAAAACATATAAAATTTGACAGAAACCTAACCTAACTTTTACTTATGTGATTAGAACGGCCGGTTACTGGTTAGTCGATAATCAAAAAATAACATTATTTGTGACATACTTGTAGCGTGAAGTTGTCTCTGCTTGTAAATTTATTTAAAAATGGAGGAAGATTGTATAGAAATCCAATTAGAACATAAAAATAGAAAATTTAACACTTACGTCATCGTATGATGCGTCGCCGCTGTTCGTATATTCAACTACACATCACCACACCAATACACCACCAGCAACCGTTCCGCTGTGATGTCACCGCAACCATGAAAGATGAATTCTCGAACACACGGTTATTAGTTTTTGCACTATGCAGTGCAAGTAATATGTCTGATAGAATTTGTTTCAAAAACATATTTATGTTGATCGTAGAAAAAAATGTACATAACAAAAAGCACACGAATGAATTATTTGATAAAAAAAAAAATAAAAAAAAAATTGGAGAGGCTGAGCTTTGAACCCAGACCAACGGATCCATTAGCCAATACTCTAACCACTAGGCCAGCCGAACATGCACCAGATAGTTTCAATAAGACATATTTGATTAGGTACTTACTTACTGGAATCTGTAATCTGATTTCAAACATTCAAAAAGATATTTATTTCGATCGTAGAGGTCGTCTTGAGCTGCAAACTTCATTCATCGGCTATATTGCAACAAATATACACTAGTTACTAGCAAGTATTTTCACGTTTGGCTGGGAATCTAGAATCTAGTATCGATGTAGGATGTCGTTGGTCAAAGGAGCATCTTAACCGCCATCATTACGTCACACGGGTTCGGGAGCCGTCGGCGTGTTTTCGGTACTCGATTCAAAAACCCATTTTTATTTTGATATAACTTTTGAATTATTGCGAAAAAATAGAAAACAAAAACAGTTTTATTATAAAACTTATATATCCTCAATTCCGAGCGTTATTGCTAATTACCCCGCCAGGTCCATTTTTTATAATATAGCATCATTTTCTACGACGTTCATGCATTGCACCACAATTTTCATCCGAATTGCTGCAGCAGTTACTGAGATATAATACTCTCACCTATCGTTTGGAAAGAATAAATATGTTTTGAAAATCGATGTTCAGATATATAGAATATCGTTGAATATAACCAATGTCGCGTAGCCCGCTTCCCCTACCCGAGTTCCCGACAACGGTTTTCGCATTGGCCGTTCAGTGAATTTGTGGCTCTTGGGTTTTTAGGCGGCCGGCGTCGTTGAGCGTTGAGGTTTGACATTTCGCCACCATGAGTGGATGGCATATTCAGAGGTTATTTCATTTCGGCGACGACATCCGAAATACTGTATGGGGGGGGGATTCCCGTGAATGTGATTTTGATATTTTTTTTCGTCTAGGATATGAATGAATGAAACAGAGAGATGGCTTTTTGGTGACCGGAATCACCAGTGACTAGGCCTACAAATGGCCCCTTTTGCACCTCTTCTTACCCTAGTTCCAGCCCTCATCGCAAAGGTGTGAATGGCCTTGGGTCCTGTCCATCTTATATCCTCCGGTTGAAGAACCCTTGAACCGAGTATAGTCTGTCTGCGACACCCAAAGGCTTCACACCGACATAGAATGTGTGCTAAAAATCTTTTCTCCTCGCCACAGCGAGTACACGTTGGATCACTTGCCACGCCGATCGCATACAAGTGACGTTTGGAGGTGTTATGGTCGGATAGCAGGCCGACAAGTAACCTTAGCTGGATACTGTCCAGTGAGAGACAGAACCGTCTCACCTTGGCCAGAGGTCCTAAAATAATATCTCTAGTTTGACGGAGATGTCTAGAGATTCGTCTCCATCTCATAAGATGCTGATTTTGCAACAACACCTCTGTTTTCCTTCCAATGGTACCTACTGCCAGCCCCAAAGCTGGCTCAGGACCCAGGAAATGTTTCCTCGCCTAGCGAACGCGTCCGCCATTTCATTGCCACCAACTCCAAAATGAATCGGCATCCACATAAGTGGTACCTGATGTCTTGCCGAAATGTCATTCAGGACCTTTCTACATTGCAGAACGAGCCTTGATGTAAACCTACAACTACTTAATTATGCTGCCTGGTTGTCTGAGCAGATGGTGATCCGCCTAGTAAGCCCCTGAATTTCGTGAATACAAAAGGCACAAACTAAAATCGCATATGCCTATGCTTCGAATACCCCAAGAGAGAGGGGAAGCTTCGTCTAGGCTAACTTTGTACTCTTTGTGTTCGCGTTAATTTGACTATGTCAAGATTATGTTGAAAAGCGACAGAAGACTACGTGAGATTACTTTAGACAATTTAGGCCAACTTATACCTTTATTTACATATTTGTGAGAATAAGCCTCTTTCTGATTGATCGTAACAGTTACATTCCCATAGCGGCACCTTGCGGAACTGTAAAATAATGTTTACCGATTTCTCATACCTAATGATATTTTCGACAAAAACATTACCAAGACCTGTTACCGTATCCCTGCTGAATGGCCTCCTTTTGTTTGCTGTAAAGTCGAAAGTGAAATTTTACTGTCGATGGCTAGACACGTTTCAATTATCTTTACAACAAAACTTCAAACGTTGATTTCTCTGTAACAAATGTGAGTTTAGGGCCCGATTTTATCAACATGCATATTTTAACAAAGGGTTTGACAAAGCTTTTCTATTGGATGTTATTTAGCAAAAGCTTTCTATTGGGTATTGAGGGCAATGTTAATAAGTATCATCCAATAGTATTTTATCAATATTGAAAACAAAACGTCAAAGCTGGATGACACTAATTGCAAACTGATAGATAGGACAGTGACTTCTAGTGGCGGCTCGCCTTAAGGAGCCATGACACCACCACAATAAATCGAATACTTAACCTTTTTTTAATTATTTAGCAAAAATTAAACATTCACAAAAATCCAATATATTATTCAAATTTTTCGCCAAATTCGCCCAGACTATTGCTGTGAAAGCACGGTGTGCGGTGTCGGAGCCAAACAGCCAGCGGCACCAATTGTGCTATATATTATCAGGCCAGCCGCGGCCCGCAGCTCCTATGAGCATAAACAAGGCGTGGCTTACTCCATAGAATACATAAATGAGGTGTACGACCCAACCATTTGGCCAAATGGTGTAGAAGTGTGTCGCTTCGTGAACAGGCAAAAGAATTTTCGAAATCACCGTCCAGCTCCATACAGAAGATAAATCTATCTAGAAGAATTAATAACACTGTAACATTTTTTCACTGCAATGTTCAGTGCATTAGCAATAAACTAAATGAGTTGGACGCCTTAATGAGCAGCGAACCCTTTGATTTTTTATGCATCAATGAACACTGGCAAACATATGATGCTATAGCTGGGCAAACCCTTGAAAATTATGACTTGGTTTCAAGTTTTTGTGGGTCAGAGGCAAAACATGGGGGTGTTTGTATCTTTTCTCGCAAAGATTTTTGTGCCATTAATAAATGCACTCAAATAACATCAGTGAACTCTCTGTCACTAGAGTTTCATATTGAAGTATCTGCAGTGAGATTCGGGAATTTTGAACTAATAACGATGTATAGATCACCGACTAACGGAGACTTTGACATTTTCATCGACAGGTTAACACACATTCTTGAAATTCTAAGTAAAACTAATAAAATAAAGATCATTACAGGTGATTTTAACGTACACTTTAACAAGGACTCTAAACAGCAAGCAGTTTTAGTAGAAACCTTTCTAGCGTACGGTCTCAAGGCTATAAATTCTGAAAACACCAGGAAAGGTAAATGTTTGGACAATGTGTTTGTAAGTTCAAATCTAGAATATAGCAATGTACAGGTACGCGATGTCGGTTTTTCGGACCATAGAGCAGTAGTTTTTGATAGTGTCAAAAATTCAAGCATACATTGCAGCAGAAGAATTAATTTTCAACCCGTCACTGAAGAAGGTATAAACGCTTTACATCAGTATGTATCTTCAGTTGACTGGAGCTTTGTAGACAACAGAGAATTAGCTACGGAAAAAAACTATTCACATACAATATATCAGAAGCAATAGCTGATTCTTTCCCTTTAAAATCAAAATGCAGAAATATTAACAGAAAAAATAACTGTACAGTTAATTGGTTTACCGATCACCTAAGACATATGAGGGAAACACTTAATTCTCTCCGTAACTTAAGCACATCTTACCCAAGTGCTACCTTATCTGAAACTATCAAACAATACAGATATGCTTATAAAGCTGAAATTTCTCGTTGTCGGAAAGCCGCAACAGACAAGCATATAAGTAATTTCAATAACCCGCAACGTGATATCTGGAGACTAATAAAACCTGCCAGAGAATCTAAGTCGTCAAACGTACTTTCACCAAACGATCATAATATATATTTTGTGAATACGCCACAAAGAGCTATGGCAAACATGCCTCCTAGTAATAACAGTTTCAAAACTTACTTGAGTGCAAACCAAAAACTTGCCGAAATTTTTCAGTTTAGAGAACTAACCTTTACACAGGTACTGAATATTATAAATAACTTAAATAAAACAAAATCGAAAGATGCATATAATTTCAATATGAAAATGTTACACGCTATAAAATATATAATATTGGTACCGCTCACAAAGCTCTTAAATGAGTGCATTAGATTAAGTGTCTTTCCACAGGTACTGAAAGTTGGCAGAGTAGTTCCGATTCATAAAAAAGGCAGCGAGGACGATCCTGCTAATTTCAGACCTATAACAATAATCCCTTTGCTATCGAAAATCTTGGAAGCTGCCTTAAAATCGCAAATGGTGGATTAATTGGAATCGCAGAATGTGTTCTGTAATCAACAGTTTGCTTATAGAAAGGGAAAATCGCAGACAAAAGCCATACATTCATTGGAACAAATAATAAATGAAGGCTTTGCAACTGGAAAGTTCACTCAAGCGCAACTACTAGATTTATCAAAAGCTTTTGACTGCGTAACTCATAGCGTCTTGCTGGAAAAGCTGGCTCACTATGGTTTTAATACAAAAACTGTAAAACTCATCTAATCCTATCTTAAAGAACGACAACAGTTCGTATCAAAAAATGGTGAAAAATCTAATATCATGTCAGTAAACATAGGCGTGCCTCAAGGCTCAATTTTGGGACCAATTCTATTCCTAATCTATTTGAATGATCTACCTTTGTCTCGGAATGAGACAAACTTTATCCTATTCGCTGATGATACAACGGTAATAAATGAGTCCGCCTGTTTAGACGATCTCAGACTTCATAGCCAGCAGGCATTGATCGATATTAAGGACTGGCTTACATCTAATAAACTTATAGTTAACGAAAATAAAACAGAGGAGATGACTTTTACACTAAGACACGTAGATTCGCATGATTCCAGCATAAAAGCAAAGTTTCTAGGGGTCATTATCGACTCAAAACTAACGTGGATGGATCACACAACTCATGTGAGTCAAAACACATGTAAGAGCATTTTTGCTCTGAGAAGCCTATGTGATAAACTCAACAGCAGGTACCTTCTTACTGCTTATTATGGTCTTATCCATTCTAAAATAACATATGCCCTCCTGGTATGGGGTCACACAGCCCATTTACGGCATATATTCTCGCTACAGAGGAGAGCTATCAGGCTCATCGCTGGACTAAAGTATCGTGATGAATGTAAACAGGCTTTTGTTGATCTAGGCATATTAACACTGCCATGCTGCTACATACTGCAGTGTTTGATGTATGTGAAAGAAAACAGCTCTTTATATACACTCAGAAATGAAATCCATGGTTATCATACGAGGGGATCTACTGACTATGTTATTGAATTTCACAGAGTAGCTAGATCGCGTAATGGTATAAATTATTACGGTCCAAAATTATTCAATGTTCTGCCAGATGTTATAAAGCAGATGCCCCTGGGAGCATTCAAACTAAAAATCAGGTCATTCCTGCTCAGTCAGGCGTTCTACTCAGTTGAAGAATACTTTAAAATTAAAATGCCTGATTCGCTAGCATAGCAGCTGTATTTATTTTCATATTATTACCTGTATTCTGTATCTATTTTAAATGTATGTATGTACTAAGAAATTTCTCTGTTTGTCTTTTACAATATTTAGGTTTTAAGATTTTTGTATACTGACCTGCGTAAGTGCTTCATTGTACAAAACGCCAATAAATATTATTATTATTATTATTATTAATAGCGTGCACAAACACGTCCAAGAGCGGTATTCAAGAGCTAATTTTGTAGATTGCTATGCTCATCAGGCAAATCATGTCACATGCTACCTCAAGTAATAGTGACTGCAGAATCTTCTTTGCTAATTTGACAGGACTGTGCACGTTTTTCTCTACATCACCACAACGAGCTGCACGACTGAAAGAGTTTCTCCACAAAAAGGTTCCTCAAAAATAAAATGGAACTTCAATTCAAGAACGGTGAACGCTGTTTATGAGCACCGAGAAGATATAATTGGAGCTCTAGAAAAAATTGAGAGAGAGGCAACTTCCCAAACAACCATTCCGCAGGCTGGTGCTCCACTTGCGAATTTTAGAGGACGAGAGTTTCATCTACTGGTTGACTTTTTTTCATAAAATTATGCCCCATGTGGACATATTGTTCAATCAATTACAAAAAGTTACTGATTAAAAATCAATAATAATATAGGTGACTTTGAACGAGCCATTCGCAAAATAAGAAGCGAAATCAGTAACACAGAAACTCAACCTGTCGATCAAAATAATTCGGAACTGACTCCCCCACCATCGAAGCGACGAAGAACAGCTGATAAGAGCGAACGAAGAAGACAATGTATTGAGGTGTGCGATAGTATTTTATTGGAAATTAAAACTAGATTTCAGTTTATCGGGCATTTAATATTATCAAAATTAGTTTCTTTCAATCAGTTCCCGTTATTTGAGAAAGAGTTTCCAGAAGGTTTTCTCAAAGAAGCAATAACATTTTATCCATGCCTCAATGGGGACCGACTACGGACTGAACTAAGCGTTTTATATTCTAGAGAAGAATTTAGGCAAAGTTCGGAAACTAGTGCTGTAGGACTGCTGGGTCTTCTGCAAGATGGTTTGAGTAACAACTTTCATGAGGTGATAAAGCTTTTAAAAATCATAATAACAATCCCGATGACAATGTCTGAAGCGGAACGCCAGTTTTCTAGGCTGAAGAGAATCAAAACCTTCCTAAGGAATACCAAGAAAGAAGACAGATTAAATGCCCTCACCATGTTATCGTGCGAGAAGGAATTCATTAATGACTTTCCAAACTTTAACGAAAAAGTGATAGAACTATTCTGTACATTAAAAACTTGCAAAATGGACTTTATTTATCGTCAACTATAATTGGAATGTGAAGTGCAACATTTAAAACTATTTAAAATAAACTGCAAAATGAATAGGTTGTCGACGAATCATATAAATTATACTTAAGGATTGGGTAAGTGTTTCTTTATATCGCTTTCACCAATTTTTGAAATTATGCACCCCCTATCTGAACCACCTAGTGCCGCCACTGTATCTGGCCAACTGTTCTGAAGCTATTGGTAAGAGGGGTATAATTGTAAAAAAAACATGGCCGATTTCATTTAGAAAATAGCCATGGGCGTGCGGATTTTACGTGAATACTTCAGAACTATGAAGCGTCTTTCCTTTTGTATAAATGTTCATTTTTAAATAAGATAATAACAATAATAACGACGAAAAACAGTGTACCTAACAAGCTGACAAGACAATAAACTCTACAAAACAGATATCCAAATAGTTTGGGACAATCTGTAGAAATATTATAAACACGACACACAAAACGCCACTGGTATTTCGATATTTCCAGACAGAGAGACAGGCAGGAACATAAAGTTGGTGGCAGGGCGGCCAATAGCAAGATTTAATCTCCATGGCAACGGCATGGTAGCAGATCCCCAATCAGGTTCCCTGACAAGACGTTGGATGACAGGATTCGTGAGTTGTTGCCGATTCATCTAAAGTTGATGATATCTTCAGAAAATATGTACATTTTATAACAGGCAGACAGGTTATTAAATAAAAATACATTAACAACTATATTAAAGTACCTATAAAAATATCTTGAATTGCTGTTACCGTTACTTTTGCTTTTTGTATAAATAAACTTGACAACATCGAACATTTTTGTCCGCATTCCTTTTGTAGCTTCAGATCCGCTGGTCAGATACATCGAATACATCCAGCCTAAAGGTTAAATGAGGTCATATTAACGTTATGCGCAGAGCGCGATTTTAATAGAAAGAGAAGCCAGGTAACTGCTGGCTCACCAAGACTAGATCTTGTTGTCGTTGCCGATTGGGAATACTCGGATTCATTTCTGCTGTGATTTGCGCCCCGACGTGAAAGTTGCAAGTTATTTTAATAATATTTAGTGGTGACTCGTAATAAGTGAGGGACTATTGCCAAAATTCAATATTAGCAATCTAATGAATAGTATTAGCAATCTTTTTTTAAAGCCGTTTTCCACATACTCGATTGAGAAGAAAATTGAAAGTCAAGGAATTGCGAAGACAGCTTCCCGATTTAGATATTCAAAAAACGCAAAATGTTCGTTGAATGTTAAAAGCAGTACGGAAGTTCAATCGAAATATGTACAATAAAAACAATGGATTCGTGGATGTGATAAGAAAAACGCATTTCTTTGTTTCCCATGTGTTTTGTTTGGTGGCGATCCTATCTGGACGAAGAATGGAGTTACCGATTTAGTACATCTCTATGGGAAAATTAAAAAGCATTAAAATTCCAGGGTGCATGTAAATAATACGTTTAGCTTTGCTTTGCTTGGAAAATCAAATCTACTTTCTCAGTTAAATTCAGCTTATAGAGAATCGATAATAAAACAAAATGAACAAGTTGACAGAAACCGTTACATTTTAAATATTATAAATAACTGTATTCGATTTTGCGGTGCTTTAGTAGCATTACGTGGTCATAATGGAACAGAGGAATCGGTAAACAAAGGAGTATTCCGAGAACTAATAAATTTTAGTTCTCAGTTAGATAGGGATTTAAAGGATCATTTTAGCAAAGCGACAGTATTTAAAGGATCCTCTAAAACAATTCAAAATGAGTTGTTGAACTGCATGCTTGAAGTTTATCATGAAGAGGTAACTAGAAAATTAAATAAAGTTAACTTTGTTGTCATCACTGCTGACGAAACAACGGATGTTTCTAGTGAATTTCAACTTGTCATTATTTTACGATACATTTCTTCGGTTCTTCCTGTAAGCCAGTAGAAACGTTTGGGAAATTTGTAAATCCTTCAGGTCATGATGCTGTTTCAATTGCAAATGCCATTTTGAAAGAAATTGATTGATATAGGCGTAGTTAGGTCCCTGAATCTGGGGGGCACAAAGTTATGACGGAGCATCAGTCATGAGCGGAGGTTTAGGTGGGGTCCAGAAAATAATAAAAGACAAATATCCATTGGCAAACTATGTGCATTGCTATGCTCATCAAGTTAATCTTATAATGAGCAATGCAGCTTCAACAAATCCATCTGTTCTGATTTTTTTATCCATTTATCTGGACTTTGTTCCTTTTTTCCACATCTCCCCAAAGGATGAAACTATTAGATGATATAGTCCATAGGCGTTTACCACGATCATCACAAACTAGATGGAATTTTCATTCACGGAGCGTAAACACACTTTATGAATATAGAAATGTCATGGAAGTATTAGAGAACGACGAGACTATTAAATTAGTGCATATAAACTTAGATTGCAAAATAAAGATTTTATATTTTGGCTCATAATTTTTCACAAAATTATGCCACATGTTGCAATAATAGGTATGTAATTGCAAAAGATTAATACGGATCCCATAAAGGCACAGCAAGATCTGAAAAATAAAAAAAATACAGGAAATTCGTGACTAAATGGACACAATTATTGGACAGCTTTATTTGGAGCACTTGGAAGATGAATCAGGTCCTAGAAAAAAGCAACGCCAGTCTAATAGCGGTCTACCTGTCCAAACAAATAAAAAAAGAAAGGCCTTGGAAATATATGATTCGATTATTCAACAAATAAGGACACGCATTACTTTTACAGAACATCTAATCGCTACTAATTTATTTACAACAGAAAATTTTACTGAGTAGAAAAAAACTTTCCTGACAAATTGCTTTGCGAAGTAGTCGATGTATATTGTCCTTTTCTGGAAAAAAGATCGATTAAAAACTGAGCTTCAATTAATCTATGAAGGGGAAGAATTGCAAAGTGTTTCAGCAGCCGTTCTCCTTTTGGAGTAAATTCCAAAAGAGGTGCGTTGTGTTTTTGAAGAAACGTTTAAACTATTGGAAGTTTTAGTTACAACACCAATGTTCACATCGGAAGCAGAACGGTCCTTTTCCATGCTAAAAAGGATTAAGACGTTTCTAAGAAACTATGAAAGAAGATAGACTCAGTGCTCTTGGAATGTTATCGGCCGAAAAAAAGTTTTTAAATAATATTGACAATTTAACAAACAAGTTATTGACACTTTTGCAAAAAATAAGGAAAGACGATTAGATTTTACATACCGGGCAATTTAAAGATGTATTTTTTGTGTTTCTAGGTTATATTCAGATAAAATTTTGGGTAAGTCATGTTTTTACTGTTGTTTTATTATATTTTTTAAGGTGTCGATAAATTTAGGTTATTTTTTATATTTTGGCTCCACCAGTCTCTTAGTCACGAGCCGCCACTGGTGACTTCACACAATTGATGACGTATTAGTCCTACCAGTTTACCTGCATACGCGACGAAAGGGGGGAAGAACTCGCAAAAAATGACCGTCAATTCCCTGAAATTACAGTTCTCAGTGGCGTAGTATACTTTTATTTTCTAAGACAAACTATTACATTCAATGCTGACTTCGAAGTGGGACATACTGTAGTGATATGTAATAATAATAATTTTTTATGGATTTACTGGAACTACTCGTTCCCCACGCTCGAGCTTATGCAGGCAAACAAGCCCGACATAGTCCTTCTCGACCACCAACAGAAGACGATGTTCGTTATAGAGTTTTCGGCACCTGCCGAGGTGAACATCGTCTTCAAGAAGGAGGAAAAGCAGACTAAATATCAGGAGTTGCTCGGACAACTTCGCAGGCTCTGGCCAGACTACACTGTAAGTCTGCTGGTTATGATCATTGGATCCCTAGGTGGAATACGCTGCTCTCTGCATTGCGCAAAATACCGATGTGCCGTTCGGCGGCGCACATCTTAGCCACCAGAATGGAGGTGGCAGTCATCCTTGGGTCCCTTCGTCTACTTAGGGCGCACGATTTCGCGGACCCAGCGATTGCTCACCTCACGGTGTGAGGAGTGGTCACTGGGTAATGGAACAGCAGCTCGGTGTGTCGGAGTCTGGACCTTTTTGTTTTTTGTAAATAATAATAATATGTTTTTTATTGTGTTAAAATATAAATGGAGAAGTTTAGCCATGATGGCTGTTCCACTTAACCAGTTAACTAAAATTAAACTAAAAAATTACCTTATCATATATGGTAGTATCATATGTTGTGATGCATAGAACAGTCAGCTCAGTGGCGTATATAAGTGGGGGGGCCCGCGGGGCCCGCCCCCCCCCCCCCCCCGAAACCAGCCACGCATTCAGTTTTGACGTCTGGAAGAGGCTGCAGTTAGGATTATAATACGCCAATATTATAACTTATGAAAATTTTTCGAATTGGGCCCCCCCGAAATCGATTTCTATATACGCCACTGAATCAGCTGAATATACTATAATCACTAAAGAACTGAATTTCAGAAGTAGTAAACAGACACAACTTTATAAACAAAAATCCACTCAACAAATCTTTTACAACGAATCTGCAAACGGCATAACAAGGAATAAGAGTGTACTGTCACCAAATTGAATAGAAGCGTCACTGATGAGTTATACTGAGCTATTAAAATTATTATATACCGGATTTTTAGGAAGGATCAATGGACATACATTCGTGTCATAACAAATACTCAACATTAAGATATAATTAGTGCAATACCAAATATACATTCAGTATTTATTAATCCGTTGCTGATCTTCTTTCCTAATTTTCACAATACATCATCGCTCTCTGTTTTATTTTTCAAAGGCAACTTGAAAGCGTTGTTCGCCGCTTCCTCGTCACACACTCTGCTAAAGTTAGCAATCACTTCCCGTGCCTGACTATGTAGCACTTTGCCCTTTAAATTCTCCATTGTTGGGATGGAATCTTATAACTTCCAACAACAAAGCAACAATAATGAAAACAGCAACAAACACCAGTAACAGCAAAAACAACAGCAACAAACAACAATAACGGCAACAATAGCAGCAAACAACTTTATAGTGGCAATAACTGAGGAAAAGCTTACAACATTCGTCCAGCATGTTACGCCTCTGAATGTCCACCAGTCGTGTGCTTGGACCCGACGCGGTCCGATGCCTCAGACGTTTCAGGTAAAACAAGTGAATTTTAAAGGGATTTCGGTGACGCGATGCATAAGATTTATGCGGTCTAACTGTAGGCTCCATAAATTCCCAGATCTAATTACAATGTTGCGATACTTCTCTAAACACTTAATACTAAGATAACTTAAAAGGCAACTGTAGAAGTAATATTCAAATGTTACATTTAATTTACTCACAGTTATGAAGTTAATATCATAAAATATAATTTCATTACAAATAATATTTATAATCACAGGTTTTCACCTAGTCTAAAACTAGATGCGGCAACCCTGTCTCGCATTCTTTGAATTCTTTTGCCGGTTGCAGTTATCCTGGTCCAATTAATACCGGCGCAGGAAACATGGTGGATGTCATCGCTTACAGTCAGAGGCGTAAAAATTGTATTTTCAATTGGAATTTGAATTGTAGTATAATGCATAAAACATACGTGTGTTACTTCACAACTCTCTTTGGAGACATTAGACTAGGCAAAAAGTAAACCCACACAAAATTAAAAACAAAGCGCCTAAGACAACTCTCATACGAACGATCACCAAACGATATTCCGCAAGTCATTCTAAGCGCTACTGACGACAATTTGGATGGCATCCGATCAGCTGATTAAGCGAACACTGCGCACCTCCGTCACTGGCCTGTTTTCTAATGAAATTACGTGTATGTACGTGTTCAAGGTATCACGATTCAATTAACTCTAAACTTTGGTCATTCTACAGGGTGGGCCAATAGTGCGTGGACGGAAGATTATGGGTTTACTAAAATATATTTTAGAAATCTGTCACTTGATAATGGTAGGGAACCTTGAGGGCTATAACAAAAGTAATTCCACTTAAATTTTGACGTTCATACAGGGTGATCCATATCAAACTTACATTTTTTAGCATGGAACCCCCTATATATTATTGCATATTTGGATTCCTTGGTCAATTCTAGTGTGACTTTATGTATCATACATGGAACTTTGAACGAACCGTTTAGGCGCAAATCACCATTTTTGGTATAAATAGGTATCAGAAAAAATTGAATATCTCAGGGATTATAAAACCTAGAAGGCCATGACTTTGCGGTATGATCAAGCATGAAACGCGTCACCTTAGGCTAGACGGATAAACTTGAATTCTTTTTGTAGTTGGAGAAATGAGTAGATTAATTAAGGAAACTTCAAACGCAGATAACTTGATTTTTTCAAATGGGAATGCCTATTTTGGTTTATAGAATCAAATGTAAAATTTGATTACGTTTCTAACGAATTTTTGATTTTCATTTTATTTCAAATTTCCAGTCAAATCGGTGTTTTTCAATTTTCCTGCGTGCAAGCAACCTAGCAGACCATGAAAAAACAACATCCCGCGAAATTGAAAATCCAAGAAAAGAGGTATTCCCTTGTAAGCGAAGAGGCGTGGCCGCCTATTCCCTTTCCTCAGTGTGTGTTTAAGATGAGGGGAGATAAGTTCAAAAATCCAAAGGTAAATTTAAAATTAAATTATAATATAAATTTAAAAGGTGCAAATGTCACCATAAAAATGAATTTTACCTTTAAACTTACATTAATGATTCAAAAAGCAAACTGAAGAAGAAACCTTGCGCTCTGTCACCTATTTGGCCTTTTTTGATATCGTGTTTGGTTGCTAAATTACAGACATTTGAAAAATGTATGATTTTGCATTGCGAGTTTTTTTGCACACTAAAAAACTTTTTTGAGAAAATCGCAAATAGTTGTCATTCATTAAGGTCTTAACTATCACCTTCTGAAATACTTTTGTATGTAGTTTGAAAAACAAGTGAGTTCTGTTCGAAATGGGAATCCGTGTTTTAACATGGCAAATACATATGTATAACTGTGGCCCAGTCCCCTTAATATGGAAGAAACCAACTAACTTAGTAGAAAGGTGCAAACAAACTAGAGTAGCGAGGCAAGATCATGAAAATTCCTTACAACACATCAGCTCTAACCGGATACAACAGCAGCAAGATATCTAATCTCAAAGAGAAACTGCGGTATGCAAAAAGTGTTTGTTCTTCACAGCTTACTAGCTATTGAGGTCTACCAGAGCTTGACAAAAGGATTAAAAATTTTAAAACAAAAGGAAAACTACCAGCGATTTTTGCTTATAGTCTATCATCTTTAGAATGAAATTTCACATTTAATGGGATAAAAAAATTAGTCACTTCCGTTTAGTTAAGTCAAAAGTGAAGATATCTCTAATTGGAGCATTCTGAACATCTATTGAAATGATTGCTCGAATTTTTTAATTACGTTATTTTGTAATTGTGTTTATTTCATGCAGTTTTCTACAAACTACATTATGTTCTACTATTCAATCAGACTGCAATTCAAGTTTGATTTTCCGTGATTTTGCTAATGAGTAGAAGTACCTACTGAAGAATTTGAAGGGTTCCACTCAAAGGTATCATTACTTTTGACTTACAGAAATGGCTACTTTTGTATAGCATTAAATGTGAACATTTATTCAGAAGACAAAGGATATTATACTGCCAGCAACAATCACTAGTAGTTTTCCTTTGATTAAATATTTTTTACTGCCTGGAAATGGGCTAATAGCTAGTAGGCTGTGAAAAATGAGCGTTTTTGTTACCGCTTTGTTTCTGGTTAGAGCTAATATTATGTTGTAAGGAATTTTCATAATCTTGCCTCGTTACTCCAGTTAGTTTGCATCTTTCTACTAAGTTAGTTGGTTTCTTCCATGTTAATGGGCTTCTGTTTATTTTTCCTGGCCTGCTAGGTTGCTTGCACGCAGAAAAATTAAAAAACACCGATTTGACTGAAAATTTGAAATAAAATGAAAACCAAAAAAGATTGATATGGAGAATGCTATATCGTTAGAAAGGTAATAAAATTTTACATTTGAGTCTTTAAGCCAAAATAGGCATTCCCATTTGAAAAAATCAAGTTATCTGTGATTGAACTTTTTTTTTCTGATACCTACTTATACCAAAAATGGTGATTAGCGCCTAAATGGTTCATTTAAAGTTTCATGTATGATACATAAAGTCACACTAGAATTCACTAAGGAATCCAAATATGCAATAATACATAGAGGGTTCCATTTAAAAAAATGTAAGTTTGATATGAATCACCCTGTATAAACGTCAAAATTTAAGTGAAAATATTTTTACGTTATAGCACTCAAGGGTCCCTACGATCATCAAGCGACAGATTTTTGAAATATTTTTTTAGTAAGCCCACAATCTTCCGTCCAAGCACTATTGGCTCACCCTGTATATGGCACTCTACACTCGACAATTAGCTGCCATTAAATTGAATTTAAGAAGTACCTACTTACTAAGTACATCAAATAAACATTTCTGAACATAGGAGTTTTCTCAGAAAGTGAAAAACTGTTATAAGCTTTATTGAGCTACAGTTACTAAAATTTCAATGGGCTCTTGATTATCAGTATTCATGGTTAAACAATCTAAACATTGTAAGCGAAAAACAATAATATATCAACATTTTCGCCTATGAAATTGCTTCTTCTATCTGAAAAAATTTGACCAGCAGCCAGCAGCACTAAATACCGGGTTATTCACGTTATTCGACACGGAGCATTATGGCTAAAGCATTTGATGAAAAAGAAAATAATAATTTCGGATGGATAGGGACCCTTTGAGGATACATTTTAAAAATATTTTCATGTTATACACCGTGTCCCCAAAACACGCAATGTATCAAAGTTATGTTATTTCAAATAGCACACGCAGTATATTATTGCATATTCAGATTCCTTGGTGAATTCCAGTGTGCCTTTATATATCATACATGGGACTTCAAGCGCACCGTTTAAGTGTAAATCACCATTTTCGGTATAAGTAGATGTCAGAAAAAAATTGAATATCACAGAGATTATAAAATTGAGAAGGCTGTAACTTTGCCGTATTACTAAGTATGAAATGCTTCACCTTAGGTTAGACGGTCAAATTTGAATTACGTTTGTGCTAGGAGCAATCGGTCGATTTATTAAATAACTCCAATCAGAGATAACTTGATTTTTTCAAATGGGAATTGCTACTTTTTTTATAGAATCAAATGTAAAATTTGATAGTTTTTCTAATGATATAAGGTTGTGAATATCAATCTTTGGTAGATTTCATTTAATTTCGAATTTTCAATCAAATCGGTGTTCCTCAATTTTCCTACCCATAAGCAACCTAGCAGACCATGAAATATAAACAAAAACGTTCAAATAAGAGAAAACAAGCAACTTATAATTAAGGATCCAGACGAGTATAGAGTACAGAGAAGATTATAAAAATTCCTCACAACAAATCAACTCTAACTAGAAACAACGAAGGCAACATATCTAAGATCAAAGATCATCTCTACGATCTTACTAATAGGTACTGAAGAATTTCCAGACCTCTAGCCAGATGTATAGTTACTTTTGTGTTGACAGAATTGAATACTTTTTTTACACATTTTATTCTGAAGATAATAATAAACTGCCTACAACAATCGCTAGTAATTTTTCGTTCATTTCAAACTTTTTAATTTTGGTAATTGGTAATAGGCAATCTCTTGTACATTGCCGTAACTAATATGCCGAGAAATATATCCCTTTTTGTCGTACTCCACCTTCTCTTTGACCCTAGGCCGTTATTTTTGCTTAGAGTTGATTTGTTGTAAGTCATTTTTATAATCTTGTCTCTTTAGTCTAGTTCCTCTGTATTTTTCTAATAAGTTAGTTGTTTTCTTCTATCGATCTTAACAGGTTTTTGTTTATATTTCACGGTCTGCTAGGTTGCTTATAGGTAGGAAAATTGAAAAACACCGATTTATTTGAAAATTTGAAATTAAACGAAAACTACCAGAGATTGATAGAGTTATAACTTTATACCATTGGAAAGGCTATTAAATTTTACATTTAATCGTATAAAAAAATAGGTATTCCCATTTGAAAAAATCAAGCTATCTCTGATTGATGTTTCCTTAAATAATCGAACGATTTCTCCAAGCAACAACGTAATTCAAATTTGACCGTCTAACCTAAGCTGGCACATTTCATGCTTAGTAATATGCCAAAGTCACAGCCTTCTAAATTTTATAATCTCTAAGATATTCAATTTTTTTTTCTGGCATCTACTTATACCAAATATGGTGATTTACACCTAAAGGATTCGCTTTAGCTCCCATGTGTGATACATAGAGTTACACTAGAATTCACCAGGGTTTCTGAATATGCAATAATATATAGGGTGTCCTATTTAAAAAAACCTAACTTTGACACGTTTCGTATTTTGAGGAACCCTGTAGAACATGAAAATATTTTTAAAATGTAGTCCGAAATTATTATTTTCTTTTTCATCGGACACTTTAGTCATAATGCTCCGTGTCGAATAACGTGAATAACTCGATACAGTTGTCCACTGAAAACACTCGTCGGTGGAGCCGACAAGAATTTTAGAGCAACCCTTCTCAAAAAGAGAAATGGACTAGAATTTCGGTAAGAATAAATATCTGCGTTTCTTTGCAACCTTGGCTCCGATAAGTAGACTTCTTAGCTTATGGTAAGCTATCGCCATCATCTATATCGCAAAATGACACTTCGTCGCTTGCAGTTAGGTTCACTGAGAGCGTCCTATCGAAACCCGTTTTTTTTACCGAAACTAAGCCGTAACCGAAAGTTCGGTCGGACATTACCACCATTTGGTTCAATTCTGCACGTGAAGAATCTTTGTTCTCTCTGGGTGCCGTATCAACTAATTGACGAGCAGACTTGGTGCTGGGAGATCCTGAACAAGTTTTGTAACGGACAATCTCCGTATGTAAAGAACATCGTAACAGATGAGGAGAGTTGGCCGTACTATTACGATGTGCCGACCAAGACACAAAACAAAATATGGACCTTTGATACAGGATACACCCGTAGCTTTCAGAAAACCCCGATATGTAAAGAAGAAAATGATTATTATGAAAATTGAATACAGCAGCTATTGGCGCCCACTACGTCACCTGGTGGTTGTTTCAGAAAGTCAAAATACGATTTGTAGTGTTTTTACTTGAGCATCATCTACAAAATGATTACTAAAACGATTAGACGGAGGCTATATCCCTATCGGGCGGCAATTGTTTCTGAAACTCACAGCACACTTGTCAGAATACTTGTTTTACTGATATCTCTGGTTTGAAAATAGCTAGGAAGTTGAATCTTTCGCTGACTTTTTAAGAATTTTGTCCTCTATAGATTTCTGTTAAAAGACATATAGCATACCATTTCAAATTTTCGTAATAATGCGTGATAAGTTATGATGTCAAATACCGCCCTGTAGCTACTGAGTCAAGATAGACTTGGACAATTTTTATGTAACAGATTATTAGGTAAAAACAGCTCCTTTCAAACGAAACCTAGCTTGTTTAATGCCGTTAATATACCTTTATTTGCATAATTTTTGAGAAAAAGTCGTTTTTCTGATTGACCGTAACAGTTGCGCCACCTAGCGGCTATTTGCGGAACTTGAAATTAATTTCTAGCGATTTCTCTTAGTAGATTTACCTAATAATATTTTTTGCTCGAAGTAATACGATTTACCAAAATATTGCCGGCGTCCATTCTTATTAGGTTACCCTGCACATTGTGGGCACTTTTACGGGGTACCTCGGTTTTTTTTTTGAAGATAGAGAGTTCTAGACCGCCGCGTTCTAGACCGCCGCGTTACAGCGTTCCATTGTATTGTTAGAGAACGCCGGACCGCCGCGTTCTCTGTTTGACCGGGCCTTAAAGATGCCGTCAACAAAATTATCATGGCCCTCTTGGTTTCCGAGAAACAGGGTGAAATCGAAAAAATATCGATTTTGGAACCACCCTCGTATCTCGGTTGTCTTTTATCTTATTGAAAAGTCTAAAACAGGGTCTTATAGAATTTTTTCTGTAGAATATATCCAGTGGTGTAGTTTTTTTTCTTGCTCTTAACCATTATTCAGATGAAGCAAACATATTTTTTTAAATGGAACACCCTGCATATTATTTTTGAAGTCAATCGGAGATAATTCAAGCTCTTCAAAAATATATATTAGTATTAAGTTATTTTGAAAATTACGCTAAAAATTTGATTTTTTCATTTTTTACTTTATTTGTAGCAGTAGGCCAGGACTAATCTATTAAAAACAATATCCAAGTAAACAATTATTAAGATACAAGATACTCAATACTTTTAAACTCAATTATTTAATTGTATTTTATACGCTCTATTAACTACTATTTGTGATAATGTTCAATAAATATTACTTATTGTAGTCCATCTATTACATTACTTAAAACCAAACATTATATCTGAAGAATCTCAACACAATATTAGATTTGAAGGAATCAAAATAAAAACTAAAAACATCGAGGAGCTTTTAGAGATATTGGTTCAACTTGGAGACTATTTTCTGGAATGCAAATCTATGGCAAAATTTCTTATTCTTTTAATGGCCATTTAAAAGAATTATAGGTCTCTTTCGTATTATGGCGATTAAGTATTGCCAAACTAGGATCATGTGCAAATGTTGAAGTATTTTAAACTTGTATAGATGGTAATTTTGTTTTTTTAGAATTCTTTCTGCAGTTGATTTTGATACCCCTACAGCTTCTTCTATGTGCTTACAAGATGATGAAGGCGTTGCTTCTATGCAACCTAATACGTTTGTTTCCCTTTGCTCCCTATTCTCCTTGAAATAAGTTTTAGGATGGGGTTGAATAAAGGATCCGTACCTAACTATATTTATTTTTTGACGAGCAAATATATCTGGAAACGGTTCCTGTCTCTCTGGGTATCTAAGCTGCCCTTATTATAGAAAATCGACAATAATTAAAATAAAAACACAGAAAGAACAAAGCTATATTTAATAAAAATATAAACAAAAACCGACAGTCTCGCAATTTTTTTAAAGATTTGCTTTTTTTGTTTTTAATATATGTCATAGCCCACTATTATACTCAAATTATAATAACACAATCATCATTTTAATGAGACATTATTGTTTAAAAAAAAAAGGTATTTTGATCCTGTTTTTTTCGAATTTGAGTAGGAAGTCTCTTGTAGAGTAATAAGTGCTTAGATGCTTATTATTTATATTTTATTGACCATGGCCTACTGCTACAAATATAGTAAAAAATGAAAAAATCTAATTTTGAGCGCAATTTTCAAAATAACTTAATACTAATATATATTTTTGAAGAGCTTGAATTATTGCCGATTGACTTCGAGATCAGGGTGTTCCATTTGAAAAAATATATGTTTGCTTCATAACTGAAAAATGGTTAGAGCAAGAAAAATCAAACTACACCACTGGATTCTACAGAAAAAATTCTATAAGACCCTGTTTTAGACTTTTCAATAAGATAAAAGACAACCGAGATACGAGGGTGGGCCCAAAATCGATAATTTTCGACTTCACCAAGAGGGCCATGATAATTTTGTTGACGGCATCTTTAGTTTCACAAAAAAGTAGCACACTGTCGCGAAAACCGCAACTCTCTATCTTCAAAAATAACCGAGATACCCCGTAAAAGTACCCAAAATGGGACACCCTGTACACAGACTGGATAATTTTCGATTTTCTTTGTTAATCGTATTTTGCTCTATCCTGTAAGATGTAATGGTGGGGGAATATCCAAAAAGTGTTTATTTAAATGGCCATAACTTTGGTATAAGTTAACGGAATTGAACACGCTGAGTCTCGTTTGAAAGAGCTATTGTTACCTAATAATCTGTTACCAAAATTTTGAATTGTATGTTATATCTCTTTTAACATAGATATATACAGGACAAAATTCTTAATAAGTGAGTACAAGACTCAACTTCCTAGCTATTTTCAAACCGAAGATATCAGTAAAAAAAGTATTATGACAAGAGAGCTGAGTTTCAGAAACAATTGCTGCCCTATAGGGATATAGTCTCCATCACAACGTTTTAGTAATCATTCTATTGATAATACCTAAGAAAAAGTACTAGAAATCATATTTTGACTTTCTGAACTAATAACCAGGGGGCGTAATAACCCACATGATGGTAGAATTTATAATATACCATTATTTGCATATTTTTTGAGAAAAAGCCGTTTTTCTGATTGATCTTAACAGTTACGCCCCCTAACGGCTACTTGCGAACCTTGATAATAATTTCCAGCGATTTCTCTTAGCCGATTTACTTAATAATATTTTTTACTCGAAGTTATATGATTAACGGTTATCAAGATATTGCTGGCGGCCATTCTTATTAGGCCACCCTGTACATAAAAACGTCTTTTGATAACTTTGAAATCGTGCTACTTCGTTGGAGCTACCACTTCTTTGTTGGAGCTTCCTTTACTTCTTCAATTATGAAATATTATTAGCAGTGCGATTTCAATTTGACCTTTCAGGCTTTCAGGTGTAGCACAGTTTAGGTGGTACGCTTCAGACATTGGTTTCCAAATTAGTGGACGCTTCTCCCTAGGTAGGTGTGATGAGATTCTTTGAGAAATACGCCTTCGCAGTTCACGCCCAGGCACAATAAATATGAGGACAATACCATTTTTGCTATTCCGAAAAGTCAAATAGTCTCCAAAACAACTTGTATTTTCCAGACGGTGAAATCGAAGCTTTTGCTCTTGGCATAATCATGATTGGAAATTCTTATTAAAAAAACGTCTAAAAGAAAATTCAAGTTCTTGGGCTAAGATGTAGATAAAAAACAAATTAAATAAATACATACTTCAATAATTAACTAAAACTTTAAAACAAAATCAGGTAAACAATATCATTCTAACATACTGCCGTCGTTTAGTAAAACTTCTTTGTCAATTATGCCTAAATCTACACAGGCGACTAAGGCAGCACCTTGTTCTGCAAATTTTTTATTTTTTTCCCTGAAACAAAAAGAAAATATTTACGTCACTTTTATATATTATAATTTTTATATATTATATAGTGTTTTCACAACCTGCAAAGACAATTGCTACTATGGCCCCATAGCATACAATACCCAAATTTTATCACAGTCCATGCAGCGGTTACTGAGATTACGAGACTAGAGAAACGCTGACAGGTAGACAGACCGAAGGAAATGAAGGACGTGGATTTTCGTTAAGTAGATATCGTAAAACGCCCAAAAAGTGTATTATCTACGTTACGTTACGATCTGGCAACATTGCGGCACTAGGTGGGAGAGATGGCAACATAGCGGCACCAGACGAGAGGGACAGCGAGGATAGACAGGGGACAGCCGTCAGCTGTCAAGAAGATTTCCGATGATGGCGGTCTGACGTTAACATGTATTAAATGTATTATAACTTTTCCTTCAAATAAACCACTAAAAAGTACAGACCATAAATAATTAGCGACGAGAGACCATAAAGAGACCAGTTTCACGCAACACACGAGTACTATCTCAAAATCGAAAATTTTTGCTATCACAATACTCCCCTCACCCCTCACCTATCGGTGTACAACTTTTTATATTGCATTTGGGCGAATTTCTATGGGCAGCAAGCAAAAAACAGTACCTAGGGAACTATCAAAACTTCTGATTGAACAGTTAGACGATGGCAGAAAGATGTTAAACAATTCTGCTTCACATACAACATCTGCAACTAAAGAAAAAGTTTAGCTGTTCATCATGGATCTCATATGCAATAGTGTAATGTTGTATCGCGATTTGAAAGGATTGCTGTAGACGCCTTACGCTCTACCGACAATTTGGAAACAGATATTTTCTCTTTGTATTTGTGCCTTACCTACTAAAACCTTGTAGCAGAGGCGTTTCTTATTTAGTCTTGCTAGACAATTCTTCACAACGAAGTGGCACAGACTAGCCAACTACCAAACGATAGATTCAAAAAACATTTATTAGATTCTCCCAATATCCTCCACCTGATTTTCTATACATTCTAATGTAGTCATTTCTACACTGTAATTGTCTATTTTTTTCATCTTGTTTAGTTACTTTCTTCAATGTCCATCTATCGCTAAGGTATTTTTTGATCTATTGCGGCGTTGTCATGTTACAATTGATTTTCATTAAATTTATAATTTCCCAAGGCGGTAAATAATAAGTCAAAGTTAATTTGTTGCTTTAGTTTTTCTTAATTTAATAATTGCACCGATAGCTGTTCCGATGTACTGTGTATACGATTTTGGATGGTTTAAACACGCGCGAATAAGTTTTTTTTTCAAATGAATTAAATTGTGATGTATTGTAGAAGTCAAATATATACGAGTTGTTTACATTTCTTTCAGGTCTCAATCAGTGTCGACACTTCTATAGTGCAGTTACGCTATTATGTAGACCTGAGTAATGATAAAACCGTAATTATCCATACAGAATATATATTATAATAATTCATAAAGTGGTAGGAGATCACAATAATCGAAAATACCAATTTGCAATAGATAAAAGCAAAATAAATTGATCTATTTATTGTATATTAACATCGGATTATACAGACATATATAATTTTAACTACACTAATGACCGTGCGAGCACCCTACCCAAAGCAGCAAAAAATGCTGAAAGGGATAAAGTCATCCGACTTGTCAGGCGTCTTGTGAAGGATTAAGGGGTTCTTTGTAGTGTCGGCACTTGGTAAAAGCACAAAAAATGTAAACAGCTCTTATATTTCTGAAGTGTACTATACTTACGACAATTTCCAATTAATGTTACTGTTTTTTTAATATATACTATTTCATTGAAATCGAAGCACCTAGTAATATATTTGGTCGTATAATGTTTCTATGTTTGCCTCGTTGCCAAGTTATAATTCAATTTTACAAAATCATAAAAAGTTTTCCCGCCTTGTACATTTTATTTGAAAGTTTTTCTACCCTACAAACCTTGAAGTGACTTCTTGAATTAAGGAATTACAATACCTGAAATAATTATGTCAACCAGTTTGGCGGAATTAAATTTTTTCAACAGCAACAATATCATATTTTAATAAGTGTGACCGTTAGAGGGGTTTAGTGATTTGGACTTTGCCGTAATAGCTTCATTGGTCGTATGATTAGAATCATGATTACAATCCTTCAGATAAATGTATGTACGCCAACAAAAGCATTTGTGAGGATTTGTACAGACTTACCAGTAAGTGGAACTATATTTCTTTCCCTCCAATATCATAATGGCTCTGAACAGCTTATCCTCATTGAATATCTTATATTTAGGATTGTGAAATTTGTTCTTCCCACAATATGCAATGATCTTTGTCTTCGGCAATTCAGTATCATCCGTGTAATTAGACCTGATGAATGCGCACTTCATAGCAACATCAACTGACTCAGTGTCAATTTCTGTCATCTTTCGTTTGCGCTGTGGGTCCAGTCGATCTGGTGCCACATCACGTCTGCCGAGCATGCCCTTGGACATGTGTTCTAGTTGTTTTTTGTGACAATAATCGCCGTAACCCCATATTGAGCTGAAAATAATGTTCTATTTAACATAAAAAATGAAGCTGACTGTTTGTAAATGTCTTATCTAAACGCGATTACTGTTACTTTAATAAACATTTATTATACCTTGTTACCACAAGCGAACTCATTCTGTGATTGTCTCTCTGTCTCTGTACTTGACATTAATAGTGACGTTTCGTCCACCTCTGCAGCATTTATCAAAGTGCATAATTTAAGAAAAATTTAATGTTGAATATACAGGGTGTTCAAAAAGTCCCGGACCGGATGAATAACTTGGGAAGTATGGGCCACACAAAAAAGTGGTCAAGAGTAAAGTCGTAGGAAATTTTCCGAGCTATCCGATCGTGACCTTGACGGTGACCTTGAGCTTGACCTTTAAGGTGATTTCAAGGTCAAGTTTATTTTTTTAAATAGAAACCCCATTTTTTGACACCGGAAATGAAAAGTACTGAAAATTTTACGCCCAGATTATGAATTTACCTCTTGAGAAATTTGACCTTGAACGGTTAGGTCAAAGTTAAAGTCAAATTGTGATGTGCAGGGCATCTTGAGAAGCAGGGGTCACACAAAAAAATGGTCAAAGGTAATGTCGTAGGAAATTTTCTGAGCTATCCGATGGTGACTTTGATGGTGACCTTAAGCTTGACCTTCAAGGTCATTTCAAGGTCAGGTTGATTTTCTTCGATGGAAACCCCTATTTTTGACACCGGAAATGAAAAGTACGGAAAATTCTACGACCAGATTATGACCTCTTGAAAAATTTGACCTTGAACGGTTAGGTCAAGGTCAAATTGTGAAGTGCAAGGTATCTTGAGACGTAGGGGACACACAAAAAAATGGTCAAGGGTAAAGTCGTAGTAGCTTTGCCGGGCTCTCCGATGATGATCTTGATAGTGACCTTGTCTTTGACCTTCAAGGTCATTTCAAGATCAAGTTGATTTTCTTAAACAGAAACCCCCCTATTTTTGACACCGGAAATGAAAATTACGCAAAATTTTACGACCAGAGCGTGACTTTGACTTCATGAAGAATTTGACCTTGAACGGTTAGTCAAGGTCAAATTGTGACATGCAAGGTATCTTGGTAGTGGTCACACAAAAAATGGTCAAGCGTAAGGTTGATATCCGATGATGACCTTGAAGGTCAAAGTCAAGGTCACCATCAAGGTCATAATCGGATAGTCCGGAAAATCTCCTATGACCTTACTCTTGACAATTTTTTGTGTGACCGCTACTTCCCAAGATACCCTGCATGTCACAATTTGACCTTGGCTAACCGTTCAAGGTCAAATTCTTCAAGAGGTCAAAGTCATGATCTGGTCGTAAAATTTTGCGTAATTTTCATTTTCGGTTCTATTTAAGAAAATCAACTTGACCTTGAAATGACCTTGAAGGTTAAAGTCATGGTCACCATCAAGGTCATAATCGGATAGTCCGAAAATCTCCTACGACCTTACCCTTGATTATTTTTTGTGTGATCCCTACTTCCCTAGATACCCTGCAAGTCATAATTTGACCTTGGCTAACCGTTCAAGGTCAAATTCTTCAAGAGGTCAAGGTCATGACCTGGTCGTAAAAATTTACGTAATTTTCATTTCCGGTGTCAAAAATAGGGGTTTCTATTTAAGAAAATCAACTTGACCTTGAAATGACCTTTAAGGTCAAGCTCAAGGTCACCATCAAGGTCATAATCGCATAGTCCGGAAAATCTCCTACGACCTTACCCTTGACCATTTTTTGTGTGACCCCTACTTCCCAAGATACCCTGCATGTCACAATTTGACCTTGGCTAACCGTTCAAGGTCAAATTCTTCAAGAGGTCGAAGTCATGATCTGGTCGTAAAATTTTGCGTAATTTTCATTTCCGGTGTCCAAAATAGGGGTTTCTATTTAAGAAAATCAACTTAGCCTTGAAATTACCTTGAAGGTCAAGCTCAAAGTCACCATCAAGGTCACTATCGGATAGCTCGGAAAATTTGCTACGACTTTACCCTTGACCATTTTTTTGTGTGGCCCCTACTTCCCAAGTAATTCATCCGGTCCGGGACTTTTTGAACACCCTGTATATAAAGCTGATATTGAGTTCGTGCTCCAAAAGTCGGTAATCCTGAAGACCTGTAATATCGGGCGGCCCTTCCTAAATTCGGAATATTGATAGCTCAGGTGTCGACTTGGCACAGCCCGTCAATACTTGCCACTACCGTAACCATGCGAGAGAAATTTAGAAAAACAGAATAATAATAATAATGCGGATAAATGATCTTTCTTTTTTAGAGCTGAAATACGAGCAGCCAAGGAATTTGGCCTCACGCTCAACTCCACGCCGTCCATTACGGAATTTGCTATTCATAAATAAAAAGCCCACATTATATAAAGCCGAAGTCGACTTTTTTCTAAGATTTCATAAACAAAAACCGATGCATAGTATCTTGTACAAGGATCTAGAAGACTATGGCTTCTCTGAGCAGTTGACCTTCTCTTTCCAAAGGTCTAGTGAATTGAAGTCGTAGTCCGAGGACCCGATACGTGTAGTTTCGCTATGTTATCATTCTAAGGGGAAGATTAAACTAAAAAGTAACCTCCAATTATCGCTATTTATACCCAACGTGTTCTAATTACTCGTATATGTTACCTGTCGGAGGGACACGTCAGATAATCCCGTAATCTCTAATAGCGTTTTCGACTTACTGCCCTGATTTTAACCACGACTGCACTACAGTGCGCATTGAAAAGTCGTCTGGTGCCCAGAAGTGCAATAAATCTGAACTGGTCGCCTTATTCATTTATTCTATTTATCGACATAAAAACTAACAGCATTTTGTGCAATATGGCTTTTGCACTAAAATGAATATATATCTATATCGGTAAATACTTATGTATATCTTGTTGTATCTCTTCTTCCGTCAGTTTATGAGTAACACCTTCAACAAATATTCGTATTTTTGGGACACCCTCAGCCGTTGTTTGCAATAATTTAACTAGATATGCTTCAATTTCCTCAACATCCGAAGATGGTATTCGCAGTTCTTCCAACTACACTTTCCGCACCTTTCGTAACCTATCGTAGCATCAATGCTACTATGTATACTACCCCACTAACCAGTTCTTAATTCAAAAAATTATTTTCTCTGACAAATAAAATAGGTTATAATTAATATTTTATAGACGTCAAAAATGCACTGAAATCTCCACGAGCTCAGTGAGTCCGTGGCGATAATTTGCACTCAAGTGCAATTAAGCGGATAAGTCGAAAACAAAAAACCACACTAGTTTAGCGCTCAAATCTAAGACGAACATAATTTTGACACTCAGTTCCTATGAGTGAAGTGATAGGGTAATAAATCGAAAACGCTATAAGAAACCAAAGCAAATAAGGGCATATTTTCTATTGACCCTTTATCTCTGTTCATTATGTTACCTATCCTCTTTGTAATTTCCAAGGTTTTATATGCATCTAGTATCTTAAGGTTACATAAATTTGACCTTGGCTAACCGTTCAAGGTCAAATTCTTCAAGAGGTCAAGGTCATGACCTGGTCGTAAAAATTTACGTAATTTTCATTTCCGGTGTCAAAAATAGGGGTTTCTATTTAAGAAAATCAACTTGACCTTGAAATGACCTTTAAGGTCAAGCTCAAGGTCACCATCAAGGTCATAATCGCATAGTCCGGAAAATCTCCTACGACCTTACCCTTGACCATTTTTTGTGTGACCCCTACTTCCCAAGATACCCTGCATGTCACAATTTGACCTTGGCTAACCGTTCAAGGTCAAATTCTTCAAGAGGTCGAAGTCATGATCTGGTCGTAAAATTTTGCGTAATTTTCATTTCCGGTGTCCAAAATAGGGGTTTCTATTTAAGAAAATCAACTTAGCCTTGAAATTACCTTGAAGGTCAAGCTCAAAGTCACCATCAAGGTCACTATCGGATAGCTCGGAAAATTTGCTACGACTTTACCCTTGACCATTTTTTTGTGTGGCCCCTACTTCCCAAGTAATTCATCCGGTCCGGGACTTTTTGAACACCCTGTATATAAAGCTGATATTGAGTTCGTGCTCCAAAAGTCGGTAATCCTGAAGACCTGTAATATCGGGCGGCCCTTCCTAAATTCGGAATATTGATAGCTCAGGTGTCGACTTGGCACAGCCCGTCAATACTTGCCACTACCGTAACCATGCGAGAGAAATTTAGAAAAACAGAATAATAATAATAATGCGGATAAATGATCTTTCTTTTTTAGAGCTGAAATACGAGCAGCCAAGGAATTTGGCCTCACGCTCAACTCCACGCCGTCCATTACGGAATTTGCTATTCATAAATAAAAAGCCCACATTATATAAAGCCGAAGTCGACTTTTTTCTAAGATTTCATAAACAAAAACCGATGCATAGTATCTTGTACAAGGATCTAGAAGACTATGGCTTCTCTGAGCAGTTGACCTTCTCTTTCCAAAGGTCTAGTGAATTGAAGTCGTAGTCCGAGGACCCGATACGTGTAGTTTCGCTATGTTGTCATTCTAAGGGGAAGATTAAACTAAAAAGTAACCTCCAATTATCGCTATTTATACCCAACGTGTTCTAATTACTCGTATATGTTACCTGTCGGAGGGACACGTCAGATAATCCCGTAATCTCTAATAGCGTTTTCGACTTACTGCCCTGATTTTAACCACGACTGCACTACAGTGCACATTGAAAAGTCGTCTGGTGCCCAGAAGTGCAATAAATCTGAACTGGTCGCCTTATTCATTTATTCTATTTATCGACATAAAAACTAACAGCATTTTGTGCAATATGGCTTTTGCACTAAAATGAATATATATCTATATCGGTAAATACTTATGTATATCTTGTTGTATCTCTTCTTCCGTCAGTTTATGAGTAACACCTTCAACAAATATTCGTATTTTTGGGACACCCTCAGCCGTTGTTTGCAATAATTTAACTAGATATGCTTCAATTTCCTCAACATCCGAAGATGATATTCGCAGTTCTTCCAACTACACTTTCCGCACCTTTCGTAACCTATCGTAGCATCAATGCTACTATGTATACTACCCCACTAACCAGTTCTTAATTCAAAAAATTATTTTCTCTGACAAATAAAATAGGTTATAATTAATATTTTATAGACGTCAAAAATGCACTGAAATCTCCACGAGCTCAGTGAGTCCGTGGCGATAATTTGCACTCAAGTGCAATTAAGCGGATAAGTCGAAAACAAAAAACCACACTAGTTTAGCGCTCAAATCTAAGACGAACATAATTTTGACACTCAGTTCCTATGAGTGAAGTGATAGGGTAATAAATCGAAAACGCTATAAGAAACCAAAGCAAATAAGGGCATATTTTCTATTGACCCTTTATCTCTGTTCATTATGTTACCTATCCTCTTTGTAATTTCCAAGGTTTTATATGCATCTAGTATCTTAAGGTTACATAAATCTACCTTACGTTCACTTTCAAAAACGTGTTTGTCCTATGTAACGATTTACTAAAATTGTTACAGCTGATTTCATTGATTCCACACCTACCAAGTTTATCAACCTTATATAGATCTTTGGTTGGATTGGAAACTTTGAGTTTTCTTCTAAGCGGAGGGGTAATCAGGTATTTTTAATTACCTACTTAAAGTTGTTTTTACCTAGTTAATCATGCTTGGCAATGGTTACTTTTTAATTCTCTTGTAAGGGGTTTCTTCAATGGGTTTGACGACTGGAGAGAAATAGAACTTTTTGTAGAATTTTGTAGAATACTGGCCGGCAACCTTCACAGATGTATACTTAGTAGGAAATTTGGACGACTGCCTCCGAAAATGTCGGCAGGTGGCCCTAAGGCTAACCACCCGACGAGCCCTATCGTCAGGTTCGACCATCCTAGACGAAAACCATTCACACCGGACCGGTTTCGGAATCTGGCGCTGGGCAGACACGTAGCCCCGGAGGTTACAAAATCATTTATATATTTCTAAACCGTTGAAACTATTATGTTACAATTACTAGGCTACGAGCTTAGAAAAAACCGTCTCATTAAAGTTTGGGGATGGTCAATTATTGGGTAAGATATTCAAGGGGTCGAAACAAATTTAAACAAAAATTTCAGGGTTTCTAGGTATCCACTATCTAAGTTCTAAGTATTGCTCATTAAAATAATTGACAAATAAATAATATTAACATTTTAACAAAGCAGAGTTTTCACCCCCACCCACCCATCAACCGGAACCCCTCGACACCATTGGAACTGGCCACCGAGTATTAGAACAAAAAATAGTAGGTGGAACTGGCACTGTTGTCTTTTTGAAAACGAGTTTTCATGATAAATCGATTACATGATTTCAAAAGTGTCGGTAGCTTCAAGGTAGAAAAACACCGGTACATGCCGAAACGGGTTTCGGACTAATTCCTTGCCAGGACAGCGTAATCTAACATCTAAGTTAAGCATATGAGTACTCAAAGGTTGATAAATACCAGGATGTCGTAATGGAGAGTCATTGATGTATTTGCAACTTCGGCTGAACATACTCTCTATTTGGAAGGATAGAGTACCAGCGTCGCCACGGAGATCAATATAATCCAACTATACGGCGAATCCTATTATAAAGTCAGAACTGCCACGAGTACAACGAATGCGAGAGGGGATTGTGTATGAACATTATAATAAACACTGAAAATATATTCATAGAAACTTCAGTATTGAAAATTTTGCCGTTTCACCGTAGAGATTTAGAACTTCAATTGAAGAGTCTAATTTTTTGGTACCGTACTATAGAGGAAATTCTGAAACCGTGTTAGAAAAATGAGTGCCCAATTATAAATAAATTCTCAGTAGGTTGTGAAAACTTTTTTCAAGTTGATAGTTCATGAGATAACAGATATTAAACTTTGGGTGCAGTAAACATCTATTGTTTTAAGGGTCATGTCCTATATAACTTTTGCAATGGCATAATGGCTGTCAATCATTACAAAAATTTCTGTATCGGAAAACACGATGCTTGGTGCACTGAGAACTTAGGTAAAATTCACAAAGCTGAGCATAAAGTTCTTCAACTCATTACTATATAGCGCCAAGGAATCCATATCACTTTATCAGTAATTGTTTGAAACATTTTTAATAAGAACCTATTGCTATTTGTTTTATTTATTTTTATTTATCTCTTTCAGGTTCAAATTAGACACTGATTTTTCTAACATGAAGCATTACCTCAATAGCTCTATACGAAAATATCAGCCTCTATCGATCACAATACTAATAGTATTTTTAATAAATAAAGCATATTCAACCACATTTTAATAAAAGTGAATGTCACTAACCATATCTGACCTAGTGTTTGGCACTCTAAAAACTTCTTTCCTCTTGGAGTTTCTTGCAATTCTTTCAACATATTTTGCACACAGTACTTTGTATTGCTTGGTGAGTTATCATAATCAATTGAATACTTCAAATAATTCATTATAACTTCTTCTAGATCTAGTAATCCTTCTTGCCTAAATATAGAACAGTTTCCTTGAGCTGCTCTAGCAATCATAACACTGCTAGCTCCACACTGGGCTTTAAATTGGAGAATGTCCTTGTAATTTTCTATTTCTCTGGAACCACCACTAGAAATTTTGATATGCAAGTGAAAATTAAGACAAAATGGCGAAAATGACTTAATTATTTATTAACGACTTACTTTGCTATTACTGGAATACGTACAGCTTCAGCAACTTTTTTTATTGTCTCACATCTGTTTGGATGCTGTGGTCTCTCAGCTATTGTTCTTCCATGCACCTGAAAATTCAGTCATTCCATTATGTATCTTATTTTATTTGTCTAGCTGATTGAAAAACTACACACACTACTAGCGTTATTGATACATTATTCATGCTATAGTAAAAATAGTATTTGTAACAAAAAACAGTATTTGAAACATCAAAAAATCCCCACTGGTATATTATTTTTTCTGGTTAGTTGCTGCTGTTGTTGCGCACCTGTTTGTGACGACAGGTGGTTCCTACTCGTTAGTAAAATGATTCATCTGACCAGTACATAGATAGCTTCGCTGTTGGTAGTATATCCTCTGTAACATCTAATATGTCATATAGGTAGCAATTATCTGTCGCTGAAGCACACCATTTTTATATTTGCTTATGAAATTTCCCATTAAAATTCTATTGACCACTATTTCACTAAGGAGTTTTATAATATAAGAAATAATGTCGAGGTTTTGATTTGTTTTTGAAAATATGGTTGTAATACATATTTTTTCCAGAATCATTGTGGCAACTCAGTTGAAAACTCCTCTCTACAAACAGTACAAACTGTAAGTGGTACATTGGATATATTTACATTTTGTGCTGCAACTGTATTAGGGGTGGTAAGGGATTTTCTCGCTTAGTAGGATTTGCGCCCCTGGTTTGAGGGAATCAAATGTCTCGATCTACATTTTTTCAGCCTGCATCAAGGCTCTGTGGAAAGTCAGAGGTTTCTTGTTCGTCACATTTAAGGGATTCCTATTATCAAATTTCATTTGTGTCAGACCAGTCCAGCCTGGAATATATTATCTGTATAGCCTTGACAGATTAAATTTATAGTTGCCTACACATTTATCGTAGTAGTATTTATCCAAACGCCTGCACATTTATCGTAGTAGTATTTATCCAATTTATCAAACGTCTAGCCAGTCAGCATTTTTTGATTCCCATATTGAGCATGAGATGACTAAATTGTTGAGACTGTAAAGATAGTAGGCTTACTTAAACATATTTCAGAAATATGTTATTTGATTCTGGTAAGCAGCCTTGAGGGCTACAGTCCTAAAATAGGTTTACTTGAACTTTTATCAGTGAGTAGTTAAATTTAAAAGCAAATTATTGGTATTAGGAAATTATGTGCTTGAATCAGACTACAGAAATAAAATTTACCAGCTTAATTTTTCATGTGTTTTGTACTGCTGCGAGTACTGCTGTCTTAACATATCACTATAGGAGAAATCAAATAATTTAAAGACAACTTTAAATTGTTATACTTATAATATTTATAATATTTGCAATGTAAAACAATTTATTAAAAGGTGAACAATTATATGTTTTGTTGATTTTTATACTTTATGTATACATATTTACAACTTAAAACAATTTATTAAAAGGTGAAACAAATATATGATACGCTTTATTTCTCATATAATCCCTTGGATTCACGGACCCGAGGTGTTCTTCTAGCGACCTTGACCCGTCACAAAAGCTTAACAAATTATCTTATATTTTATATATGACAATGTCCCCAAATATTTTCCCTCCCTCTCGTGTTACTATTTAACAGTTGCACAAGGACACACTTGAGTATTACTTTCGTCTAGTGTACACCTGAGAGACGGCCCTAAATATAGTGTGCCAGTCCGGCCATCTACGCGAAGTCGTGTGAAATGTTCCAGAACTCCTCAGGAACTCATATTCACTACCTGCATATTTGGGAGGAAAGTAGGTAATCAAAATCAATTTATTTTGTTTCTTAACGTTTAGTATTAAACCTAATTCAGTATGACCATGCAACAGCTTGAGTTCGTTTTAGCAAAACTCGAAATAGGGGTCAATAGGGGTGTCAACTGACACGGATGGACCACCTGGGTCGAATGAAACCTTTCCCAGATTGAGGAAACACCCTGATGAAATTTTACGGCACTTCGAAATTACAATACTTAACCTAACTTAACATTATAATCATAATTTATTGATTACTGTCAGTACAATGTTTGCTTTAAGACTTTCACAGGACAGGACGTAGTTAGCTCCAGTATTAAGCAAATATGAAGAACACTTCCTAGAAAAGGAAAACGTAACGTACGAGAGATATCAGTTCTTCACATATCGCCACTTGGATAGCAAAACCACAGAAGACTTAATAGTACACTTACAATGGTAAATAGGGGGGAAACGTAAATAATAACAACCCTTATACTAACATAATTATACGGAACATTGACAATAAAAAAAATGAAGAACGTAGAACCAGATCATTGCGAGTCAAGCAGTGTTTTTTTTTTATGGTCAGCCTCCCGCAAAGACTGAAAGCCTAAGGCGCTGTAGAAGCGCTGCGGGAGGAAAAGTGTCGGTTCACGTTAGATTTGAAACGATGTAGGTTGTAACAGTCGGGAAACAAATTCCCGGGCAGCTGATTCCACAGCGTCGAAGTTCTCCAAAAAAAGGAATGCTGTAGGAGACTGGTGCGGGGGGTAAGGACCTCGACCTGGTAAGGATGAGCTCGCATAGCTTCTCTAGTGTTCCTGGTTCGGACGACCTTTGGTGTTATTATCTGGGAGAGCTCACTCGAACATCTTCCGTGATAGAATCTGTAAAACAGGGATAGGTCAGCCAGCCGCCTTCGATGTTCCAGGCTGTGGAGATCCTTTGTGAGGTTAGGCGTATCGATTAATCTAATTGTTCTTTTCTGGATAGTGTCCAGAAGCTTTCGAGGGTGCTTCCGAGTGCATCCCCACACATGGGAGCAATACTCCAGCGATGGTTGGATCTGTGCCTCGTAGAGCAGCAGCAGTTGATCTGGTGTATACAACTTCCTACAGCGGAACAAAACTCCAAGCTTCTGGGATGCCGTTTCAGCAATACTGACGACGTGGTCGTGCCAGGACATGTTATTGTTGATGTTGATCCCCAACAGCTTGACGGAATAAGGTGATTCGACTATGGGGTGACCCTCCATTTCTACGGTTGGTAAGCCATCGTGAGACTTCTTTGTAAGTGTTGTTGCCTGAGCTTTTTGTACGTTGAGCTGTAGTTTATTTTCCAATCCCCACTCGACAATTGTTTTGATATCTGCGTTGATCTGTGAGGCATGCTGCTGTCGCCGACATACCGTCGCTTGGTTCCATGCACGACACTAATGTACTGTCATCTGCGAAGCTGTAGATTGGATTGGATGTTATTTCCAGCAGTTCGTTGATGTACATCAGAAACAGTGTAGGGGATAGGACAGATCCTTGAGGAACCCCGGCGTTTATTGAAAATACGTCAGGCGTAGGGATGTGGCGACCCCATCGCCCAGAGGTGATGGTATACCTTGCACCGACGACGATGCATTATGTACTATTATCTCTGCAATCAGCCACAGGGGGGAGAAGTGGAGTCACTTAGCTTCGCCCGCGGTGCAATCACCCCCACATCGGAATATTTCCGGGAAACTAGAAATAGGTTCCCGCAAATAGGCGGCGCCAAATGGCCTCATGGTTCATGTTCCGTCGCTGGGCCGATGTTCCCGGTTTCTCATAAGTGACAAATTGGATTAATTAGAAGTAAAAAATGCTCAATGGCTCTTCCAGGATCAAAAGATTCCGGAGGTAAAATATCTGGCCGTTCGGATCTCCGGGTGCCAGGTGGTCCGGGGGAAACATTAAGCGAAATTTGTTTAAAGAATTGTGCTGCCACTCCTCGTCAGGCTAACAACAGAAGCCATCCTTCGCAGCAACTTCGCACTGACGACAGGCCCGAAGGCCAGAGAAACTTTTTCAGGGCCGACTTTACAAATATACGAGGACTTGCCTCCAACATAAACTCTGTCCATCAACACCTTCAGGCAGAGAAGCCACACATTCTGGCTCTTACGGAAACTCAAGTCGGCTCTTCAACAATGGATAACTGCTTCAGATATCCCGGATATGACTTATACACCCGATTCAGACGTAGGTTTGGCGTATGCGTGTACGTTAAATCTGGGCTTTCTTGTCATCGAGAAGAAGAGCTCGAACTGGAAGGATTTGACATCATATGGCTCAAAATATCCTTCCAAAATCATTCCAAGTTTATATGCTGCATTTATAGGCCACCAAGCAATAACAACTGCAAAGAGCTCTTCGAGAAGCTTTCAGCCACTGTGGACGCGCTGCAATCAGATCACCCTCATTCAGAGATAGTCTTTTTGGGTGACTTCAACGTTCACAACTCCTACTGGCTCAAACACTCAAACAAAACGGACGACGAGGGACGTGAAGCTGAAGCCTTCGCTATTAGCTACGGCTTGGAGCAGATAGTCAAAGAACCAACAAGGATCCCCAGCCGCCACGGAGATTTTGCTAGTCTATTGGACCTATATCTAACAACTACTCCAACAATCTACACAGTGAAAGTAACTGCTCCACTGGGATCGTCTGACCATAACATCGTCTCAACGCTATGCAGAATGCATTCTCCAGATCTCCACCATGCAAAGCCTCGCCGGGTCTGGCATTACGGATCAGCAAAGTGGGACGACCTAAGAGAATACTACCAGTCCTTTCCCTGGAATGACGTCTGCTTCAAGTCATGAGACCCATCAGCTTGCGCCCAAGAAATAACAGAGGTAGCCGGTCCCAAGCCCGGTTGAGAAAGGAGGAGGGTGAAAGGGCTGACTTCAGATCTTGGGGTACTCACTGATGCCGATAAGTGGGTATCACAAATACCAAGAAACGTCCTTAACTATAGAAGACCTAACACATAGTCAGCAAATCCAATCTCAGAATGAGATGGGTGAGGGCGAGTCTCCAGCGCCTAAAATCTGGAGCCACTCGGCTAAGGGTAGAAGGCCCCTACAGAAATCGTCCCGTTCCACCAGGATTGGAGGTTGTGGCGATGGGCCTGCTCCCCATCACACGGAAAAACAAACATTACAAAAAGTTCTAGAAAGAAAACGCCGGACAGATTTAACGGAAAACGACCCAGCTTACGGAAAAGGTTAATGAGTTTAGGAACATGGAATGTGCAAGGTATCCGAACTAAGCTAGATGAGGTACTGAAAGAAATCAAGAGATTTAAATTAGATGTAACAGTCCTTACAGAGACGAAAAAGAATGGAAAAGGAACTGAAGAGTTTCGAGATTTTGTTCATTTCTATAGCGGAGTAGGAAAAGATAAAAGAGCAGCTTCAGGTGTAAGTATACTGGTAAAGAAGAAGCTGTGACGAAATATTAAAAACTGGGAACAAATAAATGAGAGGCTGATAAAAGTTGAGATGAAGCTTAAAGGACATGACTTAGTGGTAGTGGGCGCATATGCTCCTTCTGAAGATCAAAAGGACGAAGTAAAAGATAAATTTTATGATGAAATGACAGACTTGGTAGAAAACATTGGAACTAGGAAGGAAGTTATTCTATTAGGTGACTTAAATGCCAGAACTGGGAGGAAAGTAAATAACAAAGTTGTCGGTCCATTTGGTGAGGAAAAAGTAAACAAAAACGGTGAAAGACTAATAAGTTTTTGTGATTATATGAATCTAAAGATAATGAATGGATACTACCAACACAAGGATATTCATAAATTCACGTGGACTCAACCAACGAGAAATCTGAAATCGATAATCGATTACTTTATTTGCAAAGAAAATCCCAAAATTAAGGTTAATGACGTTAGAGTCCATCGAGGAGCAGAGTGTGGAACCGACCATTATTTACTTAAAGCGTCACTACTATGTACATTTAAAGAAGGCCAACGACGAAACGAAGATGAAGGTTCAATGATATTGCAGGACATCTCAACCAGGAGATATAATTTACAAAGTCTTGAAACTGAGTCCACCCAGTTTCTGTATCGAATGAGATTGAACTTGAAATTAAACAATGTCTATTACTCCTCACCAATTAGTACGTATAACGAAATTATTAAAGCTCTTGACGAAGCAGCGATGGAAGCTATTGGAGAAATGGATAATACAAGGAATAAAAATGAATGGTGGAATAAAGAAATAGAAGATCTTGTTATGAAGAAGAAAGCTATGTATGATAAGTGGTTAACAACAAAAGATGTTTACGATCAACAACAGTACAAAAGCTTAAACAGAGAAGTGAAGAAAGCCGTAAATAAAGCTAAAAATGATATGTGGAATAAAGCCTGCGATAACATAGAGAAGTTCTTGGGAAACACAAGAAATAAAGAAGCCTGGAAAATAATTAAAGGTAGTAGAACAGAGAGCAAAGAACGCAGTAGGTTAAACTTGATTTCTCCGGAAAAATGGGTAGAATATTATGAAAAAATGTTAACAGAAGATCGAGCAGAATTTCAGGATATTGACCACGAGAAACATGATACTTCCTACTGCGAAGAAACTGAAATAACACCAGAAGAAATTAAAAAACACGTCAGCAGTATGAAAAATGGAAAGGCTTCAGGACCAGGGGGAGTACCCATAGAACTGATTAAATATGGCCCTGACAGATTATTCCAGTTATTGGCTTATACCTTTAATTTATTCCTGAGAGGTGAAGAAATACCCACGGAATGGAAAACTGCATACATTAGCAATATATACAAGAATAAAGGTGACAGAAAGGAGTGTACAAATTACCGGGGGCTTAGTGTAACCAACTCAATTTGCAGGTTATATGGAAAGATAATTAAAAGCAGAATTGAAGGTTGTTAGGAGGACGTCGAAGATCAGAGTGGCTTTCGTGCTGGTCGTTCTTGTATAGACAACGTGTTTAGTCTAAAACAAACGTTAGAAAAGCGTCTGGAACACAATATGGAGACACATATGGTATTTATTGGTCTTCAAAAAGCGTACGATAGCGTTCCATTAACTAAGCTGTGGCAAGTGTTAGAAGACAAGAGAATTCCACTAATATACATTAATGCAGTGAAGCAGTTATACGATGATATGACGAGTTCAATAAAGATTGGACAAAAAGTAACCAAGAAAATAAAGGTGACCAAAGGGCTTCGACAAGGCTGCTGCATTGCACCTACACTATTTAAAATCTACTTGGAGGGTGCCCTAGAAATCTGGAAAAGAAAATGCGAACCGATGGGTATTCGAATTGGAGATCATAAGCTATATAGCCTCCATTTCGCAGATGATCAAGTAATATTTGCAGAAGATGAGGATGATATTTACTATATGTTGCGAAAAATCGATGAAGAATATACCAAGTGGGGATTAACAATTAACCCATCAAAAACAGAGTATATAGTGGTGGGAAGTGAAGGACGACATTTAGAATTAAGAGGCACGCAAATTAAAAACGTTGATAGTTACAAATACCTTGGTGTACGAATAACAAAAGATGGCCATAATACAAAGGAAATAGCAACTAGAATGGCACAAGGTAATACAGCAATACGGCAACTGAACAGTATACTCTGGAATAATCACATCACTCGGAACACCAAAATTAGAATATATAAAAGTATCATTGAAAGTATTGCTACGTATGGCTCGGAGCTTTGGGTAGTAAACAAAAAAGACGCATCCAAAATAAAAGCTATGGAAATGAATTGTTGGCGCAGATGCTGTCAGCTAACTAGAAGGGACATGGTAAGAAATGTGGAAATTAGAGAGCAAATGGGCATAGATATTGACATCCTCGAAACTATAGAATGTAAAAGGTTGAAATGGGATGGCCACGTCGAAAGGATGAATGATCAACGATGGCCAAAGCGACTGATCCAATGGACCCCCACTAATCGCAGAAAAAGAGGTGGACCAAGAAAGTCATGGAAGCAAGAAGTAAACTGTGTAATGGTGGATAGAGGACTACAAGCACACGACTGGAATGATCGCAGGCGTTGGAAGCTAGGATGCGAGAAGCGGCGACAGCTGTAAAAACTCGTTATATATATTAATATCTGGCATGGAAGCCTATATTCCTCATGTCGTCAAGCATCCCTCCAAAAACAAGCCATGGTTCAATCAGCGCTGTAGAGATGCAGTTTCCTCTAAAAACCACCATTACAAAGAATGAAGGAAAAATCCAAATGCAGAGAACCACCGCAGTTTTATCGACGCCAGAAATCACTGCAAACGCGTGATTGACAGCAGCAAGGAGGAACACAACCAAAAAATTAAGAACAAGCTCCTCTCATGTCCTAGTTCGTCCAGAACATTCTGGTCTGTAGCTAAGGCTGTTAGTCAGAACTTTTCCTATTCGTCAATACCACCCTTGACCAGAGAGGACAAGTCCATCGCTTCTGCTCCTAAAGAAAAAGCAGACATCTTGGGGAAGCTCTTCGCAGCCAATTCTACTGTAGACTTTCAAGGAAGTACTCCGACCACCACCATAAGCGTGAACTCGAAAATGGCAGAGGTCAAATTTCAACATCGAGATGTAAAAAGCATCCTCCAAAAACTGAACACCAATAAAGCTACTGGTCCTGACCAAATTCCAGCCATTTTCCTTAAACGCTGTGCCGCTGAGCTTGCACCTATTCTTTGCAAGCTCTTCAAACTTTCGTATCAACGAGGCGTGTTTCCCGATTCGTGGAAGATTGGCTGCGTGCAACCTATCCCTAAGAAAGGCAAAAAAACTGATCCCACCAACTATAGACCTGTGGCTCTTCTCAGCATCATGTCTAAGGTTATGGAGACTGTCATTAACACACAGCTCCTGAAATACCTCGACAACAATGACATCATAAATGATCGCCAGTATGGCTTCCGCAAGCACAGGTCTACAGGTGACCTCCTTGCCTACGTCACTCACTTGTGGAACAGAGCAATAGACAAACATGGCGAATCCCGTGTTGTTGCACTGGACATATCGAAAGCCTTCGACAGAGTGTGGCATGACGGACTTCTGGTCAAGCTTGCTGCTTATGGACTACCACCTGGCCTGCGCCAGTGGCTGAATAGCTTTTTGAACGATCGATCTCTATTTGTTGTAGTCGAGGGCTGTTCATCAGACGTATTTTCAATAAACGCCGGTGTTCCTCAGGGATCTGTCCTATCCCCTACACTGTTTCTGCTGTACATCAACGAGCTGCTGGAAATAACATCCAATCCAATCTACAGCTTCGCAGATGACAGTACATTAGTGTCGTGCATGGAACCAGGCAAGCCACTATCATCCCAGGAGACGGTACGTCGGCGACAGCAGCATGCCTCACAGATCAACGCTGATATCAAAACAATTGTCGAGTGGGGATTAGCAAATAAAGTACAGTTCAACGTACAAAAAACTCAGGCAACAACACTGACAAAGAAGTCTCACGATGGCTTACAAACCGTGGAAATGGAGGGTCACTCCATAGTCGAATCACCTTCCGTCAAGCTCTTGGGAATCAACATCAACAATAACATGTCCTGGCACGACCACGTCGTCAGTATTGCTAAAACGGCATCCCAGAAGCTTGGAGTTTTGTTCCGCTGTAAGAAGTTGTATACACCGGAGCAACTGCTGCTGCTCTACAAGGCACAGATCCGATCATCGCTGGAGTATTGCTCCCATGTATGGGGATGTGCTCCGAATACTCTCTAAAGCTTCTGGGCACTATCCAGAAAAGAGCAATTAGATTAATCGATACGCCTAACCTCACAAAGGACCTCCACAGCCTGGAACATCGAAGGAGGGTGGCTGACCTATGTCTGTTTTACAGATTCTATCACGGAAGATGTTCGAGTGAGCTCTCCCAGATAATAACACCAAAGGCCGTCCGAACCAGGAATACTAGAGAAGCTCTGCGAGCTCATCCTTGCCAGGTCGAGGTCCTTACTCCCCGAACCAGTCTCCTCCAGCACTCCTTCTTTTGGAGAACTTCGACGCTGTGGAATCAGCTGCCGGGGAATTTGTTTCCCGACGGCTACAACCTGCAGCGTTTCAAATCTAACGTGTCCTCTCGCAGCGCTTTTACAGCGCCATAGGCTTTCAGCCTTTGCGGGAGGCCGACCATAAAAAAAAAAAAATGAACAGCCCTCAACTACGACCAACAGAGATCGGTCGTTCAAAAAGCTATTCAGCCACTGGCGCAGGCCAGGTGGTAGTCCATAATAGTGCAGGCGCTAGAGGTAGTTGAGTATGCAAAATCCGAGTACCGGCAACTATGAGCGGATTCTTACACCTGAGACCCTAAATAATAACAAAACACATCTTGCCGCCAGATGATATAGTCCCTTCCCCCTCTCAGCACATGTCCCTCTCCTCCCAGCCAGTAGACTCAGAGCAATGACTAGTAGTTTTAGTGTCCAGAAAGCAACCGGATGACGCTTGGTATTTGACTTCTAGAAGCAGTTTAGAAACTTTTTTGCCATTGCACCATAACCTCAAAATGAGAGGGATCGGAGATAGAGGGGGAGGGGGGTGTTGAACGTGAAAAAAAAATCGTTAGGTAACCAAATGAAAATGCGGTAACATTTTAGTACACCTACCCAGGTAATGTTCCAAAAAATCGTCACCCGAAATCTACGGGCGGTTTGCCCGTACAGATTATTTTAAAATGAAAATAAAAAAAACCCACGACGAAACCGGTCGGAACTTGATGGATAATTCTTTGTTTCTCTGTAGATAACACAAATAACACCCATTCGTTTCTGCTTAGCAGATTAAAAGAAATTTGACCTTAATGTTCGGTTTTTCAAATCATTTTCGTTAAAAATCGTTAAAAAATTGTTAAAATTGTTTAAAACGAATGACGTTTTTATACATATTTTTGGGAGCTCCATCCATAACATGCATCAATTTTATCCGTTTTTATTACCTTTAACCGCAATTTCCAACCCATAGAGGGGGTAAAATTTGTCATTGCACCATAACCCCAAAATGGGAGGGATCGGAAATAGAGGGACAGTGTTAAACCGTAAAAAAATCGTTAAGTAACCGAATGAAAATGCGGTAGTATTTTAGTACACCTACCAGCAAATATTCCAAAAAAATCGTCATACGAAATCTACGGGCGGTTCGCAATTACCGATTTTTTTTAAATGAAAATAAAAAAATTGCGAGAAACCAGTTGGAACTTGATGGAATTTTTTTTGTAGATATCACAAAAAATACTGTCATGTGTTTCTGCTGGGCGGTTTATGAAAAATTTGAGCTTAAAGTTCGATTTTTCACGTCCTTAACGTTAGAAATCGTTAAAAAATTACTTATATTGTTGTATTGACTTTTCTTACAGATGTTCTTGGGAGGTTCAATAATGACATGTATCAATTTCATCCGTTTCTATTACGTTTAATCCCATTTTCCAACCGCTATAGGGGGTGACATTATTGAACGCCTTCTGAAAGGATATGGAAAGCGCCAGCGTTTAATAATTTTACCCCCTCTAGGGGTTGAAAATTGCGGTAAAAGGTAATAAAAACGGATAAAATTGATACATGTTATGGTTGGACCTCCCAAAAATATGTATAAAAAACATTCGTTTTAAACAATTTCAACAATTTTTTAATGATTTTTAACAAAAATGGCATGAAAAACCGAACATTAAGCCCAAAATTATAACCTTGACCTAAATAATGAGCAATTGAAGCGGTTGGAAATAGTTTGCACATATTTATTTTCAAAAAAAAAGTATCTGCTGATGAACTTAGGTATAAACTAATAAGTATCTCAAAATATAGGTTTTGATTTCAATTTGATGAAAGTGATATGCACATCAGATGCTTTGCATTTGCATTTATTAAGGGCTACAGTACAAACATTTATATGGAAAAATTCCCACCAAACACAATTACCACCTATTAATTATTGTTCATTTGGGTATGAAAAGATGTATAGTGACTTACTTCCACGACAAACGACGAAGCCGGCTTTACCAGAGTCATTATATACACCCTGTAAATGTATTGCAAATTGTCGCTCAGTGTCTTGTAGTTGTAAAAAACATATTTATACTGTATTTCATTGTGTAAATATATCAATAACGAATGTCAAAATAAAAATGAGTAATTGTTTGAGTTCGCAGGATTTTCATGTATAACTGATATATATTTATTAATTAATAAAACTGTTGTTGAATTTTCTTTTTCATTATTTAAGAATCCATCCTGACTTTACCATTAGAATAAACTATGAATTATTACGATAATATTCATAAAACATATTTTCTCTTATGTACTCAATATATTATCTTCACGAATAAGTGTAGAGGGGATAAAAAAAATGGACCAAAAACTTGACCGGCAAGATTCACATTCTTAATATTTAATCAGTTCTTTACCCAAATCCGTTGTCAAAATGCGGTACTCGGATTTTGCATACTCAACTACCTCTAGCACCCGCTCTATAAGCAGCAAGCTTGACCAGAAGTCCCTCATGCCACACTCTGTCGAACGCTTTCGATATGTCAAGTGCAACAACACGGGATTCACCATGATTGTCTATTGCTCTGTTCCACAAGTGAATGACGTAGGCAAGGAGGACACCTGTAGACCTGTGCTTACGGAAGCCATACTGGCGATCATTTATGATGTTATTGTTGTCCAGGTATTTCAGGAGCTGTATGTTAATGGCAGTCTCCATAACCTTAGACATGATGCTGAGAAGAGCCACAGGTCTATAATTGGTGGAATCAGTTCTTTTGCCTTTCTTAGGGATGGGTTGTACGCAGCCAATCTTCCATGAAGCGGGAAACACGTCGCGTTGATACGAAAGTTTGAAGAGTTTGCAAAGAATAGGTGTAAGCTCAGCGGCACAGCGTTTAAGGACAATGGCTGGAATTTGGTCAGGACCAGTAAGTAGCTTTATTCGTGTTCAGTTTTTGGAGGATGCTTTTTACATCTCGATGTTGAAATTTGACCTCTGCCATTCTCCAGTTCACGCTTATGGTAGTAGTCGGAGTTCTTCCTTGGAAGTCTACAGTAGAAGTGGCTGCGAAGAGCTTCCCCAAGATGTCTGCTTTTCCTTTAGGAGCAGAAGCGATGGACTTGTCTTCTCTAGGCAAGGGTGGTATTGACGAATAGGAAAAGTTCTGACTAACAGCCTTAGCTACAGAGCAGAATGTTCTGGACGAACTAGGACATGAGAGGAGCTTGTTCTTAATTTTTTGGTTGTGTTCCTCCTTGCTGCTGTCAATCATGCGTTTACAGTGATTTCTGGCGTCGATAAAACTGCGGTGGTTCTCGGCACTTGGATTTTTCCTCCATTCTTTGTAATGTTGGTTTTTAGAGGTAACTACATCTCTACAACGCTGATTGAACCATGACATGTTTTTGGAGGGATGCTTGACGACGTGAGGAATATAGGCTTCCATGCCGGATATTAATACCTCTGTTATTTCAAGGGCGCAAGCTGATGGGTCCCCTGACTTGAAGCAGACGTCGTTCCAGGGAAAGGACTGGTAGTATTCCCTTAGATCGTCCCACTTTGCTGATCCGTAATGCCAGACCCGGCGAGGCTTTGTATGGTGGAGGTATGGAGTATGCATTCTGCATAGCGTTGAGACGGTGTTATGGTCAAACGATCCCAGTGGGGCGGTTACTTTCACTGTGTAGATTGCTGGAGTAGTTGTGAGATATAGGTTGAACAAAATCTCCGTGGCGGCTGGGGATCCTTGTTGGTTCTTTGACTATCTGCTCCAAGCCGCAGCTAATAGCGAAGGCTTCAGCTTCACGTCCCTCGTCGTCCGTTTTATTTGAGTGTTTGAGCCAGTGTGAGTTGTGAACGTTGAAGTCACCCAGAAAGACTATCTCTGAATGAGGGTGACCTGATTGCAGCGCGTCCACAGTGGCTGAAAGCTTCTCGAAGAGCTTTTTGCAGTTGTTACTACTTGGTGGCCTATAAATGCAGCATATAAATTTGGAATGATTTTGGAAGGATATTTTAAGCCGTATGATGTCAAGTCCTTCCAGTTCGAGCTCTTCTTCTCGATGACAGGAAAGCCCAGATTTAACGTACACGCATACGCCAAACCTACGTCTGAATCGGGTGTATAAGTCATATCCGGGATATCTGAAGCAGTTATCCATTGTTGAAGAGCCGACTTGAGTTTCCGTAAGAGCCAGAATGTGTGGCTTCTCTGCCTGAAGGTGTTAATGGACAGAGTTTATTTTGGAGGCAAGACAAAGTTGCTGCGAAGGACGGCTTCTGTTGTTAGCCTGACGAGGAGTGGCAGCATAATTCTTTAAACAAACTTCGCTTAATGTTCCCCCCGGACCACCTAGCACCCGGAGATCCGAACGACACCGGAAATATTCCGATGTGGGGGTGATTGCACCGCGGGCGAAGCTAAGTGACTGCACTTCTCCCCCCTGTGGCTGATTGCTGGGCGATGGGGTCGCCACATTCCTACGCCCAGCCACATCCCTACGCCCGAGTCAAGTAGTGTGGTTTTAATATGTTGCTTGAAACTGCACAGTAACATACTCGGTGACAAATTAGCAAAGTCACAAATGAGAGAGTAACGGATTTATAAGTTAAGCATCTTGAAAACAAGGTGGTACAATGAAGGGGCATCGTTAATTTATAAGTATTGCGTATAGACCTGTCAATTTATCACGCAGGTAAACAGGAATTCCAGTTAAAATTAATCTATATAATAATAGCGTTTATTGTAAATATAAAATAAATAATACAATAAACAACAAGTGCCCCAAAAAAGTTAAAAATTTAGAGCCGTAGTAGTGCTGTGTGATTTTCTGAAACCTGATTGATTAACTGACAAAAATTTTTATTACTCTCTAAATATGGGGATATTTGCATATAAACTATTTTTTCCAAAATTTTAGATAAAACACAAAGTATGCTTATTGGCCTGAAGTCATAAAACTCTTTTGGATTGTTAACTGTAGGTATGGGTTTAATTATAACATGACGCCATAGCTTGGGAAAGTACCTTTTTTCCAAACAAAAATTAAAAACATGGATGAGAAAAGATAGCGTCACAGGTAAGCTCAGCTTAAGCATGAATAGAGAGATTTTATCGACTCCTTTGGCGTTCGATTTCAACACAGAGAGATCTACAAGCACAAATCGAAAACTAACATCATTAAACTTATTATTATGATAATATTCGAGATCGATAACATGAAATACTGATACAGAGTAATCATTTAAGCCACATGGATCATTCAGCTTTTCTGGAATTTGACTACTATTATTTTTGTAAACTATGTTCATGTCTTTTAGTCCACGCCACAATTCTTTAGACAAACGGGGTTGTTGCAAAAAATTAATATATGCCGCTTTTTCTCTCCTAACAGAAGCTAAGGCAAAGTTCCGTTTCACCTTATAATCACTCCAGGCAGCCTATGTTTTAGTAGTGTTATATATTGACAAAGCTTTATATCTTTCATTGTAGATCAATATCAAGGTAGGAGTTAGCTGGGGTACGCGAGACTTAGTGACCGTCACAGTTTTCACAGGGGCATGCCGACCAAAAACATCAATAATTTTGATGTTGAGAAATTCTGCTTTCATGTCAATATTATTTGTGAGCATAACTACGTGGTGATGCAAACATGCATTTTTTTAAATGAGATACCTTATATATTATTCCATATTGAAATTCTACTAATGATTTTCGTTCTTCCAATATAGGGTATTGCTACATTATACAGGGTATTTCAGAAGTTATAACCATTTTTATATCCAAATCGCGGTCAAATGAACGTACTGTATATCAAAAAGTGATGAATCAAAAATCATTTTTTTGCATGGATGAATGAAAAATATCCTCTAGTTTTAAAATCGGCTATAAAAAAAGCCCGCGACGCATATTCGTATACAGGGTGTTGTAGAATGCAAAATCTAGATTTTCTTTCTTTTTTTAAATGTAACCCCCAATATTTTATTATACCAAAGAATTGTTTCTAATATGCTCTTTCATTTTTCTATAGCACTTGTTATGGCTGCATTCATTAGTTCCTGAGATATTTCGATTTTTCTACAAATTTTAAATATACCTCCTATTTGTTTACTGAAATTTATTTATTTTGAGAAAATACTATCAAATTTTATTTTTGCTTAACAAACAACTAAAATATAAGGCCATAATAGTACTTGATCGAGTCAAAACACTGAATTAACAAGATATTGTGGGTCAAGTGTGCTGAGGAAACAATTTTATAAACATCATGCATAATAATCAAGCAGATCTATCAGGTAGGCTATGAAATATTAAACGACACAGTCCAAATAAAACGATTCTTCAATCTTTCAAACGCGTCAGTTTTAGAGTGCTTCCGTTCTGGGTATTGCTGTTCTTAGTTGATATATTCTCGAGGTAAGTAGGCAATTTCTCAAAGATTCTCCTAAATACCCTCATTGGAAAAATTAATTTTTAAAGCTCGTTTTTCACACAGTACGGCATTATGGAGCAGGTTATGAAAATTGTCAATTTTTCAAAGCCTACCTGATAAATCTGCTTGATAATTATGCATCACGTCTACAAAATTGCCTCAGCATATTTGACTTTATTATCTCGACGATTCAGGGTTTTGACTTCATCAAATACTATCGTGACCTTATAATTTAGTTGTTCGTTAAATAAAAAACAAATTCGATAGTACTTTCTCAAAATAAATAAATTTCAGTACACAAATAGAAGCCATACTTTAAATTTACCGAAAAATCGAAATATCTCGGAAACTGATAGACTTAGATACAACAGGTGCTATACAAAGATGAAAGAGCATATTAAAAGCAATTCTTTGGTATAATAAAATATTGGGAGTTACATTTAAAAAAAAGAGAAAATCTGGATTTTGCATTCTACATCACCCTGTATAAGAACATGCGTCGCGGGCTTGTTTTATAGCCGATTTTCAAACTAGAAGATATTTTTAATCTTTCTCTGTAAAAAAATTATTTTTGATTAATTATTTTTTGATATACCGTACGTTCGTTTGACAGCGATTTGGATATAAAAATGGTCATAACTTTTGAAATACCCTGTATAATGTTATAATACCTTATATTGTGAGAAGAGAAATTATTAGTAGAATCTAAAAATGGGATAATATATAGGGTGTCTCATTTAAAAACATATATGTTTGCATCACCACGTAGTTATGGATCACCCTGTAAAAATCAAAATATTTTCTGAGCAAGGAGCATATTCGTGGCTACAACTTTTTTCACTATCTTCTACAGTAGTGGAGTTATCGACCGAGCCGGTACTAAAAACTCACCCTATATAATTAATTCTCAAGTATAAAAAGTGATGGAAGAGCTAAAATGCAGTGTTCATTGAAAGCGTTTTTGCAGTGTTCCTTGAAAGCATTTCTGGACAGTCATCCCTGTATTCTAGTCTAGCCAATATTCTTACAGCCGTTGTCTGTTATGCAAACAATCTATGAGCCTCTTAGGAATCACTGCAAGCCAAAAATGTATATGAAATGTGAGTGTGTACGAGTGCAAAGTCAGCAGTTCCCGAAGTGTTGAGTTATTGAAGACAAATTGGGTTTAATTGGAGGTTAATCAAGTGTCAATCAACATGGCTTTATGTTCCAAGTAGAATAAGACCACTCCCAGATGAAGGAAATGCTCCAATGGCAATACAACTTTGAAATTTCAAACCTAACCCAAAAACGACTTCAAAATTTCAATCTTCTTTCATGAAATACAGGATGGCCAGTCAGGTGACGTCATTTTTTTTTTGATAGCCCGTACCTCAGAGTTAAGCTAAATTCAAATGCACACGACATCCGACAATACGACGGTACGAAACTGCTCCTATTGGTTGAAATATTCAAAATGGATTGGTTCCAAGCTAAATGTCCGATGATTTTAACTTTTATACGACGCGACGGTCGGATGAGTTGAAAATGTTTTAACTTTTTATCCGATGTCGTATGTAACTTGACAGCTGACAATCTCCATTAATTTGTATTTGGAAATGATTGATAATTCAGCGAGCGCAATACGTAAATTCAATAAATATTTTACTTTTATCCCTCTTATGTATAAAAATATAAAAATGAAGAAAAGAGGAAAAACGCGAAGAATTTGGGTTCGAGACATTTTTAAAAATAGAAAGAAGCAAGGAGCGTACCATAATATGTTGCAGGAGATGAGGCTAACTGACACATAAACATATTTTAATTATTTGCGAATGTCAAGTAATGCATTTAAATCTTTGCTTCAAATTATTGGTCCACGGCTCAGTAGAATTTATTGTGTTCGCGAACCTATTTCTTCAGGGCAAAGACTTGCTTTAACTTTAATAGGTGCCAACTGTGAAAATACAAATTTCCCAAGTTTGTAACCAAATTTCGTACTAAAATTTCGGACTCATGTGAATGGATACATTTTAGATTATACGACAGAGTCAGTTCGTCGTGTGTCGTATGTCGGTTGTCGTGTGCATCTGAATTTAGCTTTACAACTGAACATAGAGGTAGTAAACAACTAATAATTCTAATAGGCCGACATCTTTTCTTACGTTGTCATATTGATCACCAGATACGGCAATCGTAATTATTTACTATCGTTTTAATTGTATTAATTGTATAGTATCTAGAAATATTCCATTCTACGTTAAAAAAAGACGGTATTTTGATGGTTCAGGAATGATTACAGCAAAATCAATACATATGTTGACCTCTACTGCGTTACTACACATTTCTTCACCATAAACGTAAATTCTGAAGTCTTACATAAATTTTGAGAAGCTGGCAACGCCGACATAATTTTCATGCGACTTATTTACGGTAGAACTTCGACTGTCAAACGTTTGTTTTGTTTGTGCGTCTTTTATGCTTGGTCAGTAAAATCGAATTCGCTATTTGTTGGTAACTGTAGTAAAGCTTTACGGACTTGCTGCGATATATTCGAGTGTAGTCTCACAGTTTTTCGAGATGGGACTCAAAAAGTGCAGTGTGTGTAACATGGGTAACTGCGAGGTCACAGCTGATCAAGGAAGCTGAAGTGTCAAAAATTTGCTTATTTATTTAAGTTGATGGCTTTCAGCACTCCATGTTGAAGTGGTTCGTTTACTACCTCTATGTTCAGTTGTTACTCTGAGGCACGTACCGATACCTACACAATACATCCCCATGCACGTGTAGCGATTATTTATATGACAATGAGTGATATTTCCGTCTGTGTAAAAACTGTAGTGAAACAGAAAAAGGTAACGTGTTCTATAGACTTAGATTCGGGCTATACTTTCGTCGATGCATGGAAATTCATCATAATAGCTGATGAGGAGGGTCGAAAAATGTCTACAATTTTTAGAAGTAAACTTCCACATTTCATAACAACTGTGTTTGTGTATCCAAATACAGACTTGTTTACATTATGCAAATTTGTAAAAAAAAGAATGTTTCTATTGTAATTAAAACCATTTTGTACTTATTACAATTCGTCATTGTCTGTCAGAGCGGTCCGGTGGACCTTTGCTTTTAGTTACAGTCGTGTCGGTCGATCGGTCTGTCAGGTCTGGTTACCCAGAAACCAGACAAGGTCAGGGGGACTTATTAAGTTTATACAATGTACAACATACTAAATCACTCAAAAAAGGTTTAAATAGTTTGCTTCCCATTGTAAAGACCACGAATCTAATTGTGGCACCTAAATATAGTATAATGGAGGACGCCGCTATTGAGCAAATTATCAGAACTGCATTAAATGATTTCCAATCCAAAAGCACTATAATGCGCCAGTTCGTTTCTTTGACAACATTAATTGCTCTAGGATTTTTTAAGTTTTTGTGTTCAAGCTTTATGCAAAATTTCCGCATCAATCTCAAAAAAATTGTATTGAAGACAATTAATTGCTCGAATGTTTTAGCAAGTAAGAATGTTTGTCTAGACAATGAATTGACCAATGCAATCAATGTAGCAAATACATTAGAAGATGTAATCTCACCAAGATCTAAAAGTCTTTCAAATTTGAGCACATCTAATTTTTTAGAATCAGCCAACCCCCAAAGATCTCTATAATACCCGTACCCTTGACAGTAAATCGGATTAAAGAGAGCAATTGCGAAGTACTTAATATTCTACATCAGAGTGCTAAATGTCTATCGGATAAGCTTTTAGAATTAGGGATACTATGAATACATATAAAAATATTTCAACGTGCTTCTACAACAGGAAACCTGGTCAGATCTTTATACAGCAAGTGACATCAATCTAAAGTTCACTATTTTTTTTAAATTTTCTGCCATCACTATGATTTAGCATTTTTTTTAAAAGTTACAAAAACTGTCAAGTACAAATGTTCGAAAGCCATGGTTAACTAGAGGCCTTATAGTTTCCGGTGAAAATCTGAAAAATTTATTTCATCTTACTAAACGTAGCAGTGAGTTGAAAATTTACTATAAGCAGTAAAAGACTGTACCGAATACTGCTTAAAGCAGCGAAAAAATGTACAACAGAGATGTTCTAGCCCCCCGTATGGGGGCGGGTTAGAATATCTCCCATCGTATATCCAGCATGTCGTAAAAGGCGACTAAAAGGAACCGAACTACTGTCGGTATAAACAGCAACCTCTCCTCAACCAACAGCTTTGGGTGGACGAGTTGACAAGAGTCAGGTCACCTTCTTGTCCTTGGGGTGAGAAATTGTCTCTAAAGGCGGATGAACCAGTAGACACATCTGGTCAACGGCATGAGGATGCAGAAAGCAAATGGGAAACTACTGCATTGAAGATCTCTAAGATATAGATAAACGGCGCCGAAAACACCGCCTGGCAACTTGGAACGTTAGAGGTCTTCAAGCTATAGGAATGCTCAGCATCGTCGAACAAGAGCTTACAAGAAATAAAAGTCATTGCTGGATTATCTGAGACTCGTTATAGAGATACAGGTCATTTTACTTCTAGCAAGGGGAATTTTATTTGCTTTTCGGGTAAATCAGATGAAAGTGTTAACGGTGTTGGATTTTGGGTGGCGAAAGCGCACGCAAGGACCATTCTTGCTTACAAGTGTATTAGTGACAGAATTATAACAAAACGTATCAATGCGAACCCTACACCGATCAACATTGTGCAAATCTATGCACTTACGTCAAACTCGGATGAGGAAACGATCAAATCTTTTTATAACGATCTCGAGTCTGCACTTGAATCTCTTTCGAATCGGGAAATGGTCCTTATTTTGGGCGACTTTAACTCAAAGGTTGGTCAAACCATAGATGATAGATGATGAACATCTTAGGGGACATATTGGTAAATTTGGTCTTGTCAAAAATGAAAGGGGTCAACGTCTGCTTCAATTCTGTATTGACGATAATTTCTCAAATGCCAACACTGTTTTCAAAACATCCACGGCGCTGGTATACCTGGACCGCTCCCGACGGACGATTTCGTAAACAAATTGATTACATTTTAGTTCGTACACGGTGGAAGTCATCCATTAGCCTTTGTAAGACTCTACCAGGTTCTGACTGCGGCTCAGACCATCAATTACTTCTGTGCGAACTTCAGTTAAAACTGAAGGTATGTCCATGTTCTGAGCAGATAGTACGGATGGAGATCGCTGACCCTGCTTCTTTTCGGTCAAAATATTCAGAGCTTTTTCGGGATGCCTCTATAACAGATATGTCAAGTTCAAATGATATGTGGCTATCATTCAAAAATGTGCTTTTACATGCTGCCCAGATAAGCCAACCAAAGAGTAGCACTCAACCAAAACAACAATGGGTTAGTAGCCACATACTGTCCGTTATTGAGGCACGTAGAAGCCTTCATATACAGAGCAAGACAGCTCTCACGCGAGATTCAAAGATTATGCCGAAAAGATAAGAACTCTTATCTACAGCAAAAACCCAAATCTTGGGCTGTTAAAAATCCTGAGGGACAACTAATTACCAACTTGCATGAGGTTATTGAGGTATAGCGAAATTATTGCGAAAATCTGTACCATGAGGATGGCCTTCAGGTCCTCTCATTGGATTTTGAACATGAACCTGATATTGTTTTGTCTGAAGTGGAACATGCCCTCAACAAGTTAAAAACTAATAAAGCTACAGGCATTGATGTTATTTCTGCCGAAACGTTAAAATGCTTGGGTGATGACGGCATCTCTCTTTTACATAATATTTGTAAGAGTGTCTGGCCCTCCGGTGTTTGGCCAGATGAATGGTGCACATCAATTCTTGTTCCACTTCATAAAAAGGGATCTCCAACAAATCCAAACAAGTATCGCCTACTTTCGTTAATCTCTCATGCAAGTAAGGTTCTACTATATATTTTACAATCTCGTTTGGAGGGTTTTATTGGCTGGCAAATTTCTCAGGCGCAGGCAGGTTTCGTGAAAGGACGCGGTACGCGTGAACAGATCTTAAACTGAAGAAAAATTATTGAAAAAACCAGAGAGCATTATTTTCCAGTTTTTATCTGCTTTGTGGACTATTCTAAGGCGTTTGATAACGTAAAGTGACCTAAACTGTGGGAAATCCTCATCGGGAGTTCCTTATCACCTTGTACTTCTCATACAGCAACTCCATGAGTCTAATTCGGCTCGTGTCAGAATTGATGGTAACCTGTCTAGTCAAACTGCAATCAGAAAAGGAGTTCGTCGGGGATGTGTATTATCTCCGATGTTATTTAACATTTACTCTGAATTTGTGATGAGACAGGTATTGGTCAACTGGAATGGCGGTATAACTATAGGGGGAAGCAAAATATCCAACTTACGATTTGCTGACGATACAACCCTCATTGCTGATTCTCAGGAAGAACTAGTAGCTCTATTAAACATCTTAGAACAACACAGTGCAGCATATGGTCTTGGTATTAACTACAACAAGACCAAGGTTATGATCGTAGATAGAGAGCACGACAATCATCAAGCAATAAAATCAGTAGGCCGTTGTGAAGTAGTTCAAAGTTTTGTGTACCTCGATTCTTTGAACGACAATTCGGGCTGTGAAAATGGGATTCGACGGCGCATTCAACAGGCACGTGTGGCCATGACAAAGCTTACTAAAATATGGCGTGGCCATAACATCACTTAAGCTACCAAAATGTCGATGGTTCAGCCTCTTGTGTTTTCCATATGCCTCGGAAACTGGGACTGTTAAAAAGGTAGATCGAGCTCGCATAGATGCTTTTGATATGTGGACTTGGAGGGAATGCTGAGAGTTCCTTATGCCGCCCATCGAACTAACGTTTCCATACTGGATGAGCTCGCTAATCCAAAGAAACTATCCTCCATTGTGTCAACGAGAATGCTTACATTCTTCGGACATATACACAGAAGCGATAATATGGAGAAACTTGTAGTTCAGGGGCCACGCCCCGAGTGGGCGGCGCCATGGCCGTTCCCCTACACGCTGGGTGGATACGACGAAACAGTTTGATTTGAGTATCAAGAGCGCCTCTGAACTGACAGTAAATCGCGAAAGATGGCGAGCTACAGTTCTCAAAACTATTGATAATATTCGTGTCGGCAATACTCTAGCTCCGACTTAATGCATTTTACGAGTTCACAACATGTTTGTTAAGACATTGTAACTTTGATGATGATATTGATGACAACCAACAAATCTAAAGCTGTTTGGAATATTATCAAACAAGATAAGAGATCAAAGGTTAACGAAATAACCCTAGAAAACGATAATGTTGTAACTAATGAGCCACACTTAGGGCCGGTTTCTCAATGTCCAGTTAAAGCTGTCAGATAGGTAGCTGTCAGTTGGCGTTTCTATGGATACAACTGTCAGATAAGATTTACGTGAATTCGTAAGTTTAACCTTCAAATGTTTAAACAATTTATCTGACAGATAGCCGTTAACTTCAAAGATAAATATTTAACTGGACATTGAGAAACCAGCCCTTAGTTGTAGAAGATTTTAATAATCATTTTTCGGATACAAGAAAAAAATTGGATAGTAAAGTGGATCTTAATGCTATTCAGTTACTAGTAAACCGATGTAGTAGTTTTTTCTTTCTTCTAGCAGTAGAACAGGAAGTACTATACTTAATAAAAAATCTCAAAAGTTCTAATTCAACAGGTTATGATGACTTCAGTGCCAATCTGCTCAAAAACTGTCCTTCTCACATTGTAAAACCATTGACATACCTACTTAACTATTCTCTGGAAGTAGGTGAGTTTCCAAACGCTTTTAAAGTGGCAAAGATAATTCCAGTTCTTAAATCAGGATCACCTAAGGACATTAATAACTATAGACCAATTTCTTTGATTAGCCTCTTTGCCAAAATTCTTGAAAAATATGCTGCAAACTGCTTGACGTCTTATTTTTTTTTAAACAAACTATTCAATAGTCATCAGTTCGGATTTCTCAAAGCTCTTATCTACTCATAAAGCTATAGCAACTTCCTTGAACATGTTATACCAATCTCTTGATAGTGGAAACAAAGCTCTAGGAATATTCATCGATTTGCGTAAAGCATTTGGCTTAGTGAATCATGAACTGCTTCTGAATGGTATGGAGTTAGAGGTCTGCCACTGTTATGGTTCAGAAGTTAATTATGCAATAGGAAACATTACGTAGAAATCAACAAACATAAATCATCTGAACTAGATTGTAAAACTGGAGTGTCCCAAGGCTCTATTTTAGGACCACTACATAATATTTGTTAATGACTTCCATAGTGTTAAATATGTTATGTATGAGACAAAATCGGTATTTGAAAGATTTTCATTCTCTCGTACCAACTATGACAATAGTCTCATGATTAGGAGCCTGAGTAGTACTCTTAGATAGGTGGAAGCAGAGAAATTCCTTGGTATTGATGTATCACAAAACTGTAACTGGGATCTACATGTAGATTATGTTTGCAAGAAGCTTGTCTCCATATCATACAGCATCAATCTCTTTAAACTCTTTAAAGTTACAATAACCAAAAAAAAATATATTGTGCTTAAGAAACTCGTGCAACAGTTTTCAAAAATGATTGTAGACTAAATTTTCTATCAACCTCTTAAAAATAAACAACAAAATGAATAATAAGTCATAAATTAAAAAATAATTAACAAATAAAATAACAAAAAAAGTAAAAAATATACATATTCTGAATATCAGTTAGTTGCGGATGTAAGCGGTGGAAATTTGTCATCACTAGCAGAACTAGAGTCAAAAGATGTCGTCAGTGTCGCTACTTGTATCACTGCCAAGGTTAACTATGACTGGTTCTATTACAATATCTATATGGGCATCTAATTTTTTAAAAGCTTTCTTCCTCTGCTTTTACGTGTGATACGCATTTGTGCTAGTCAGTTTCTTCCAAAAGAATACGTATATCGGCCAACTTAAAAGTTGTATTCTTACGTGCTACTTCATTTTTCACCTGTGCCCATACAAACTCGATTTGGGTTTAACTCGCAGTGATACGGAGGCAGTCTTAAAACTGCAAAACCCTTTTCTCTGACAATTCCATCTACTGCTAATTTTATGTACCTTTCTTTATGGTGACGCGCGAGTTGTGACAGTTCTGCTTTGAGCATAGTTTTGTCGCATTCACTATTTTTTAACGAGCCAGTTATAGATATCCGCCTTTTTCCAATTAGAAGTCGGAAGAGCTTCTATACGCCGACTATGGTAGGACGCGTTATCTAATAAAATAACCAAACCGGATTCCAATTTTGTCAATATGGATTTAAACCAAGATTCAAAAACTACATCGTCCATATCCTCATGGTAATCACAGAGATTCAAAGACGTTCAATCCCCCATCCACAAACCCAGATTTTCAACCAATATGCGTTATTATTAGCCGACGGCCATTGCCTGGAAGGCATTTTAATCCCGTACTTAGGCCTACAAGATGGGCTTGTCTACGACTGGTTATATTCAAATCCTGCCAACAGTTAGTAAACGTGTGACCTTCATTCCATCAGTTTCGTTCAAGTAATAAATTTTTATTCCCCCGACGTTACGAATACTACGTATTTTTGTTAAATGTTCTCTACGCCATAATACTATATCGTCCCATCAATCAATGCGCTGTTCCGCTTTTTTTTAAATATCTTACATTTATTTCGCGTAATGTTCTCAATAAAACCCGACGTGATATCTTTGGCAGACTTTCATCATTTTGTAACTCCTGTTGGAGTTTTTTTATCGTTGGGAGTTTATTAGGGAGATAAAATGAATGGACTTTTCGACGAATCGCATTTTTCACGTCACCATCTAAAACAATCTTTTTGACTGCTCTTTTTTGTTATGTTGTATGTACGATTTCTTTCTCCGGCTTTCCAGGAAATCGTGTACGTAGACCGTCGTAAACATTCTTCACTATATTGCGTTCACTGGTTGATAAAACATGCCGTTTGGATAGTGCCTTGCTGCATTGCTATTCATTTTATCGTCTAATATCCCGCGCAAACTTTAAGAACAACTTACCGTACCCGCTAACGTTACGCACCTGACAGACCGGAACATTGAATGCGAACCGGCGGCGACTCGAAGAGGGCTGCTGTGAAACTACCTGATCTTGCGGCGTTGTCAAACCGTCCGTAATAGCTACGAAACTGCAGTGACCTCTCGCCCCATGAGTCACCTCTCGCGAAATACGCGCCGGTACCCTGTAACTTAGAAACGTGTTTCTATGCACTATGTGCTATGGGATCGGGTGGCCTCGTAAATATGACAGCGTGCCGTGACAGCGTAGTAGACACGTGATAGGCACCCGAAACTGCCCGATCGTCATGGTCGTTATGGTGATAGAAACATGTTTCTATCTCTTAAGTTAGAGAGAACCGACGCTGAGCGCCATGGCGTGAGCCAAACTGGTGTCGGTTTTTTGATGTACATATATCAAAGAAACATACGTGTGCGTGTGTGGTCTAATTGACGGTTTTTTTTTTGCTCCTCAGAAATGTTTATCACGATGCCGAATGGATCAAGCGACTTGAGTTCGCACGGATATGCGACATTACAAGTCTGCGATGAACGTTCTGATCGCGAATATATTGAGTACACTCGCACATCTGTAGCTTCCCACAGTATGCGTGTGCATGCCTGTACCGATCTTTAGGCTATGGCTAAAGGACCCTCACAAAGGGGCAACGCCGCGAGTTCGCATGTCCGCATTTGAAACGCTGTTGTCAAGTGTACGTATGTTTCAGCAGTTGTGCTACTGTTGGTATGATTGGACGCGGATTAGGCATAATAGAAATTAAGAATTACAATTAATGTTCGATTCCGCAAAGAAAAATTGAGAAACATTGGTTAATATTCGCTCACAAATTATGCATACAATAATACCTATTCGTTATTTGAGCATCTAAGAGATTTTACGATTTTGTTATACAAGCGCGTGACAACATTGTTAGCGCTGATTTGCCGCTAGGCATTGGTATCATCCAATGTGAAGGTTAACTATAGTCGGCTTTTAAAAGAAATTAATAATTTTATCTTAATTTTTTTAAAACCTCTTTTAACCATTCTAATTAATTTTGATGTTTTGTCTTATGTTTTGTGTATACTTTATTTTGTAATTTGAGACATTCAATGTCATCATTTAGATTATCACCTGAATAAAGACTTTTGACTTACATAGTTTTCAAAGTATGATTTTTTTTTGAAAACTTAGATATTTTGCAGTTTTTCCAAGAAATCCCGAAAAGAAAAACAAAAATACTTTTTGGCTTTTATTTTTTCTGTAATTATACTCAGTATTAAGCCTATTTTAATATCCAATAAGGAAAACCTGTACATCCGAACGATAATTAAGTACATTTTGGGCACAAAGTTTGAAATCACTGTTTTTTAGTCTGAAGACCAAAACTTTCAAAATAAAATTTAAAATACTTATGCCTGGAGCTCCAAACTTTCGAAATAAAAATGAAAAAATAGCACTTATGGGGGTATTTTGCGCCGTTTGTGACTTAAAGGTAAAAAGGAGATAATTAACGAATTTCCAAAATGATTATAAAATATTACTTTATTATGACAAATAGTTAACAAAAGAAAGAAATAATAAAACAATAGTCCGACTTTCAATTACATGGCAGAATTACCTGGAAAGCGGTGTCGGAGCATGGGCAAGTAATAGGCCCTCTCGAACTGCCATCTAGGCTGGATGAAGTGACCTATTTAGATTTCCTGCAGAATAACTTGTCCGACTCATAAGAAGACGTAAACCTAGATACGAAGGAATCTAATATTCCAACAAGATGGCGCTCCATGCCACTACGCTAGGAAAGTGCGCGACTACTTGGACACAACCTTCCCAAACTGGTGGATAGGTCGCGCTGAAAAGTTGGATATGTTAATTGATTTAGTCAGAGGACTTACAGCGGAAATAAAGGAAATAAGAAAAGAACAGGAAGCAACTAGGGAGGAATTAAAGATTATAAGAGAAGAAAGCAAGCAACTCCTGATAGAAAATCTGGAAATTAAAAATGAAAACAAATTAATGAAGCAAAAAATTGTGGAAATGGAAAACAGATTAGAATGGTTGGAAAAAGAGAAGAAAAGGAAAAATATTGTTATATCAGGGTTAAAAAGTGATACCGATGACAAAGAAAAGCTTAAAGACAATATAGAAAAGCTGTTTGAGAATCAATTACAAATTAAAGCAAAGATTAAATCAGTGAATAGATTGGGGCAGAATACCTGCTTGGTGGAGCTTGACAATGAGGAAGAAAAGCAAATGGTGATGCGTAAAGGCCAGGTTAAGGAACTACAGATCAGAAACAATATATATAAATGAGGATTAGACGAACATGGAAAGGGAAAAAGCATATCAGATAAGAATGATAGCAAATCAAGAAAAGAAAAAAGGAAAGCACGTTAAGATTGAATACAATAAGGTGACTGTAGAGGGAGTTGACTGGAAATGGAACAGGACTACCAGACAGGTGGAAAGTCCAAAAAATCAATAGCCAAGGAAGCGTACAGACCGGATGACACGATAACAACTAAGGCAATGAACATGGAAATGAAAAAATTATGCAAAATGAGTAACAAGGTAGAAGAAAAACTAAAAATTGGAACTTGGAATGTGAGAGGTACTTATCAGGAAGGAGCTCTAAAACACTTGATATGTGAAATAAAGAAATATGGGTTCCACATTGTTGCTCTCCAAGAAACGAAACAGATGCGCAACGAAATACGTGAAATAGATGGATACGTATACTTTAATAGTGGTGGGACAAATAGAATACTTGGAACAGGATTTATGGTGCATGAAAAAATTAAACCTGCAATAGTAGAATTCAGACCTATTTCTGAAAGAATGTGCTATTTGAGAATAAGAGGGAAATATCAGAAAATATCGTTACTGAACATACACGCGCCAAGTGAAGGGAAAGATATGCAAAGCAAGGAGGAATTCTATGATGATCTGAATACTGAATACGAAAAAATTAAGAAACATGACTTGAAAATAGTGCTTGGTGATGCAAATGCAAAGATTGGTAATGAAGAAGTATATCAGCCAACAATTGGAAAGTTCAGTAAGCACACAGTTACAAATTTAAATGGGCGATTGCTAATAGATTTTGCAAAGGAAAAAAAACATGAGAATAAAAAGTACATACTTTCAGACAAAAGATATTCATAAGGGAACTTGGCAATCACCTGACGGCTCGTGTATTAACCAAATAGACCATGTGCTAATCGAAACCAATCCAGAAAGGTGTATAACAAATATAAAAAGCTAGAAAGGACCAGATGCAGACTCAGACCATTTCTTATTAGGTATAAAAACAAAGCAAGAAATACCAGTATTGAAAAATCGGCGAAAAATAGGCAATAGAATCAGAAAATTGAACAGACTACAAGAAAAGGAATCAAAAAAATATATGCACGAAACTTAGAGCAGCACCTAGAGTATGACCAGGAGAGTGACAAGCAGGACGTAGAAGGTTTATGGAATGAAATTAGCACAAAAAAGGTACAGGCCCTGCAGGGATGTGATTCGGAAAGCAAAGGAAAAAAGGAATGGTTTGATGAGGCATGCAAGAAAGAATTGAACGAAAGAAATACAAAAAGAGAACGAATGTTGCAATGCAATTCAAATGAGGCGAGAGAAGAGTATGAAAAACAAAGAAGAAAGTGTAACAAAACGTTGAGAGAGAAAAAGAGAAAATACTACGAGCAACGTATAGAAGAAATAGAAGAGAGCTATAAAAGAAATGAAATGCGAAAGCTGTACAGAGGCATTAAAACAGAAAAAAGAGGAGAGCAAGCAAGTAACCATCTATTAAAGGATAAGGAAGGAAAGTTGATAGCAGGAGAAGAAGACGTACCCTGCAGATAGAAAGAATACTTCGAAGAGCTGTTAAACCCTGAAAGCTTAGCAGAAAGTATGAGGGAAGATGGTAGTGATGATATGGAAGCAAATGAAATTGAACTTAATGAAAACGTACCAACAATTGAGGACATAAGAGATATCGTGCATAAACTCAGGAACAACAAAAGTGCTGGAAATGATGACCTAACTGCTGAAGTGTTCAAATACCGAGGTGAAAAATTAATTATCGGTATGCACAAACTAATCAAGGAGATATGGTTACAAGAAAAAATACCGAATCAATGCAAGGAAGCAATGTTGTATCCTATACATAAGAAAGGAGATAGGTCAGTGTGCGAAAATTATAGAGGTATAGCCTTACTAAACATAGCATATAAAATCTTAGCATCGTTCCTCAAGAACTTGCTACTACCTGAGATGGAGAAAGCAGTGGGTGAATATCAATGTGGATTTAGGCAGGGAAGGTCAGTAATAGATTAGATATTCACGCTCAAAGAAATTCAGGCAGAAAGCTATGAGTTTGATAAAGATACATATCTGCTATTCATAGATTTCAAACAAGCCTTTGACAGAATAAAAAGAAATAGACTTTATGCCTTGAGAGAGCTGGGAGTAGGAAATAAATTGGTGCGAATGATTAAACTAACACTAGAAGATACTGAATACTGCGTAAGAATTGGAAGTAAGTTAACTGACAAATTTGAGGTTACGGAAGGACTGAAACAAGGAGACCCACTATCTTCTGTGTTATTCAACTATGTACTTGAGTATGTTATACGGAAAGCAAAATTAAACAGAACAGGACTATTGTACCACAAGAGACATCAACTTTTGGCATTCGCAGATGACATTGTTATAGCGACGAGAAGTAAACATGAACTACGAGAAGTGGTGTTGCGATTACAAGAAAGCGCAGAGGAAGTAGGGTTAGTCATAAATGAGAAGAAGACTGAGTTTATGGCATGGACTAAAAATGACTTTGTCGCAGATAGGATATTTGAGGTGACGACACACAAAGGAGTGGTTTACCATTTTAAAGAGGTAGAAACATTTATATATTTAGGAGTAGAATTCAGTAGAAGACCCGAGAGGAGGAAAGAGATTCAAAACAGGCTACAGAAGGCAAATAAGTGTTTATACCAATTTAGGGAGATTCTTAACAGCAAGTTGCTTTCCAGAGGGGTAAAAGTGTATAAGACAATGATCAGACCTATGGTACTGTTTGGTAGTGAAACCTGGACGATCGATAAAAGTGAGGAAAATATGCTTGCAGTATGGGACCGGAAGTGTCTGCGAAAGATATTCAAAGGAAAGATGGTGAATGATGTATGGGTGAGGAGAACAAATAATGAATTGGAAGAGCTATTTGACCAACCGACATCATATGTACAGTTAAGGGTAATAGGCTAAGATGGTTAGGGCATATGGAACGCATGGAAAATGGGAGAATACCAAAGAAGTTGACGGAATGTGGCATAGGAGGAAGGAGGAAGCGAGGTAGACCAAAGTTAAGATGGATTGATGAAGTGCTGAAAGACATAAGGCTGTTGAAGATTAATAATTGGAAGGAAAAGGCAAAGGACAGGAAGCAATGGAGAAAGATAACCTATCAAGCCATGGGCCTACTAGGCCTGCAGTGCTAATGATATATATATATATATATATATATATAAAAGGAAAATTAATGAAAACACAACTGTGTTTCGCGGGCTTTAGTATAATTTCATTAGATGATTTTGAAAACCTCTTATAATAAACTATCAATTAACTCATAATCAGGAAGTCAGATTATTGTTTTATTATTCCTTTCCTTTGTTTACTTTGCATACAACTTAATTTAGCAGAAGTTCATTAATACATAGCAAAAACACATCAAAAATCACAATTTGAGTATTAGTTTTTTTATTAAAGGTCATTAAAACAGCAATGATTATCGTGTTTATTAGTTGTGTCAAGTTTTTCTTCAATTTGTCATAATAAATAAAATAATAGTTTTTCAAATAGTAGCGTGCCAAGGTCTTCGGGGGCCCCCGCAATTTTTTTCACGGGGCTCCCCTTCTATATAAAAAAATAATATTTCAAATCGGTTTATATTATATGGCCACTATGAAAGCAACAAATGTATCAACTATTTGGTCTAAGTCTATAGTCTATACCTTCTGACCACTTATCTTCTATAGTAATTAATGCCAAAGAACTTAGGCGCGATTCACCCATTGTCGATCTTGCAAATTTTTTTATTAGTTTTAGTTTTGAAAATGAGCTTGCTTGAGTCAATGTAACAGGCAGTACTAGAAACAACTGAAATACAGTGCAAATCGCAGGTACACTACTAATCAACAATTGACTTTTTTCGAAAATAAAATCAGAAAATTCCCTAATACTGCTAGGATTTTTCAGGATTATATAATATAGAAGATATTTTATTTAAATTAGCTCCAACACAAGATTTTGTGTGAGATTGTCTGGATATTTTTCAACTGGTTCTTTTACTTTATTAATAATTTACACTTCTTGCACTTCAATAAGTGTTTTGGGATTCAAAATATCTAATTTTGAATAGACATTTGTGAATGCCTCACATCTATTTTTTAGTTGTAGTAAAATAGTTCTTGGCATGTGTTGAATATTAAAATTCTTAAACGATTTTTAGGGCCTCAATTGATCAACCTCTATTTCATCAAAAAACTTTTTAGTAGTAGGAATTTCTTTGTCTGTAAATTGTGGCTTAATACCCCATTCTTTTGCTATTGTTACTGGGGTTTCAAAGATATTTATAAAATTATCTCTTAAATTCCCTAATTGATCTGAAACATATGCAATTAAATCTATGGCTTGTCCACTATCTGTATCACTTTTTTGCAAACATTTTGAAAGTAAATTGACGTTTTCAAATATTTTTCCTTGAAATATTAATAAAAATACAAATTCAATATTTTCTATTTTATTTTGTAAGACCTTTGCCTCATCCCTATCAGAGTTTTTTCTTTGCTATTGTAGCTAGATTCGACAAACATTTAAAGACAACTAAATAGTTACTTTTTAATGGAATTATAGATTCGACCCTGAATGATCATCTGGTGGGACATAGTTTTTTTAAGGTGGATCCCACAATTTTACTGTTTTCTAATTCAGTGTTTAAGGCTTGTCAATGAGGCAGACTTTCGCTAAAAAAACATGAAGTGACTGAATGGGGTCAATGGGGGCCCCCTGAATGCTCGGGCCCCCCCCGCACCGTTGGCCCTTTCGGGCCACTGTTTTTAAATCATTTTGGAAATATGTGAAGTATCACCTTTTTAACTTTAAGTCATGTCATGTATGGCACAGGATGTCCCCATAAGTGCTATTTTTTCTTTATTATTTTAAAAACATGATGTCATGCCAAGTTTTCAAGATTAGTTTGGGGCTCAAGAACCATGCATAAGTAGTTTTGATTTTATTTTGAAAATTTTGGTCTCCTGACTAAAAAAAGTGATTTCAAACTTTAGGTTCAAAATGTACTTAATAATTGTTCAGATGCACAGGTTTTCTTTATTGGATATTAAAATAGGCTTAATACTGAGTATAATTACAGAAAAAATAAAAGCCAAAAAGCATTTTTCTTTTTTTTGACGATTTCCTGGGAAAACTGGAAAATCTCTAAATTTAAAAAAAAAAAATCATCACTCGAAAACTATCAATAATCGCTATGTATCATTATAGGTTGATTTAGGTTTGTGCAGACATGGAATTGACTGCCATTCAAAAAATTAGGTGCTTAATTTCGTGTTGGGCATAATCACAAGAATAATTAAAATGTCCGGAATTTGAGCTCTAATTGAAAATAGTTGGCACACTATAAAGCAAAATAAATTCAACACAATTAATAGACAGACACAAAATTGGCGGCACCACTGTCACCTCCTGGTAAGCCCATTGTCAGGAATTCGTCTATGAAATATGTGGTCATCACCCTACTCTCAACCCTCATTTTGAGTTTGGTTAAAATGAACCCTTAGCATATTATACAAGCTAAATTTCTTCAAATTAATAAAATTCAATACCCCTAAAGCTGAAATCCCTGTAGATTCTAATTGCTTTGCCAGCTTCACTGTCTCTTCCACATCTTCAAAAACTCTGATTTTGCATGTAATTGGTACTTTTATATTTTGAACTAATGTACTAAGTATACTTTTTGCTTTTTCTGGCTGTGTTAACAATGCAGCACCCATTCCACCTTTCAGCGAAAACTGTTTTGGACAACCCATGTTTATATCAATTGCTGCAACATCCTTTTCACTAGAAATAAGACTTCATATTTTCAATTGGAAATACATAATACACTAACATCCTTACATCATTTTAGCTACCATTAAAGCCCTTTTTGGATCACTAGTTCCTAATTGTACCACAACTCTCTTTTTTTCCTGTTCACATGTTCGAAATACTACTGTACCATCTGTCTTGTCAATGTAATCAATAGTATGCAAGGCATCTGAAATAACAGATGATTTAAGTACAATACTACAAAAAAGCATTTCCACGAATTGATTGATACAGACCATTCACAACCCTGAATGACTTCAAGAATTTCCAGTCAATCAGCTCCTCTGTATAAACAATGTCAGCTCCATAATCCAACGCCAACAATCTAGTCGGTAATGTTCCGACTCTGACCATAGGTGCTAAAATTATTTTATTTGCGAAATTAATCGTACTACGTTCAGTACTACTATTTTGGATATCTACGTTTCTATTAACGATTACCATTTCTTCAAATATTCAATTTGAATGGATTTTGGATTGAGGTTACGAATTTATTAGGTTAGAATGTCAATGAAGATGTATAATAAATGTAAACATTTATAAACATTCTGTGGTAAACATCTACATCACAACATCACAAACAAATCACAACACAACCATTGATATCTAACCCAGTGATGTTAACACTCCAAACATACTTTCCCCTATTCCAACTTAGAAATTTCCCTACATTTCCCTACATAACTAGTATTTCTGTGTTTTATACACACAGACCATAAAACAGAGAGTTTTATATGAATGTTTTGTCGTTTTGTGTAGACTTATCGACAACCACAGACACGCAGAGTAATGACGAGTGAAAAGTTGTACACTATTTGTGAACAAAATCCGCTAGAAAAATGGCCGTCCCGTGTCTAGGCACGACCTAGGTCATAGTCTTTATTTCGTTTTATAAATGTAGGAGAATACCATCGCCGACCGCCTAGACGGCAATTTTTTTGCCGAACCTTCTTCGCAAATACATTTCTACATCTGTTGTACAAAAAATGGAGTTTAGGCCTATTGCATTTTTTGCACAACTAGGTTTCTGTATACCATACAATTTTTGATCTGATATCTGATAATAAAACAAAAATAATTTATTAAAATACATGTATTATAAAAAAACAAAGAAATATTCTTACTGAATATGGAAAATAAATATATAAAATGTTTAGTGGATAATAACATTAATATATAGTTTGTGGAATTAAACAAACTTGGATAAAATAAAAATAAACATAAATAACCAAAATCATATGCCTAACGCTTTTTTAAATAAAAAATAACACCTATATAGGCGGGGTTGTACCACCGACTATTAAATCAGGTTGTACGTTGTACCCCGAAGATAAAAATTTCCCTACAAAATAGAATTTCAAGCTACGAGTTAACATCACTGATCTAACCTAATACACAACGACGGTGACACTTCACGTCTGACGTGAAGCGTTGACCCATGGTTGACAGCATGACAGCTAAAGCTTAATTCAGATGCACACGAGATCCGACGACACGACGGTACTCAAAATGAATTGGCGCATGGCCGACTCTACTCACTAGGCCGGAGCATTGAAATATGGCAACACTGGATATCGGGCCGAGCTTTTATTTGTTGTTAAGTCATTCGTGTAATCTTCCTGAGCAAAAACAGGAGATTAGAAGGTGATTTTTAATGTGTTTCTAATTAATTACCTACAGAAACGAAACTATAAAGATAACAAGATGCCTGCAAAGTGTGTAGTGTGGTGTGTAGTACCAGGTTGCCCTAGCAATTGTGCTTTGACCAAACATAACCTTCCAGAGTAAACAAGAAGAATGGAAGGTGATTTTTAATGTGTTTCTAATTATTTACCTGCACAAACGAAACTATAAAGATAAAAAGATGCCTGCAAAGTGTGTAGTACCAGGTTGCACTAGCAATTAGTGCTTCCAATGAAGGACATAAACAGAAGTGGGTGAAAGGTATTCCTCATAAGGGCTGGTTATATTTATAAGAATAAAGACAATAATTACAAACATTTCAAAGGATAAGACCTATTTTAGAGCACAATGTGGTACCTACAATGTTTTCTGGACCTCCCAAATATCACAGAAAAAGACAGTTAATAGAACTCATCTGGGCATGCATCTGGGCATACCTACGAAAAGATTTGATATTGAAAGGAATCAAGACCAGCAAGAATGGCTTCAAAGTGACCTAATAGTGAATTTTTCTAGCTCAAGTTAAAATTTACAAAGTAAATTGAGTCTTCATTAGCAATTGTGCTTCCGATAAGGGACATAAACAGAAGTGGGTGAACGGTATTCCTCGTATGGGCTGGTTATATTTATAAGAATAAAGACAATACTTTACAAACGTTTCAAAGGATAAGACCTATTCTAGAGCTCAATGTGGTACCTACAATGTTTTCTGGACCTCCCAAATATCACAGAAAAATACAGTTAATAGAACTCATCTGGGCAAGCCAACGAGGGCATGCATCTGGGCATACCTACGAAAAGATTTGATAGTGAAAGGGAATCAAGACCAGCAATAACGGCTTCACAGTGACCTAATAGTGAATTTTTCTAGCTCAAGTGACAATTTACAAAGTAAATTGAGTGTTCATTTAAGTGGAAGTGGAAGTGGCAGCAGGAAACAGGTTGCTTTATTTTTGTTTTGTAGTGTCTGACTATGATGAACCAGACATCAGATGTAAGTGGTATTAGTAGTAGTAGTTCTAAGAAGCATTTTTTTCTTGATTTATTAACCCCGATGCACTCTAATACATATAAAATGTAATAATTATTCTGAAACTATAGGCCCACTATTTGACAGCTAAGCCACGTTGCCATATCTAAGGCTCCGGCCTAGTGTAGAGTCGGCCATGATAGCAGGGATGTATTATTTATGGGAGAAGAGAGATAATTCATGATTTTGAAAATTGAATAACATCAATAAAAATAAGGTCTCAACTTTGATTACATATTCCTAGCATGTATTATTCGACATTAAAAAGAGCACAAAATAATACTATTCCTTATCTCCCAAAACTGATACCTAGAAACATGAATTGTATTTAGGTAGTGGGAATTCATACATGATGGGTTGGGTATGCAACCCGGCGCACACCTTTTGTTCGATAGTAGCTGATGCTTAATTTTGGATTCATTCATTTACTTTCTACCGCGCAGACTTCAACACCGATTTTAAAGGGAACCGAATGACCATTCATTCGGTTGTCTAGCGAATGAATACTCCAGAACCATCGAATAATTCAAATGAATAATAACCATCTCGAATGATTCGATAATTTTTATTCGATGGTTCCCATTACTATTCGCAACACAATAAATTCTACTGAGCCGTAGACCAATAATTTGAAGCAAAGATTTAAATGCATTGCTTGACATTCGCAAATAATTAAAATATTTTTCTGTGTCAGTTAGCCTCATCTCCTGCAACGGATTATGATTATGGTACGCTCCTTGCTTCTTCCTGTTATTAAAAATGTATCGAACCCAAAATCTTTGCGTTCTTCCTCTTTTCTTCATTTTTATCCATAAGAGGGATAAAAGTAAAACATTTATCGAATTTACGTATTGTGCTCGCAGAATTATAATTTTCGAATACAAATTCATCGAGATTGTCAACTTTCAAATTACATGCGACATCGGATAAAAAGTTAAAATATTTTCAACTTATGGAGGGCATGGCACCTTATGTTACTTCTACGTACTTTCTGAATTTTCCATGTCCCCCCTGTCATATTTTCCATCAACCCCCCCTCTAGGGATAAAGCTATATAATTTGCTACTTTATAGTTTAAAGTATTGAATTCGCAGATACTTTTCAAAAAATAGTTAAAGAAATTTGTAATGAGTTTTGATTACAATACCTCACTTCAAATTACTGAATAATTGGTTTAGGCCTTTTTCTTCCATTGTATATGTAAATCAGTTTTTTCTCCATGTACAAAAGAATGCATAAAAATGATTTATTAATGCGTCACAGTGAAATTTTTAAAGGACTCTAATCTCTCAAAATCTATAGATATGTGAATGCATGAATGCGTTAGTATATATTTATATAAATATGTATTTGTTTCTGAATTTTTTAGTGTTGGCATATTTTGTCGAAAACGATTACTTCATAAGCATGAATATTTGTATTTTATTTTTCTTGTAACATTTGTATCAGATATTTTATATCCACGTACAGTGTATCTACTAACACTTTGTGAATTTCTCTGTTTATTTTGCAGCAAAGATTTTTTGCTTCTGATTTTAAGCATTGTTTTGTTAAATTTTATATATCTTTGCCAACTAAACATTATTATTATATTTCGTTTTTTTTTTGATGAGTAATGTATTGTGAAATAAAGGCTCTGTAAATGTACACACTTTTATTTTTTCATTATTTCCTAACATGTGGATATATACACGACAAGATTTATTTAGTTTGTATTTTAAATTTTAAATAGCTAATAAAATAAGTTTCGATACGCCTATGAGTTTTATCAAAGTTATTTCAGCATGATTGCCGCATTTCTCTTAGTAGGAGAATTCGTTCGACATTTTCATCCCCACTACCAGTATCCTCTTACGTCTTTTCCTTCTTCTGAACGCCTCTCCAACAAACCGTGTCTTTGTGTAAACAATTGGGGTTTAATGAATGAGTTTCAGTGTCTACCTCTGTTTTATCGTCTGTGGTACTATGAAGGCATGGCCGACTCTACTCACTAGGCCAGAGCATTGAAATATGGCAACACTGAATAGCGGGCCGAGCTTTTATTCGTTTTTAAGTCATTACTCATTATTGTAACCTTCCAGAGTAAAAAAGAAGATTGGAAGGTGATTTTTAATGTGTTTTTAATTATTAACCTAAACAAACGAAACTATAAAGATAAAAAGATGCCTGCAAAGTGTGTAGTACCAGGTTGCAATAGCAATCTTGCTTCCAATAAAGAAGATATTAGGGTGTTCAATTTTCCTCAAGACGAGCATTTCAAACAGAAGTGGGTAAAAGGTATTCCTCGTAAGGGCTGGTTATATTTAATTCACAAACATTTCCAAGGATAAGACCTATTTTAAAGCACAATGTAGTACCTACACAATGTTTTCTGGATCTTCGAAATATCACAAAAAAATACAGTTCTAGAACACATCTGGGCACACCTACGAAAAGATTTGATAGTGAAGGGCAATCAAGACCAGCAAGAATGGCTTCAAAGTGACCTAATAGTGATTTTTTCTAGCTTAAGTGAAAATTTGTGAAAATTGAGTGTTCATTTAAGTGGAAGTGGCAGCAGGAAACAGGTTGCGTTTATTTTTATTTTGTAGTGTTTGACTACAATGAACCAAAATCAGATGTAGGTGGTATTAGTATCAATGAATATAGACATTCCTTTAAATCAATAAATCATAATTTGTTGGTGATTTGAGTTAGATTTTACCACTGTCATTAAGAATATCCTGTTGGTCTCAAATAGAAAATATTTTGGCACACTATTTTCAAATAGGTTTTCTGTTGATATAATGTTAAAACCTTTTCTATGTCCAGCCAAAGCAAGTTTACAATTTTGTGAGAGAGAATAAGTTGCCAATTTTACCACCATCCTAAATATTCCTCAAAACTTTGCAGTTCTTTAAAAATTGCACCTGACAGAAAATATGCCTTACATTGAATCTGTTGCAGAGGGTTTATTATTCTGGGTACACAAGTACATTGTTTTACAAATTGATGGAATATCAGCCTGTATAAATGTTCTTGTCATTACAAAAATTATAGGTAGAACATAAAGGACAAAATTATTTGATAGGTATATTAAATAATACAGCTTATAGTTGATAGGCGTAACGCTTCCATCAGAGTATACAGCTCAAATTCAGTCCTTATTCACAATAGGTATTGTTAAAATTTTGATTTCAGGTCAATAGGTATAAAAGTAAGTTTTTGGGCAATTGCACAAAGCAGTTTTAATGAAAATTGCAAAAGAATACATCAATATACATATAGACGAGTTTGTTTTAGACACATTTGTTCATGTAATCAATCCCAAACTGATGAAATTCTGCTTGAATTAATGTTGTTAATGTAGCAAATATTTTTATTCATAATTACACTGAAACAGTTCAAGACAAAATACAGGCTGACAAAACTAAAAAGAGGAAATCTAATGGAAATAAGAAATGTCCAACAGAAGGGAAATCTCTAAATCTAAATACATGTACATTTTTGTACTGATACTACTGGCATTTTCACCATTCTTATTTTTTCAAAAAGTATTTTTCTTAATTTATCAACCGAGATGAACTCTAATACATATAAAATGTAATAATTATTCTGAAACTATGAAACAATTTAAATTTTCGGCGGAATGCCCGCCGTTCGGCCCACGGTAACCGGCCCCCTATTTGACAGCTAAGCGACGTTGCCACATCAAAGGCTCCGGCCTAGTGAGTAAAGTCGGCCATGCCGAAGGGCAACGACGCGATGTCGACGTCGAGTACCTTCGCCTTGTCGTAAACTTGTCACATCACATGTCACATGTCATTAGATAAAAAATCCCAAAACTAAACTGGGAGGTTTACCGATTTGGGTGTACGTTTTCAAATTAGAAAAAACTGACAGCAGTACGGTCAGATGTGTTTTTGATTTGCATGTAGACAAACAAAATAAATGTATTGTGATATTTTTAAAAGTTTTAGGTCGACTACCGATAACCGTATGCATGAGGTTCGGCAGTAGACTATCCTGTTGTGACACCGAGGATCGACTGCAATAAAAAGGTCGTATACTTCAAAGGGTATTCCAAAACGGTGGGACGATGCCTTTATTTGGAAAATCAACAAAAGGACCCGCTGAAGTCGTGAAGGCCTTAAAGGAAGCTGTTAACTCATTGGAGAAAGGCGATAAGAAAGCTGAAAAAGCCCAGGAGGATGTTTCCAAGAACCTGGTCCTTATCAAAAACATGCTTTATGGCACCTCGGACGCCGAGCCTCAGGCTGATATAATTGTAGCACAGTTAGCCCAAGAATTGTATAATAGCAATTTACTGTTATTGCTGATACAGAATTTAAATCGAATTGATTTTGAAGGAAAGAAGGATGTTGCCCAGGTTTTTAACAATATTTTACGAAGGCAGATTGGGACTAGGTCTCCGACTGTGGAATATATTTGCACCAAGCCTGAAATTTTGTTTACTTTAATGACAGGGTTAGTACTCCAATCAAATTACTCATATTTTTAATGCTAGAAAATGTAGGTGCCTGGTAAAATATATACCTTTAGATAATTTAGTGGTGAAGTGATTATAAAAAATTTTCTAATCATATATCTATATCCAAGAGCAGTAAATTCTTGTTAATTATGCATCCGAATTTAGAGGACGGTAAACAGTTTAAGAAATAGGTTTAGATCTTTGTGTGTTCATTACTTAACACATTAATCATCAGGCTAATAAATAATGACTTCAAACTAAATACTAAACTTTTTTTTAAAGCTTGATATTAATTATCTGTAATTGTTCCTTCTAATCCCAGTAGACATCAAATATATTCTAGTTTTTGTGAAATAATGCTTTGACCAGATATGGCCCACATAGTCTGTAAAAAAGATGTTTTGTTCCTTAAGAATGTTCTGGACCATGTATGCCATATTGTTTGATTTTTATTTATTATATTTTTGTTCACATATTATATTGTTCCATTAGTACCTTTTACTGAACCATAATTCACTTCTAAAACCAAGTAACAAATGTTGTAGAATGTTTACCTGATAACTACTTCTGTCTAAGTGACCTAACTACTAAATTTCACATGTGAATTTATCAGATGAAGCAAATATTTTGTTTACCACAGACAGAATCATTTTAATATGCCATAAGAAATCATGCTGACTGTGTGTCTGAAAGAGTCTTAGCTGTTTAAACACAGATGTCTACTGTAGCCATATTGGTACATGTGGGTTACAGTGAAACTGCCTATGTACCTGTTTGGTACACAGACTCAACATGTTAATATGAGGATTACGGAACATACAAATTAATGCTCTATGTCCCAAAGAAATCATTGCTATCAATAAAATAGTTAAAATTTTCTTATATTCATTAATTGTTTTGTAGTAGTAGTAGTGATTTAATGAATGCAAAATGAATTTCATAAAAAATGCTCATTATTACACATTTATTTATTAGCACAAACATATATCCATAATTTGTTTTCATTACAATAATTAATATATTTCATAAAACCAGTTTTATCAAATGGCGATTAGTACAGTTGGCCAAGAGTGCCACCAGAAAATTTTACAGGGGGAGGGGGGCGACTTACTTAAATTGAGTCCTCAAACCGGGTAGGGGGACGAATTTGGTTTATACTTATACAAGTTTTTTTACCTTTGCTGCTTCAGGGGGGCCATGGCCCCCTCCTGCCCCCCTCTGCTGGTGCCCATGCAGTTGGCAGACTAGAGGCAGTAAAAATCTAAATTTTATGATATCTATTTGCTTCTCAGGGCAGGTTACTTATTGTTAATTTGTGAATCTGTTTTAAATCATTTCTTCCAAAGGTAGTCCCAGATATATAATAGTAATCAAGATCACATCTTTATTCACATAGGTATATTTATTAAGCCTATATATCCTATTGAGATTTAGATATTTTATTACCATATAATAGCAAGAGTGCAGCGAGAGAGCAGGGATGATGAGAGGATTAGGGTCATAATTGGCTCATATTTGCCGAATATTAGAAGTCAGTTTAATCAGTCCCTGACAAATTTCAGATAGCCTATATCAGATAATGCCATATAGATAATGTAGGTTATCTGACAGATAGGCTATGTGAAACTTCACAGACTCATGAAACCGGCCCTAATTCGTTTAAAAATTTCAATAATGTCTCTTCTCTCATTGTGGTTCAGGCTCTGATGCACCTCTAGACATTGATGTGAGTTTTTTAACATAGTTTATTTATATCTACAGGGTGTCCATTTATTGTGTAACTCTTTTATATCTCGCAAGGTGTACCTGGTAGAAGAAAATGTCGAATACAAAAGGTATTTGGTTGTTGATGATGCATATCCTAAAAACATTTTGAGATATACAGGATATTTTGAGAAAGCAGGATAATGATCAACTTGATTTTTTTATATGGAACCATAATCTTTTTTTAATCTTGTTTAGTTTCCATCATTGATCTCTATTTAGTCCTAAGATACTTCTGGCATCATTTGAAACATTGTCAAGTTATAATTTATTTTCTACCAATTTCTGTACTTGCAAGGTCAGTAGTAATATGACCAAATTGATATATTCTGTTTTTCTTCTTTAACACCAGTTAAAACCTGTTCACACCATAAAGGCCAATCCACACATATGGTGCTGTGCACCAACTGTGTTGATTTGAACTGAATCGGTCATCCAAAGTTCTCATTGGAATGTATTGAATTACTGTTTTTGATTCAGACATATAGAACTGTGCTCCGACTGTGTTACACAATAGAAAATACAGCACAGCCGATGTGCGGTCATGACACAGACAATGCACAGTACTGTATATGTTGTCCCCAATCTCACATACAGGTGTAACTAGCATCCAATACATTTTCCAAGAGAGAGAAGAAACTAAGACATTGACTGCATTAATGTTGTCGTGGATTTTCAGACATGTGAAAAGCAATTAGCACCATTGCTTATATACCGCAAGTGATACAGTTATGATACTTCATGAGAAAAATGCTGTGCCTATGGGACACCTTCCAGTGACAACTCATTTTTTCATTTTTTGTCAGTTACGTCTTTTCGTGAGATAGGGGACGATGTGAATTGGCCTTAAATCATTACTAGGGAATTCTCCATGATAAATAAAATCTACAGTGAGATCTATTAATTTAAATCAGGTATCCTATGTTTATTTGATGTTTTGGAAAAATAATTCATAATTTAGCAACGCCACAGACTCGAAAAAATATTACGAGTCGAGATAGGGCAATCGCAGACACTTTGATTTTAAATAAAACATACAGGGGGTTAAATTAAAAAAAAAACAAAAATGATTGACAAATTATTCATGATAATTTAAAATTCTCCCGAAAACACCCTGTAGACGCACTTAGTAACATCGAAAATAATATTCAATTAGCATTCAAGTAACTCACTGTATAATATTATTGAGAAAAGTTACTGGAATATATCAATTTAGACATATTACTTGCGACACTGCAGATACAGATATTCATAGAAAATAAATTATAACTTGGCAACGTTGCAACCGATTCCAGAAATATTTTAAGGTTAAATATAGATCATGATAGGAACTACGAGGTTAAAAAAAGTTCCTTATAAATTATATTATAAATTAAGTTGATCACTATACTATAACTTTTGTATTTGACATTTCCTTCTACAGGTATACCTTGAGAGATATCGAAGAATCACACACTAAAGTAACACCCTGTATATATCATGTTGTGACCTGTAACATTGGCAAAATAATTTTTTACATTATAGCATATTACTAATATGTTCATGATTGTTAATTCATTTTTTTAAATATATGAAACAGGAGCACTATTTATTTACTGTTATATTGTTAATAACTGTGGTAATACTAATGATAGTGAGATACAGCTTTAAGAGCCTGTTACTTTTGACCATTTTGCAAACTCTGGTATGCTAACAAGTACATTAAAACTTGTTATTATACATATATGTTACAATATTGCTCTCTGGCTAATTATATCTGATGACTGTAAAGTGATTTTAGTTATAATCTTCTAATTCTTTTCCAGCTATGAGCACCAAGAAATAGCTTTAAATTGTGGAACTATGTTGAGGGAATGTGCTAGATATGAAGCTTTGGCAAAAATCATGTTGTATTCTGATGACTTTTATAATTTTTTTCGATATGTTGAAGTGTCCACTTTTGATATAGCCTCAGATGCATTCTCAACATTCAAGGTATGCCCTTTACTCCATTCACTTTTTGCTAATGTTGTAGAAATTATGTTTTACAGTCAAATAAAAGATACATTTTTTTAGCCTTTTAAATTTGTGGAACAGCAATGATGAATCACATAATATTCAAAACTGAACTTAATTTGTCAACCTATTCCTGAGTTTCCTCAATGTATTGTTGATCTAGCAGGTCACGGTTTGAAAAATAAAGGCTGTTTTTGTCATCTTTTTCGGAATTTATAGTAAACAAATGATTAAAATATAACATTGTTTGAAACCAATGACACATGCATTATATTCTATTCTTTTACTTCCCACACCGACAGGTGAGGGGAGTATTGTGATCGCGAAAATTTTCGATTTTGAGATAATACGCTTTTTGGGTGTTTTATGATGTCTACATAACGAAAATCCACGTCGCTCATTTCCGTCGGTCTGTCTGTTTGTCTGTCTGTCGGTCTGTTGCCGTTTTTCTAGCCTCGTAATCTCAGCAACGGCTGCATGGATTGTGACGAAATTTGGGCAGCAATATGCTGTGGGGTCGTAGTAGATAATGCTGCAATAATTTTAAAAATCGGTGCAAGGGCGATGGAGTAATTAGCAAAAAAACGAAAAATTTCAAATATTCCCCAAACTTCGTTTTTAGGCGTTTTAGGTGTTCTTGATCATTTTCTACTTTTTTCGGGCGGGGGTGAAATTTGGGGTAGTTGGGGGGGCGGGGGGTTGTAAAATTGAAAAATTTGTTGTATTTATAATAGACTGTCCCCTGACCTGTGAAGGAAGACCTAGTGACATAAATAACTTTTTTAGGTCCATCCGAAAAATGTCTATTACAGAAACTAAAGGACTTTTTTCTGATGTAAACATACAAGTATTGCTTTAGATTGTTCTGTATTATGTACCGAGAAAACTATTAAATTGATTTTAATGAAATTTTGACACAGTATAGCTACCTTCGCGAGGATAGAAAATGCGTATGGTTTTTATAAATAGTGTCAGTGGGGGGGCAGAAATAGTAAAAAACAAAAAATATAAAAACAGCTCAAATTTCGTTTTCATACGTTTTAGAGGTTCCTGATTATTTTCTACTTTTTTTGGGTGGGGGTGAAATTGGGGTGGTTAAGGGGTTGAAAATCTGAAAATCTTGTATTCATAACAGGCTGTCCACCAAATTGTGTGACGGAAGACCTAGCGACATAAATCACCTTTGTAGGTCCATCCGAACATTGCCTTGCCTATTACCGAAACTAAGGGACTTTTTTCTGTACATACGAGTATTTATTGCTTTTGACCATTCTGTATTTTTTAACGTGGGAGCTATTAAATTGATTGTAATTAAATTTTGACACAGTATTATGTTCGCGGTGAGGATGGAAAACGCGTATGGTTTTTAGAAATCGTGTCAGTAATAGCGCAGCAATGATCAAAAAACTTCGTTTTTAGGTGTTTTAGGGGTTTCTGATCATTGTCTACCTTTTAGGAGTGTCTGGGGTTGGTGGATTGTAAAATTGAAAAATCTGTTGTATGCATAATAGGCTGTCCATTGACCTTTGAAGGAAAGACATAGCGGCATAACACAATTTTGGGTGGGGGGGAGGGCGATGATTTGGTTCTAAGGCAATGTCAGAATATAGATGCTATGGAAAAATAATAAACTGGTAGCACTGTAATGTGTGGGAAGTACTGAGCCAATCACTTGACTTCATTTATTTGAACTATCACAAACATGATACATAAAATTTTTATTTTGTGTATTTGTTGTTGAACAAAAGTTTATGAACAGAATAAATATGCTGCTGAGCATGATATACTCAGTACTGTAATCTGTTTCATCATACAAAGAGAAAAGGCAGATATATTGAATAATAATACAGAGTCTCATTAGATACATTATTATTTCTAATCTCATCATTGCTGTTAGGTTGGAGAACAGTGTTGTATATAAGATGGCTTCTTTCAATAGGTTGATGCAGCCAGATTATTACAATAAATAGGCTGCTATACTTTCAGTAGGTAGCAATTGTAGCACATAATGTCAATTTATCTTTGATTGCTGAAAGTCAGAAATTTTCTTTTGAGGTGAAAATTTTATTAATTCAGTTTTAAAATATCCTGTGTACTTCTTTGATCAATTATGCTTTATAGCCATTTAAAACCAAATATTTTGAGTAAACAAAAAATTAATATAAACGTATTTATCATTCGTAATATGCAAGAATATAATTAAATTTGGGAATTGAAGTGAAAGTGATAATAATTCATTAACTGATTCAGTATGGTACTTAAAAAATGATAAGCTCCTCAATAATTAATATCTTTATAATTATCTGAATATCATTTATGTTATTATTTAGGAATGCTTATCAGACAAATTATTCATATCAAGCCAAGCAGCAAATATGTAACTAGTATTGAGGCGGCTCTAGACACATTTAAGTGTTAATATGCGCCTAATATTTCATTCATGTTATCTGCAGAGTTTCTTTTGAACATGTTCAGATATCTTGTGAATATTGAAACAAATAATGTAATCCATGAAGCAATTTCAGCACCGATTTGTCGATTCTTAAAATATTGGTAATTGTAATCTGTTAACTTTGTAGGAATTGTTGACTCGTCACAAGGTGTTATGTGCTGATTTCCTAGAAACTAACTACGATAAGGTTTTTAGTCACTACCAGAGATTATTGAATTCGGAAAACTATGTAACCAGACGACAGAGTTTGAAGCTTCTTGGAGAACTTTTATTGGATAGACACAATTTTACTGTGAGTATATTGCTTTTTAATAATATTGCAAAATAAATCTAAATACTAAGCAGGTATTTAAGTATAAATTTTGCTATCAATTTCACTTTAATAACGCAATTTCAGTTTCCAATAGATTGTTGTTTCAATTTTTTGAAGTTTCATTTTATAGTGAAACGTTACTTATAATTTTATTTCTGCCAATCTTAATTGTGTTGGTTGGCTGCTCTATCATTACACAGTGACCACTCCTCACACTAAGGTATGGGTGGGCCCTCGAAATTTACATCCTAAGTAGACATAAGGCGCCAATGCTGACGTTTGCATTCTTGCAGCCAAGCTATACATTACTGCAATGGACACTGCTATAGCACCTAGGCATGCAATATGACCATAACGATACTAATAATGTAGTTCTGTAGAAAAAATGAAATGAAATTGAAAACAACGATTAAATCATTAAACCTCTTAGTGTATACAAAAATAGGTGTACTGATGCATTTCGTTACACTCTGCATCGTTTTGTTTACTAGTCATTCCATTTTAGAGTTTGAAAAAAGGAAATTAAATTTAGCCGTCAACTGTCAAATCTTTGTATTGACGCAATTTTCACGAAACAAACTACTCTTTCATCAAAACTATAACAATAAGGAAGTGACTCCGCTGCTGGCGCCGGCATCCGACTTGGGTGCCGGCGGCACCTAGGGGTAGGATTCCTGTTCTTAAAGGTATCAATGAATAAGTTCAAGGTCTCTTCGGCAACGAAGCAAATAGCGACGATCTCACTTATTTCATTCCCACCTTCTATCATAATGATGTATGTGGCTAAATGTGAATCAACGAAACAATATGTGCCGTCAATAAAAATAAATTCTGGATATGCGTTCATGTAGTTTTTCATGCGATCATCTTGAAAATAAAGACACTTCAATTTTCATCTTTGTCCACTAAAATCTCTACCTCAGTGCATCTATGCTTGTTTTTTAAAATAATTACATATTGCTCAAAATCCGTTTTCTCAGATGTTGATCTATTACTTAAATTAGTACGATCATTCAAAGTAATTTTGCAGCCTGTTATTAGTTGATTCAAAACTTTTTTTTATTCCCTCCTGCCTTTAAAGCTTCTTTGGCTTTAATTTTAGCATTTTCCGGTAAATTCAACCTCCACTTTGCGAGAGAATTGAAATATGCTTTTGATGATGTATGATTGTGATCCCCATTAATCTGTTGTATCAGGAGAAATTATTGTTTACAGCTACTTACGTTTAGGAGAATACTTGCTGGGCATTGCCGCTTGTAGGTGGAGCATTTTCTGTCAGAATTTCCATTCTTAGTTTTGAAGATTCTTCCTCCTTTCACATAGGCTAACCGAATATGGTAGTATTTTAGAGCTGAGTTTGTCCACAGTATTGGGATTTCGACATTTTTTGGTTTTCAATAGTCCTACTATCACGCAACCAATATTCATTGTTTGTCACTGCCTGATAGTCAGCTAACGCGCACTGAAACTCTTCATAGGAGTGAAATTTATCACCAACTTTCATTTTCTTCAATCACAACACAAAACCATCGAATATAAAATTGAAGCAAAAGATACTAATCGATCAAATAGCATATTTTATTTCTCAAATAATCCAAAACCCTGCTTGTTTTGACGGAGATAAAGTAAAGGACTTTTTGTCCTCAATTTTTAATAGTAAATCCGATAACATTACTAGTATGGAATGCATATCAATTAACAGCGATGAGGAATATAAAGGGGCCTGGATACACACATTAATACATACGTATTTGCCATGTAAAACACGGACTCACAATTTCTCGCATAACACTCTATTTTCAAACTACATATATAATATTTCAGAAGGCGATAGTTAAGACCTTAATGAATGACAACTATTTTCGATTTTCTCAAAAAAGTTTTTTAATGTGCAAAAAAAAACTCGCAATGCAAAATCATACATTCTATAAATGCCTGTAATTTAACAACCAAACACGATATCAAAAAAAGGCTAAATAGTTGAACAAGCGCAAGCCTGCTTCTTCAATTTGCTGTTTGAGTCATTACTGTAAGTTTAAAGGTAACTTCAGGAGTTTGGAAATGCGAAATTCATTTTTATAGTGACCTTTGGACCTTACCTTTGGGCCTTTTGACCTTACCTTTGGATTTTTGGACTTATCTGCCCTCATCTTAGACACACACACTGGAGAAAGGGAACCGGTGGCCACGCCTCCTCTAACACGGGAATACGTCTTTTCTTCGATTCTCAATTTCGCGCGCTATACCCTAGAGCCTTAAGGTAATTCAATGGAATGTTCAGGCCGTTACTCAAAAAAAGGGAAGTTTGCAAAACTACATCAATAAAAACGACATAGATGTAATTTTCTTGTCTGAACTGTGATTAAAACCACAAAACAACTTCCGGCATTTTTATTAAAAATAACTTAAATTACGTTAGCATAGACTTAACTCTAAACTTCAATACAAATATCGAAGTCTGTGCCTTTCACGTCAGAACTTGACCTTTGTCTCCATTTACAAACCGCCATCTGCGACTGGTCCAATATTTTTTCACAATTTCCAAGTTCGACAGTTTTTGGCGGCGACTTTAATGCTCATTTCAGCATGTGCCTCATCAGGATACTCCACAAGGTAAAATACTAGCTGAAGTAGTTGATGACTTGGACATGATAGTCTTGAACGACGGTACTCCAACTAGGGTAAATTCCCCAACCCAACATAAGTCGGCAGTCGACATTTCGATAACTTCACCACCATTAGCGAGTAAAATATCTTGGGATGTAATGGACGTTGCATTGGGATCGGATCACTATCCCATTGCCATGTAAATTCAAACACAATCCTTATTATCATTCAATATCCCTTCATCAAAATGGAATGATTCCGGGGCCGACTGGAATGTTTTCTCAGAAAATGTAAGAAATAGTATGAACCTCAGAGTAACAACTGAACATAGAGGTAGTAAACAACTAATTCTAATAGGCCAACATCTTTTCTTACGTTGTCATATCGACCACCAGATATGAAATGATTACAGCAAAATCAATAGATATGTTGACCTCTACTGCGTTACTGCATGTTTCTTCATCATTAACGCAAATTCTGTCTTACATAAGTTTTGAGGAGTTGGCAACGCCTATGTAATTTTCCTGCGATTTGTTTACGGTAACCTCCGACTGTCAAATGTTCGTTTTGTTTGTGCGTGTTTTATGCTTGGTCAGTAAAATCGAATTCGCTATTTGTTGATAACTGTAGTGAAGCTTTACGGACTTGCTGTGCTATATTCGAGTGTAGTTTAACAGTTTTTCGAGATGGGACAGTGCAGAGCAGTGTTTGTAACATGGGTTGCATTGGAAGAATTTTCAGGTTAGTTGGCAATGTTTGGGTCTGAAGTGTCAAAAGATGATAGCTTTGAGCACGCCATGCTGAAGTGGTTTGTTTACTACCTCTATGTTCAGTTGTTACTCTGAGGTATGAACTCACTTAAGACTGAAACAACTTCCAACGAACAAAAAATTACATTTCTGTTCGAAATGTTGTCCAGCGCAGCAGATAAAACTATGCCTATTAAAAAAGCCTGCAAGCCAACAACTCCATCTCCATGTTGGTGGGATGCGGAATGCTCATTTTTTGCGGCAGAACGCAAAAAAGCTTTACATAATTACAGAATTCAAAGCAACCAAAATAACTACTTAGCCTACAAAAATATAGCAGCAAAGACAAGAAGACTGTTTAAACTGAACCAAAGAAAATGCTGGCTAGATTATCTAAATAGTTTAAATAATAGCACACCCCTAACAAAAATATGGAACAAAGTTAAATCTATAAGTAACAAACATTTCAACCTATAAAAGGCGATCATTTCTGAAGAGCTAGCAGAAAGTATGGCTCCCCCATCAGCACCAAATCGTTCATTTGTTGCTCCATTGGACTTGTTGGACACCGAAGCTATATCCCACCCTAAATCAGAGTTTTTGGGCAAACCTTTTACTATGGAGGAAATGAGTCTGGCATTAAAGAATTCTAAAAGTACTGCTCCAGATATTGATAGTTTCACCTACAAGATAATTTCAAACTTGCCCCAGCCGGCAAAAGAATATTTGTTAGATATCTTCAATAACTGGTGGGTCAATCAAGACTGCTCAGACAAAATGAAAGATATAATAATTTATTTAATATTAAAACCATTTAAAAAACCCGACTCGCTCTTAGCTTTTAGACCAATATCTTTATTGTCATGCTTAACTAAAACCTTCGAAAGGCTAATCAAAAATCGCCTAGAATTCTTTGTAAAAAGCAATTCATTGGCCCCTAGGTCACAGTATGGATTTCGCCGAGGACAGGGAACAATAGACGCAGTTACTCAACTTGTTTCAGACCTACACTTGGGTTTCTCCAAAAATGATTATACACTATGCTTATTTATCGATCTCAAGGGGGCATATGGGGGGGACCCACGTGGCTGCGCGGTGAACAGCGTCTGCCTTCGATAGTGAGACAGCAGCAGCCGTGTGCGCGGTTAGCGCTTGGGTGGTTAATTGCACCAGGGAGACTGAACAGTTTGGACTGGCTGTCGGTGTCGCCCACACGAGCGCTGAGCGGAACATCTTACGCGGCCGGCACTATGGATGGTCGTCCGGAAGGCCCGGACGGGGGACCCCCGTCGGACCGTCCGGGATGATGGTACCATTCCAACGGTGCTGGCCGTGCACCGTCCCCCCTCTGGGATGTTATAGTACAATAGGCCTTAAAGGCTTAAGTACTGACAGCTCCCAGAGGAAAAAAGATAAAGGGGGCATATGACGTTGTTGACCTTAATATCTTATTTTCCAAAATGAGAAAGCTGGGTATCAGCCAGAAGGTTACCGCTAACATCCTAGAACGCTTCAGGACTAGGAAAATCCTTGTTCGCGATCACAACAATATATTACATGGTCCAAGAATAGTTAACAGCGGTCTGCCACAGGGGTCTATCCTCAGCCCTCTGCTTTTCAATATTTACACCGCCGATTTGCATAATGCTTTAGACGAAAACATAAACACTATTCAATACGCGGATGATATTTGCCTTTATGTCTCCCATAGAACTTATGAGCGATATGTAAGCGATCTTCAAAACACCGTAGTTAGGTTAAGAGCCTGGTTGAATAGTTTGGGTTTCAGTCTTGCCTCTGAGAAATCGGCGGCCTTGTGTTTCACAAGGCACCGGCTTCGCACGGCAGAATCCATCCTCCTGGATAGCACACGTTTTCTAGTAGTAGACCACTATAAGTACCTGGGTTTAATCCTAGACCAAAAACTACTCTGGACAAAACACATCCAATATGTAAAACAAAGATGTGAAAAAGGCTTGAATCTTCTACGCGATGTTACAAAAACAAAATGGGGTGCAAATACATACACTTCACTCACATTTTACAGCACCCACACCGAGCCGGTTTCAGAAGCCGGCGTTGGGCAAGGTGGCGGTGCTTCGAATTGCCCTGTTGACGACCCCCGCCATGACATCGACCGTTTTAGGTGGACGACGGAGCTCAGGGATGACCTGCTGAGCTACTACGAGAGCAGTAGCTCGCGCCGTAGGGGATACATGTCCCGCGTGTGTGAGAGGTGCTGTGAAATGCACCCAGAGCATAGCACGCTCACCTCTCAGAATTTGCGAGATTATGTATCGTACTTCCGGAGGCAGGGATACGTTCGTGCTCCAGCTCAGCCTGCCACTTCGGCGGACGGAACGCCTGTCAACCAGGCCGAAAGTTCGCCGATAAGGCCCGCTGAGAGGGAAATCGACCAAGTTTTCTCACCTGGGGATTTCAGAGACCGAAGGGCCTTGCATAACAACGAAAGGTCCTTCAAGCTGGCAGATTTGAAGAGAGAGGATGAGGCTGTGGGTGAACGTCTATCGGAGGCCTCTGACATTTGGAGCATCAATTGCGAAATTTACGCTGCGGCTCTGAGGCTAGCTTAGCTAGACAGGGGAAAGTGAGAGACTCTCCTGTTGAGAGAGCACAGAGACGGATGCGCCAAATGGAAGCGTAAATCCAGTTGGCTCGTCAGGAAGCATCCCGTATCCAGTGTGTGATGGCATATAGAGCGGCTGGGAAGCCTTTTACGCGCCAAGTGCGCCAGATAGCCTACGGGTTGAGGCGCGACCATCATACACTCAGTCAAGCGGTATTGGTTGTTGTCAAACAACACTTTCTTGATAGGATACGGATGGCATAAACACTTACTGGTGGAAAAAATTTCCCAGTTGCCACCGGCATTTAGCTAGAGTTTTTAACTCGTGGCTAAATCAGGAGCAGCCAATTCCGGCTTGGTTTGTCGTGGGTCGAACCGTGCTTCTCCCGAAGACCGGAGATTTGTCTGACCCCAAAAACTACAGGCCAATAACATGTCTGAACGCATGTTACAAGCTCTTCACCAGAATCTTGTACATGCGTATCCTTCAAGCTGTGAATCCTGTATTGCTCCACGTGTATGAACAGAGAGGGTCAAAGAAAGGAGTAGCTGGCTGCAAGGAGAACCTGTTGATTGACCGATGTGTCACGCAGGACTCTGTGCAGTACAAGCGGAACCTTTCTATGGCCTGGATTGACTATGGCAAGGCATTCGACAGCACGTCTCATGAGCTCATTGTGCGGCTGTTGCAATGTCTTTCGGTGGATAATCAGATAGTGGGATGCATCAAACAACTGATGCCACTCTGGGAGACCCGTTTCACTATAATAACAGATGAAACTCGGGTTCAGACAAAGTTGGTGACATTCAAAAGAGGTGTCTTCCAAGGAGACTCCTTGAGTCCCTTGCTCTTTTGCATCTCACTTTTGCCTTTGTTTTATATGGATGACCTAAAACTTTATGCCTCCGGTCAACGCGAACTACAACAATCGCTGAGGGTGGTGCAGAATTACAGTCATGCTATCGGATTGTAGTTCGGAACAGACAAATTTGCATTGGTTCATCGCAAGAAAGGACGAAGCGGAGATAGTGGAGATGAGGAACAGCTCGTTGATGGGAGCATCTTGCGACAACTGCATGCCGGAAATATTTATACCTACCTTGGAGTGGTGCAGCGTCATGTCCAAGAGGCAGAATTGGTCAAAGAGTGTGTCCGCCACAAGTATTTGCACCGACTCCGGCAGATCTGGTCGTCAGAACTGTCCGGCAAAAACAAAGTCGCTGCCACAAACATGCTTGCGGTCCCATTGTTATTATAGACCTTTGGTGCTATACACTGGAAAGTGAACGACCCGCAAAAGGATGAATATGGAGAGAAGTCTGCATCCTAAGTCCTCTGTCCAGCGAATATATCTCCCGCGACACCTGGGAGGGCGTGGACTATTGAGTTTGGAGCGTCTGCACAACAGGGTAGTTTTGGCCACTGCCTGCTATGTAACGAACAGCACCGATCCCCTGATCGGCTTTGTGCGAGTGCACGAGAATGCTGGTAAAGCAGCCTTTCTTTTCAGCGCAGCGAAACGAGCAGCCGAGGAGCTCAGCCTCACACTCGGCCTCAAGCGGAGGTGTCAGCAGTCCATTACGTAACTTGCTCCCTCAGAATTAAAATCCCACATTAAAACTGCCGAAGTCGACTTCCTTTTGAGACTTCATAAAGATAAGCCAATGCATGGAATGTTCTACAAACATCTAGAAGAGCACGGCTTGTCTGAGCAGTTGACCTTCTCTTTCCCAAGGTCTAGTGGGTTGAAGTCGGACACTGAGGGCTTTATAATGGCTTGCCAAGACGGTGTCTTCAACACCTTGGTATACCGCAAAAGGGTTATGGTATACCGTAAAAGGGTTATGGGTGCAGACACCCGTTGTAGAGCTTGCCGACAGGCGCCAGAGACGCGTATGCATCTCTTGTCGGCGTGTAAGGCGTACGCTGGAACGGTTTACGTCCATCGGCACAACGCGGCTCTACGAGTGCTCTATTATCATTTAAGGCACTCATACGGTATCGATGAGACACCGGTGCTGCCATACGCTCCAGGGGATATAGAGTCCGTTGTGGAGAACGAGAAATGCCGGATTTATTGGAACTACTCGTTCCCCACGCTTGAGCTTGTACAAGAAAACAAGCCCGTCATAGTCCTTGTCGACCATCAACAGAAGACGAGGTTCGTTATAGAGTTTTCGGCACCTGCCGAGGTGAACATCGTCTCTAAGGAGGAGGAAAAGCGGACTAAATATCAGGAGTTGCTTGGACAACTTCGCAGGCTATGGCCAGACTACACTGTAAGTCTGCTGTTTATGGTGATTGGATCCCTAGGTGGAATGAGAAATACGCTGCTCTCTGCACTGGGCAAAATACCGGTGTGCCGTGCGGCGGCGCACATCTTAGCCGCCAGAATGCAGAAGGCAGTCATCCTTGGGTCTCTTCGTCTACTTAGGGTGCACGATTGGCGGATCCAGTGATTGCTCACTGAGTGAGGAGTAGTCACTGGGTAATGGAACAGCAGCTCATAAACTCGTAAATAGTTGCTTGCAACTTTCTCCGTAGGAACTAGAACGACAGTTTTCATTTATGCAATCTTCGACTGATATCCTAATCAAATCCTCTTATTTTAAAACAGATTATATCACCAGTGTCAGTCTTTAAAGGGCAATGTTTCATAACAAACCTATCCGAGACCTCATCCTACGTTGGGTCATTTTAACCACTCCAAAAAAAAAGAGCTGAAAATGATCAGAGATCTCTAGAGTACCCAAAAACACAGTTTGAACGGCTTTTATATTGTACTGTTCTTTTTTCTATTTAGTTTCACCGTCACTATTTTTTTTTCAAAAACCATAGGCTTCATCGATGTCTCCACGGCTTACGGTACGGTTCAGAAATGCCATTGCTATCAGTTTCGTGATGAGCTACACATATTACCGAATTATCTACCGCAATATAATTTTAAAAATCGGAATTGTAACGTGTAATTCCATTGCAGTGTCATTTTGCAGCTAAGACCTCGCTTGGTGCTTTATGTATAGATTTCGGACCTCAGTTATTGGCTGGGATGATTAATGGGGGTATATCGCGGCTCACTTGATTATTTTGTTGAAAGGTCCTCACTTGTTCCGATATACAGCTATATGAAATAATTTTTATGTGTATATTTGGATGTTTCTTATCAAATGTCATCCCTTCGTAACATCACAAAATGATGCCATTATCTCTTTGTCCTTACTTGATCATTAATATGTAATGCCCTTACTTGGTTCGCTAGCCAAGGAGCAAATTGACAATTAACTTACCCCAAAGTGAACATACATTTTACCTTAGATTATGGAATACATGTTTTAGGTAATGACAAGATATATTTCAAACCCCGAGAATCTAAAACTGATGATGAACATGTTAAAAGAAAGATCGAGGAATATTCAGTTTGAAGCCTTCCATGTGTTTAAGGTAAGTCTTAATCACTATTACAGTGCAATATCAGATAGTTATGATGTTTTTTTTTACTAAGGGGAAACCGCTTGGCGAAGGAAGCTAGCACAGTGGCTTCCAACAGTGTCGGGCGCTTGTCTTCGCTAGGTGAAACTTCCTGAAATTGAATTAACATTTTTGATATTACATTTTTAGGTGTCACTTTTCCTAGTCTTTGATCTACTGTGTCTCTCAGGTTTCCATTATTCTATTGTATACGCTCAAAAAAGGTATGCACTACCGAGTCTACCTAATAGCAGTAAATGCACTCCTCTTTTTCAGTGTGGGTGAATCGTTTCCGCTGTTCTTGGGAACATCCATGTCCACTTATCATCTGAGTGGGAAAATAGGTCATATCTCCATGTTGCCTTTCCACCCATGGTTTGATTTCTGGTATAAGCCTCCTGGTCTAGCTACCCAGGGCCGCCACAAGGGGGGGGGCAACTGGCCCCGTAGGAGCCCGGTCCGGGCCTGAATCTTAGTAAACGCTGTCGCGCAGGCGACTGTTTTTTAACAGTGTATGTTATGTTATTCGACAAAACGAAGGTCATATTTTACTGATCGATTTGTTTTTTAATAATCTAATTCTTTTGTGGGTAACTTTATTACAAACAACTATAATGAATAATTGTGAAAAAACTGTAATGAAGCAACTTCATCTTTGTGGCAATTATTTTTTGTTCCGGTTTATCACTTAATACATATTCTATATTCTCTCAAGTGCTGTTTCAATCAAACCCTTCAGCCATGTTGTACACATAGACTCTCTTTTCCAATAAGGCCACAAAATTTCAATTTGAACATAACTGATTGAATGTGTTGATTATAAAATTTAGTCAATCATTATTTTCTGTCAGCTACTCTTAATAAATGAGTGATTATGAATTTCTCTGAATATGGTTTCTATTTGCAATTCGTACTATTCCAAGACGAAAAAGTAACAATATCCCATAACTAATAAATACCTAATGTACGTGAATACTAGTGTGTCCAATTTTCAGTTACAGTTTCTTAAATTTATTTGAGAAAATGAAGGATAAAAAACATAGTTCAGTAAAAATTTAGACATTTCAATCACTGAAACTTGAAAGCAAGTACAAATGACGTTTTGTATGGAGAGAGGAAATCAGTAGTTTTTCAACATGACATTGGCATAACCATCTCGTTGCCAGTTCGAAGGCCTCATCACTTGAGACGGCTATGGTATTGGGGGCCCGTGGCCAGAATCTGGTCCTGGACCCAACCTTGCGATGTGGCGGCCCTGTAGCTACCAGTATTCTCCTTTTGCCAAAAGTCCTGCCAACTTTTAATCAGGTTTTCTTTTGCTGTGTTTTTTCCTTCAGTTTTCTCTTCTATTTTTGCAATCAAGGTCTGCAGGAGGTACTCTGGCTATTACCAATGCTGCACTGCATCGTCCTTTGTAATCCCAGAACCTTTTCCCTGCTTACCTGCTTTTGTATTGCTCTCTTGCTCAGGTGTTATACCCACACCTATCCTAATATTCTGCTACTTCTCTCTCCAGGATCACCAATATTGGGCATTATTCTGCTTAGGTTTCCCAGGGCCTTGATGGCCTTCTCCGAGGCTTTCGTCACGTGTTGTGCCATCCTCATATTTGTATCTGGATATACACCGAAGTATTTAAGAGATTCTACACTTGTAACATTTACATCTCCTAGCTTTATCGTGATCGTTTTTAGCTCAGCAGTGAATGATACCACATCCGTTTTCTGGGGTGCGATCTTCAGCTGCTTGTTCTCCATCCAATCATTGATTTCAAGCGCGTTGTTTGCTGTGATTACCAGGTTTTCCGGTGTTTTTCCTGTCACTACCACAGCTAGGTCATCTGCGTATCAATTATTTTTACGCCTTTGGAGACCCTCAGTCTCACAACGCCATCATAGTCGATATTCCAAAGTGTGGGGCACAAGACTGATCCGTGCGGTACTCCACACGTGACTTTCATTTCCTTTCCTTTTGTTGACGCTCCTCAAGTAAGATGTGGATGTACATAAATGCATATTTAGTGTTTTTTTGCCTATTCCGTGACATCTACTATTTTAATTTTTGTTAATAATACTCAAAATAAGTGAATGACGATAATGTTATATTGCTTTGACGCACGGACAATATTTTCGCATGCTTGATCCATGGTTTGAAGTATAGGCACGGCTCAACAAACAATCAGCTGTCTTACTCACGGTTAGTTCCTTTGCGATAACCTGTTGGAAATATCTGACGTTAGCGACGCCATTTTGGGATAGTTTCATTTGCCACGACAGGGGAGGCGTAGAAAAAAGTGTACAACAGGGCATAATTAAGAAATAATACTTAACCTATGCGGTGTAAAAGGAAGGTAAACATTAAAGATAACATAAAGGTTATGTTGTCCTTAATAGTCCTTAATATTTACCTCCCATAAAATACTAGATTTGCGCTGTGATCTATATTATTTATCTCTATACTCATCTTCTATGTAGATAGCCATGACCCTGCCGTGCCGCAGCTGTTGGAATCTATCTCTCTCTAACCCAAAATATCGATGCGGGATCGGCGCAAAGCATCCCCAGACCTTGAGTAAGACAGCTGATTGTTTGTTGAGCCGTGGTATAGGCAAAATATGTTCACAAAAGTCTTGAATTATTTTTTTTTTCAAATATTTTACTTAAATACTCCAGTCACAATATTAATTGGTGATATAATCTCCATCGCTGTAACACTGTGGTAGATTTCCTTTTTCGCTCGCCCCATAAACATATTGATATTTCATAGCGTCACCAGAGCGTTGCTGAAGAGCTTGCCTCAACGAAACATATTTGATTGGGTACTTTGTTACTGGAATTTGTAATCTAGTTTCAAACATTCAAAAACATATTTATTTCGATCATAGACTTCGTCTTGAGCTGCAAACTTCGTTAATCGGCTTTGTTGCAACAAATATACACTAGTAACTATTTTCACGATTGGCTGAGAATCTAGAATCTGTCGGAGTAAGACATCGTTGGTGAAAGGCACAGCGTGACCACAATAGTGACGTCGCACGGGTTCGGGAGCTTTCGGCGTATTTTCGGTGCTGGATTCAAAAACCCATTTTTATTTTGATATAACTTTTGAATTATTGTGAAAAAAAGAAAACAATTGTTTTGTTATAAAACTTACATACGATTTTACCATTTATCACAAAATTTATTCAAAATCCCAATTTGTAAATACGTTTGAGAGCGGCGGCGCTTCGTTAAGCCCGTAAAAAAAATGCAAGTTGATTGGCTCAGTACTTCCCACACATAATGATGATACCATTTTATTATTTTCCCATTGCATGAAGCTATAGTTTGAAATCCTCTGCAACCAAATCATCGCCCACCCGCCCGCAAAAAAACATCCAACACCTCCATCCACCAGCATTCTTAGAAGCTAGGACGCCATATTTTTTTTCTGCATGCTTCAACTAAACGATGCGAAATGATCAGGAGCCTCCAAACCATCTAGAAACGAAGCTTGAGCTGTTTTGATATTTTTAGTTTTTTTATTATTGCTGCGCCGCCACTGACGATTTTTCAAAAACAGACGCGTTTTCCATTCTCGCCGCGACACTAAATTCTGTGTCATGTATGTATACATCACAAAATTGGTTTCTGTAATAGGCAAGCCAATATTCAGATGGACCTAAAAAAGTGTAATATGCCGCTAGGTATTTCTTCCACAGGTCAATGGACAAACTATTATGTATACAACAATTTTTTTCAGTTTTACAACCCCCCACCCCTCAACCGCCTCAATTTCACCATCACCCAAAAAAGTAGAAAATGACCAGGAACCCCTAAAACCAAAGTTTGAGGTGTTTTTATATTTTTAGTTTTTTTTATTATTGCTGCGTCGCCACTGACATGATTTTTTCAAAACATACACGTTTTCTATCCTCGCCGCGGTAGTAATACTGTGTCAAAAATTCATTAAAATCAATTCAATAATTTTTGCGTCACGCAATATAATAGTATAACGATCTAAAACAACACTCGTATGTATACACCACAAATTCTAAGTCCCTTGGTTTCTATAATAAGCAAGACAATGTTCAGATGGACCTAAAAAAGTGTATTATGCCGCCAGGTTTTTCATTCACAGGTCAATGGATAGCCTATTATAAATACAACAAATTTTTCAGTTTTACAACCCCCCCACCCATGTGGGGGCGGGTTAGAATATCTCCCATCGTATATCCTGCGTGTCGTAAAAGGCGACTAAAAGGAACCGAACTACTGTCGGTGTAAACAGTAACCTCTTCTCAACCAACAGCTTTGGGTGGACGAGTTGAGAAGAGTCAGGGCACTTTCTTGTCCTTGGGGTGAGAAATTGCCCCTAAAGGCGGATGAACCAGTAGATACCATCTGGTCAACGGCATGAGGATGCAGAACGCAAATGGGAAACTACTGCATTAAAGATTAAAAGATATCCCAACAGGAACTCGTAAAATGAGTAAATGCATTTTAGGAGTTCACAACATGTCTCTTAAGACATTGTGACTATGATGATGATGACCCCCCAACCACCCCAAATTCACCCCCACCCAAAAAAAGTAGAAAATGATCAGGAACCCCTAAAGCGCCTAAAAACGAAGTTTGAGGAATATTTGGAAATTTTTGTTTTTTGCTAATTACTCCGCCCCCCGTACAACGATTTCCAAAATTATAGGAACATTACCTACTACGACACCACAGCATATCGCTGCCCAAATTTCATCACAATCCATGCAGCGGTTACTGAGATTACGAGGCTAGAAAAACGCCAACAGACAGACAGACCGACAGACAGACAGACCGACGGAAATGAGTGACGTGGATTTTCGTTATGTAGACATCATAAAACGCCCAAAAAGTGTATTATCTCAAAATCGAAAATTTTCGCGATCACAATACTCCCCTCACCTATCGGTGTGGGAAGTAAAAAACGAGGAGCTACACTGGAGAGGTGAATTATCCTGCAAGCACTTTATTTTTTTTCAATCCGATGCACGGATTTCGCTTAAAAAAATTAAAACCGTTTCTCTGCATGATCGCAACAATATCTTTATTATGACAATATCACCATGCAGACATACGTAAGTTTTATTTTTTTAGATGAAACCCGTGCGTCGGATTAAAAAATTCAAGAGATGAAATCTGTTCAAAATTGAATAGAGATTTCAATTTAATTTTTATTTTAAGAAACGTCAGTGGCGTGTGACAGTAAGATAGCTAATAAACGAATCTTATTTAAAAAAAAACAATACCTACTATTAATCATTTTAAGAAAAATATACATAAATCGTCTACTATTAAATGAAGTTGTGAAAAAAATAGAACATGGAAACTAGATAAGTTGTTGTAAATGCCCCCTACCTTGCAGGATACAGGCTTCAGCTCTTTTCCTCATTTTGTCGCGCACTTTTTGCAGTATACCTTCAGTATTTCTTATTAAATCGCAGGAAGCTCTTATACAATCCCTCAGCTCTTCTAAAATGTTAACGGGGGTGCGGTAAACCAGACCCTTAAGACAAAGTCCAAACTATTTAAATCTGGGGAGCTAGGGGCCATGGTTGTGGTCCGTCACGACCCACACATCGGTTATTAAATGCGTGATTTAAATATTCTCTTGCTTTAATACTAAAGTGAGCGGGCGCGCCGTCATGCATGAACCATATTCTGTTTCTAATGGAAATTGGTACTTCTTCTTGCAATATGGGCAAATCCTCCTCTAGAAACCGGCGATAATTATGGCCATTTAGCCTTTCTGGCAAGAAAAAAGGTCCAATTAAGTAACTCTCAACAATTCCAGCCCAGACATTTACCGAAAATTGTTCTTGATGGTTAAAGTCCACAACTGCGTGGGGGTTTTCGTCGGCCCAAATATGGTTGTTGTGGAAATTTCTGATTGCATTTCTGGAAAAGTTAACTTCATCTGTGAACATTATGTTACGGTCAAACAAGGGATTATGCGCAATTCTGACCAAAAACCATTGACAAAAATTAACGCGCAAGGGAAGGTTCCGAGGAAGTAACGCTTGCACCCGTTGAATATGATACGGGTACAACAGAAAATCGTGCAAAATTTTCTACAGCAGGACGTCGAGATATTCAGATTATTTCCAATTTTTCGAGTACTATGTTCAGGATTTTCATCAATCGAATTTAAAGCTGCTTCTTCAATTTCTGGAGTTCTTACAGTCCGATGGGCTCCTTTAAATTGATTGTTTGGCTTCAAAGTACCTGTTTCAGTCAACCTTCTATGTACATCTGCAAATGTTCGCCTATCTGGTATGACTCTATTAGAAAACCGCTCTTGATACAATCGCCTTGCTTCCGGCGATCAGCCATCAACCAAACCATACATGTAATGCACATCTGCCAACTACTCATTAGTAAACTCGATCATTGTTTTTCAAAATAACACTGCTCGTGTAATCACCAAATTAATAAATCGCGAAGAACTGAATTTAAAGACTGATAAACTCTCAAACAAAATAATGACAACCGCCTTGACAACACAATTCAGAATCACGCCGCTTCTAGAATCTTAATCCAAAAATATGACTCAAGCCTACTACGATAGTACTTATGTAATTTTTTTCAATGTTTTATTGAAACACTTCCGAAATGGGAAGTACGTATCTCTGAAGTGTATTACCTGTATTCAATTATGAGCAGATTTGATCTCTCGAATTTTTTTGTCCGACGCCCTGGTTTCATCTAAAAAAAATAAAATCTACGTACGTATGGTGGTATTGCCATATTAACGATATTGTAGCGATCATGCAGAGAAACAGTTGTTTTTTAAAGTGAAAACCGTGCATAGGATTGAAAAAAAATCAAGTGTTCAACTTTGGTTAGAAATGAGTGGGGATTTCAAAAATAATATTTTAGAGGAATCAGTGGCGTACCATCAATGTCTGCCAAAATAGGCAGGTCAAATTAAGTACGAACGCCACTGGTTGAAGTTTAGGAAAAAGTGATGCATTAAAAATGCCTCTTTATTCATAGTACATTTATGACGAATTTCATCAAAATATCTGAAGTGGTATTGTAGATATTAATAATAAATTATTTATTTTTGAAAACTTTACCACCCTGTATCTCAAAAGGTAAGACGCTTAGGACATACGTTCATATGAAGTTTTCTTCTTAAGATGGACCCAAAAATCGCCCCCATAAATATTGGCATTCAATTAGGAAACACCCTGTATTTTTGAATGGTGGAAATTAGATTAAAAATTGCAGTAATAAAGCACCTAATCAAATACGTTTCGTTGAAGTAATCCCCTCCGCAGAAGGCCGGGTAGCGCAGTGGTATAGAGTGTTAGACAGGCGAATTGGTGTGTTCGAGCGGGTGTTGGTTCGAAACCCAGCCCTTGCAACTATTTTCTTTCATTTTCCTTAACCAAAAAATTTATTGATATGCTTTTACTTCCCACACCGATAGGTGAGGGGAGTATTGTGATCGCGAAAATTTTCGATTTTGAGATAATACACTTTTTGGGCGTTTCATGATGTCTGCATAACGAAAATCCACGTCACTCATTTCCGTCGGTCTGTCTGTCTGTCGGTCTGTCTGTACGCGTTTTTCTGTCCTCGTGATCTCAGTAACCGCTGCATGGATTGTGATGAAATTTGGGTAGCGATATGCTGTGGGGTCGTAGTAGGTAATGCTGCTATAATTTTGAAAATCGGTGCTTTGGCGGCGGAGGAATTAGCAAAAAACGAACAATTTCAAATATTCCCCAAACTTCGTTTTTAGCGCGTTTTAGGTGTTCCTGATCATTTTCTACTTTTTTGGGTGGGGGTGGAAATTGGGGTGGTTGGGGGTTGGGGGGTTGTAAAATTGAAAAATCTGTTGTATTCGTTATAGACTACCCACTGACCTGTGAAGGAAGACCTAGCGCCATAAATAACTTTTTTGGGTCTATCCGAACATTGCCTATTATGCCTATTACAGAAACTAAAGGACTTTTTTTTCCGATGTATACATACGAGTATTGCTTTAGATCGTTCTATATTATGTAACGAAGAAACTGTTGAATTGATTTTAATGAAATTTTGATACAGTATTACTACCGTGGCGAGGATGGAAAATGCGTATGGTTTTTATAAATCGTGCCAGAGGCGGCGCAGAAACAATAAAAAAACTAAAAACATAAAAACAGCTCAAACTTCGTTTTTAAGTGTTTTAGAGGTTCCTGATCATTTACTGAGTTTTTTGGGTGGGGGTGAAATTCGGGTGGTTGGGGGGTGGGGGGTTGAAAAACTGAAAAATTTGTTGTATTAATAATAGGTTGCCCGCTGAGCTGTGAAGGAAGACCTAGCGACATAAATCACCTTTTTAGGTCCATCTGAACATTGCCTTGCCTATTACCGAATCTAAGGGAAATTTTCTGTGTACATATGAGTATTTATTGCTTTAGATCGTTTTGTATTTTGTAACGTGGAAATTATTAAATTGATTCTAATGAATTTTTGACACATTATTATTACTATGGTGAGGATGGAAAACGCGTATGCTTGTTAGAAATCGTGTCAGTGGCAGCGTAGCAATAATCAAAAAATTAAAAATATGAAAACAGCTCAAACTTCGTTTTTAGATGTTTTAGGGGTTCCTGACCGTTTTGTACCTTTTTTGGGTGAGGGTGAAATTGGGGTGGGGGGAGGGCGGGTTGTAAAACTGAAAAGTTTGTATTATTGATAATAGGCTGTTCATTGACCTGTGCAGGAAAGATCTAGCGGCATATGACAATTTGGGGGGGGGGGGGGGTAGGTACTGGCGATGATTTTGTTGCAACGGGATCTCAGACTAAAGCTTCATGCTATGGGAAAATAATAAACTGGATCACCGTAATGTGTGGGAAGTACTGAGTCAATCCCTCATTTTTTACTCATGTTACACACATTTTTTTTCTACCATCGACATAAATATATTTTTAGAAAAAATTTTATTAGATATTTTACAAGTACATCATTATCATTTGATAGACCAACAATTCAGTGATAAAATGTACTGCTTTTGTGGAATCTGATTGATTCAGATTAGCAATTGCTAAAATCTGTTAAACAAGAAAATGCAATTTTTCACCCATTTACGATGGAAAATCAGACTGCAAAATATACTAGATGGTTCATAATGGTCGATTGCATATAAAGCATGTCTTTTTTCACCTTTTTGAAGTAAATTTCAGGAGAAATCAATAAATCAAGATAACTTTGACAGATGCATGTTCTTGAACGAGCTGCTCTGATTGGTCAGAGCCTTTGTTAAAATGCGCGTGTTGATAAAATCGGGCCTAAGCCACCTAGCTAGTACTTTCCAAGTTATAGGTTATAGAATTTTGCTTAACAAATCTCCTTCCGCCGTTCTACATCCGCCAAACTACTATGTGGATGACTGTACATGTGTACTGTAATTATCGCAAGTATAATTGGTGCCACAAAATGCTATGAGAGCCAGACCTTTGTACTTTAATGAAATCAGAAAGTTCTTCTATGCGTATCTCCAATGCAGGTACGAACGATCCCCACCTATGAAACCTTGGGTAGTGATGGCTTTGGCAGGTAACGGGTAGCAACAAAGGTGTACACAATTCCATAATAAATTTGTTAAAGTATTAAGATTATTTTTTTCATATTTTATTCCTACAATATAAAAATTCGCGTTACTCATTGCCAGACTCTTAGCATAGTTGCAACTCCCCTGCCATACACCCCTAAACAGTAAAGATTTATAATTATACTTTCGTTATATTATAAAAGCTAAATTCTATTTGGTTTTTGGGGAACTACCAACGACCAAATGATATTTCTTCAGCAGCCAGTCAGTTTCCATGGATCTCTCATCCTGCCAGACGCATTGAAATTCTGCAATAGGTGCGAGTGCACGAGTATATGCATTAACGGGTGCAAGTGAAACAGAGCGTTCGGTCAATTGCGATCCTTTAGTGTACATCCTGCAGTGGGGTTGGCAAAAAGGGCCAAATGTGGCCTACTTACCTGGCTTCGCCTCCCCATCACTACTACTACTGTACATCCTTTGACATTCACTTTTTCAATATATGCATTGAGTCCATGTGCAAAAATTTGTATTCTTTTGTCTGCACCTTGTATTACAAAATAATGAATTTTGCTCGAGCTCGTAGTAATTTTTGTTGAAGGTGTTTGTGGCAAACCCCAACAAGCCGAAGCCAATCCTGGACATCTTGCTGCGTAACCAGGAGAAATTGGTGGACTTTTTGATGCGTTTCCACACAGACAGGGCTGAGGATGAGCAGTTTAATGATGAAAAGGCTTACCTTATCAGGCAGATCAAAGAGTTGAAACCTATCCAGGGGCACTAACTGCTTCATCTCCAACTACAGATACACATCTACATCCTGTCAACAGCGCATCGTTCTTGTTTTTATTTCAGACGGCTAACTCAGTTCACAGACAAAAATCGACTAGACATACTGTGTGAATTATTTTACGTGAATAGTTATATCTAGAAAAGATTGCAATTCATAGCTGAGAATCTAGATTTATAACAATTTAGTTCATAACTAATAACATTTTGATACTCAAATTACTGTGTGGTAAATAAATGTGGTGCTGTTTTTTGGAGAAAAAAGTGTACAGTAATTTCAAATATGATAACTATAATATAGCAAAGAATGAGAAGTATGGCTATACAACTGTAAAAAATATATTTCATTTCTATCCGCTTTTCAAAGCGAATGAGAACATAATACTGTTATATCTAGAAGGCTGCTTCAGACGAAAAGCATTTTGAGTATGCCAGAAAATTATCATTTTTTATAGTAATTGTATCCAAAACTATTTATTTTATTCAACGGCAATTGTTCGTGACTGTTCATAAATCAAAAACAGAATGATGATCCAGCATTGAACCATTTTTTGAATCGTTACATACACAGACTGAAAATTTGTGTGACTTTCCCGTCAAATGGGTGGTTAAATTACGACCCAATTTTGTAATTTGGAACAACTTACTAATATTTAATAATAAAAAACATGAAGTCGAAATCGATTTACCGACAACTAAGAGAAACCAACCATATGTAAATCTTAGGTCACCAGAGCTTGTAAGCACTACAAGATTGTATGAATCGCTCTGCATTATATTGATACTCGGGTATCGGTACCAATTGTACATTTGGTAAAAATGAAACTTGAATAAAATGAAGTACACTGAGATATATTTGAAAAAACTTACAAAAAAATAACTGGGCGGTGAGTAAGTTACAAATACAACTAGAAATCAGGATTAGCTTCCACCGGCCATGTAGAGGCAGTATTGGTTTATACACATTGTTTACATTAATTAAGCTAGAAAAAATTGAGAAAACACTAATATAGATCATGTAGCGATTGCTCAAAAAATCAGTCAATTTGCCGTAGAAGTATTACAATTTTTTTTTGTTGTTGCATATCAGATTGAATAGTATAATACAATCGTTATATCTTGATCCCAATTTAGTTGAAGCTGAGTCTTTGATAGTTTTTCAACTAATCATATGAGAAGAACAACAAATTATGTATTTTAGGAAAAAATATTAATATAGTTTCATTATGTATAATTCACATTTATTGCTGATAGATTTATGAACATCGCTAAAGCTAAAACATGAATCGTGGGGATAGAACAATTATACTCGTACATTGATCATTGTTATTTATTAAACAAAAAATTATTCTATTTAAGACATTAAATTGATAAAGCAATTTTAATAAGCTAATGAAAAAATATCTAAATTTAGAACTTTCTAAAAAAACTGTAGCTTAAAGTTTCCGCATAAAAACTATATTTCTTTAATTATACGGATTTTGAAATTAATTAAGGCAACTGAAATTTATTTTGAAATTTGGTTCATTCTGGAATTTTGAGATATATTTCTCCAGTAGACGTGTTTTACAATGTTATCATCTGTATTTGTTCCGATAATGTGTAGCATGCAAAATTTCTGAGTAAATTTACTTTGGGATTTAGTCCAGCCATCGCATCGCAAGTTTTTTTGGAAAAAAAATAAAACGATGTGTTGATGTTGAAGTTCATAACTGAAACCGAAATTGAACAACTTATTAATGTATCAATTTATGTAAAGCTCTCTCCAATTGTATTACAAGGCAATTGCATAGCTCCATTTTTTCATCGAGCTGCAGTTATTGGAAATTTAAAAGATAAAATCTATGTACTTATTTTCAAGCAACCCAGGAGGTAAAATACTTGACGCTTTTTGCATGTGCGTCCGGCTAGCCTATTTTTGTATATTTTATACTTGTGTTTTTTCATTTGCAAATTCCAGACGAACCTTGCTAATTAATAGCGAGACTAGTTTCAACAGCCATCGATTCCTTGACGGAACCAACCTCGTTCTTGAAAATGCTCTGCAGTGATAAATAAGTGCAATTAAATGTACTTCTTATGCACATCGATTATGTTTCTCTAGAACCGTCAAGAATAATCTTTCCTTGGTTGAATAAGACTGAAGTTGTGCTAAAATGAACAGATGAAAGTGATCTTGTTATTGTTAACTACTTCGTTCTTCGTCATCCAGTAAACTTTGGGACAAATTAGTTCTCCTCACAGGATTTGGAAATAATTTTTTTGTGAGAATTAAAATAATAATATAATAATAATAATTGCATCATCTTTGTAGTGAACCGCGCATGTTCGAATTTCGAAAAAAGATATAAAGCGACATTCGCTTGCGTTGTTTTGGAAGAAACAAGTCTCTGCTACTGTCAAGGTCATGCTAACGTTAAAAAATGTGGTGTAATATTTTGTGTGATTATTGTTGTCGCTCTGCGCTTTTCCTCATTTTTTCTGGTACGCTTATGGGATAGTTTTTGAAAAAAAAAATATTGCATTGATAACAAATATGTCTGTTTTGGTTATAAGATTCAAAAAGTAATAACTTTTATGGCTTATACTGGATGACCATTTTTTATGATAAAAGATATGAATTACGACTATGCTTGTTGATATAGAGGTTGGGCCAACAGTGCATGGACAGAAGATAGTGGGCTAACTAAAACATATTTAGAAAATCTGTCACCTGTTCATGGTAGGAAGCCTTGTGGGCCATAAGCTTAAAATAGTTTCACTTAATTCTCATTCTCAGTCAAATCGGTATTTTTCAATTTTCGTACCTATAAGCAACGTAGCAGAAAGATGCAAACCCTAAACAATTGCGGTAACATATCTAGTGTCAAAATCACAAGCTGGACTTGACAGTAATGGTTATTTTTCGCAGCGTAAAGCTTTTGAGATGTACTAGTGATTGATAAATATACGGAATCAGTATAAGTTTTGAAATGAATAGAAAACTACCAACGATTACCTACTAGAAAATGAAAACTGGATTGAAGTCTGTAAAGCAGAAAAATGCATGAAATAAACACAATTACAACATGAAATATAAAAATTGCTATTTCAGTACATGTTCAAAATGCACCAAACTTGTCACTTGATGGAAAAGACTACTGTGTACCATTAAATATGAAATTTCATCCTGTAGATATTACCAGCAATCACTGTAGTTTTTCTTTCATTTTAAAATTTTTATTCATCTTGGAAATTTGTCAATCTCTAGAAGATCTCAATAGCTCGTAGGCTGTGAAAAATAACCATTTCTGTTATACTGCAGCTTTTCTTTACATTACATATGTTACCGCTGTTGTCTGTGGTTAGAGCTGAATGTTGTAGGAATTGTATAATATTGTCTCGTTAATCTAGTTCGTTTGCATCTTTCTGCTGAATTAGTTGGTTTATTCCTTCTGAACAGGCTTTTGTTTATTTTTCATGACCTGCAGGTAGGTTATTTGTAGGAAAATTGAAGAACACCGATTTGATTGAAAATTTAAAATAAAATATTGACATTGACAATCCTATATCGTTAGAAGGCAGTAAAAAAATAAAAAAGCTTTTATGTATTTTATGTGCTCTTGCAATTAAGATCAACTGTCAATACTTCACAACTTATTAGTGTATACTTTGCGACGCATTGGCCTCAAAAAGACTGGCGGCAGACAGTGGTTTGTGGAAATAGTGAATTTTAGAAGTACATAAATCTAAATAATTGCAAAGCTTTAAAACTCCGAGTAAAATATTTGCTAATGCCATATTTTATCAGCCAAGGCTGGATTAAATAGGTAGTAATTTGGAAAAAATTACATACATACATACATCAAGTTTGCGAATTATCAACATAAATACTAGTAAAGCTGACTTTGTAAGGGACTCTAAATTTGACCGTACACATTTTATGCTCTAGTTGATTTTTGTAATCTATAATTTTTATTATCCGTTATTCCTGCCAACTATTATGGTTAAATTAGGTTTATAATGTTACTTTTTTTCTGTGTAAATTTATTCATTTGTGGTAAGATTGTATTTATATTTCTATAATATTTAAATAAAGATTAATAGATTGTTTTTGAAGCTTTTCATTACAGTCTCTGTTCACAATGAATTTTAAATTATTATTTATGGTAGTCAACCATACGAAAAATAATTGAATTTATCATTTTATGTCTACACCTTTCCAAGCAGTAGTTTCCAAAGCGTCAAGTGTTCATTCAAAACCGTCAGGGTAATTTTCCAATTGTCGTTTTAAATAGTCAGTTGAATATTCCAAAGGGTCAATATATATATTTTTTATTTTTTATTATATATATACTATTTTACAAGTTTTGCACTCTTTATAATTATTCAATTCTGCTTTTGCCCCAATAGATAGATAGATTCATGCATATCAATTGTCAAGTGGGCTTGACGGCTTTTTTATGTAAGCTACTTACTTTTGATGTACTACAAAAAAAGTCAACCTTGTGGCACAGTACATAGTGGCATAGATGGCAACTTTTTGCAAAATCCTCGAAAAAACAATTTTACTGTTTAAGAAGGAAAAAAGTCGCCTAGCTTGAAAACCAATCCATGCACTTATGGATTGAAACGCCTCAGCATAACCTATTGAAGCAACGAGCCATTCTGTTTGTCAAGTAATATTGATGTCATTTCATGTCACATTGCGAATCTAGCCATTTTACATTATTAGTACCTACTTATAGTATTTCTATCGTTCGTAATGCTATTTATGATTTTAAAAGTGTACCAATGAAAAAAATTGTGTAAAGCAATCGTGGATAACCAGTGGCGTGCCAAGGTTTTCGGGGCCCCTCTACATAAAAAAATATACCGCCTATACTGGGTGAAATCGAAATTACTGTTTACAGTGATATTTCGAATCAGTTACAGATAGAATTCATTTGGTGTGATCTCAACTTTATATCTAGATTTTTTTCGATCGAGTTTTTGAAGATTAAAAATTCATAGACCTTACGTAAAATATGATTATACATCGATGAATGGCACAGATACAAGTCGCGTCTGTACTGTATTGATAAGGCAAAAGATATTTAATTTGATTATAGAAAATTATGAGGTATAGACATATTCCGCCGCTATACAATAAGTATAAGTATCTATTATAGTTGTTAATATATAAAAAGCTTGCTCGAGGTAGTCGATTCTGAGCGGGGCCCTCCGGAGCCCGGGGCCCCCCGCACCGCGGGCCCTTTCGGCACGCCACTGTGGATAACTGCTCTTTAAAGCACTTGCTCCATTTCGGGCGCTCCGGCTGACGGGTGCATTTCCACCTTAATATACTGTAAAGTAAACTTACAAAGGCTTTGAAACGCATTTTGTTCTAACTTTCTGGTAATGTCAGTTGATGTCAATGTTCTGTCTAATATACATCAGATAGTCAAATATATACAGACTTAGCACAGTTAACAGTGTTAACACAGATAAGCATATAAAAATACCTCGAATCATCTCGGTGACCCGAGTGACCTAAGCCTGAAATAACTCTGATTGCCTTTCTCTGTAGGCCGAACACCCTATATACCTCAACTGAGTGACCCCACATAAGAATTGCGTAGGAAATATGAATGTGGAATAGTGTAAAATATGCTGTTCTCAAAATATTTGCATAAACACAGATCCTAAGCTTGCGAAGGACATATACTTAGATAAGTTTTGCTGCTACTCCATCATTGTGTTTTCCTCAGTTTAAGCTAGGGTCAAGGGTTACACCAAGGAATTTTACGTTTGAGCAATTTTCAATTCCAGAGAGGTTTCTCAATGTAAATATCCATTCTCTTTGTTTTTTCTGCCTTCAAAAGCAGCCTGTTTGAGCAGAACCAGCTCTTTGCTCTTGCCTGTGCATGCACAGATTCAGCAATAGCCTCATCACAGTCACTAGCAGCACAAAATATTGTTATGTCATCGTCAGTGTATAGTTAGCTACATTTTCTATACATGGAGGATCATTTATGTATAACCATTGATTAACGTATACAATACGTATACAATACGCTAATCAATGGTATAACAAAAATAGTATGGGCCCAGAATAGAGCCCTCCCCTATGTTAACCTCACGTTTTGCAGATGACACACCAGATACCTGCACTACCTGCTGCCTACAATGAAGGTAGGTTTCGATAAGTTTTATGCTGTTAGGGCTAAAATTATAAAATCTTATTTTTTGGATAATAATACTGTGGTCAAAAGCCTTGCTGAGATTACAAAACAGATAAAAAAGTATGGCAAGACTTTAAAGTATGAAGAGTAGCAGGCTATTTAGCAACGTTATTCTTGAACAGCTGAATCAGAAAGAAGTGGTCTGTTATGTATTATGTATGTATGCATCTACATGTAACATGTTACAAATAGTAGAAAAAAATTAACGTATGGGAAATCCTAAAAAATGTATCTAAAAAAGTTTTGCCATGGCCTGAGTCTGAGTAAGGTTTTCAGAGCTTCCTGAACTCTGGCTTTGAAGTCATACCTACCTATGAAGTTACCTTTTTTATATATTATAGTCTTACAATTTCGAACATGCTAACTTGATTGCAATGAAATTTTGACATATAAGTGCAAGAGGTACTATATCTTTACAATATTTTCACTAGGCCTAAAACCAAATTGATGAGTAGTTGTTGGGCTGGTTTAAAAATTAAATGTGAACAAGCACTCATCGGTGCTGCTCATTTACACCGTTGAAAATCGTATTCTGATACATAATTATACTGTTGATAATACTATTCAGAAATAAATAACTTATTAGTTCACTATTAAGTTGGGCTGCCTGTAATAAATTATTCCAAATAAAATTTTCAATTAGGTAATACTGTTTCTGAGGGATTTATTTTTACACTTTAAAACTATATGATTCTATTTCCCATTTCTGTTAAAGGTTGCATGATAAAATTTATAGCATGAGATTCAAACTGTACCAAAGGGCTCTGTGTTTTGCTAGGGGGAATGAGGTTTTATACATATATCTATGTATTCTACATCATTAGGGAAGGAGGAACTTCTCAAAGCTCTACACAGAATGTAACAAAACCTCAGCAAAATCATGACTAGAATATTGTGAGACTACAGACTATGGTTCCATGTATGTTTTGAAGGAAATCCTTTCTAATACCAGTCTGCTATCACGTTCTAGCTGTGAAACATCCTCTCTAGTGCATATAGTTTTCCTGGTGAAACCATTTCTTGTTCATGTAAAAATGTATAGGCTGTGTTTTTAGCGTCAAATCATACCAAGCAATCAACACGGTACAAATATCAGATCATTACCATTTACTTATTTCTAGCTGTTGCCAGATATGCAAATAAATACAGAAAAACTGAAATACGTAATTAAATGTGGTAACCTACCACGGACCATGCAGGGACGGGCTGCCAGAATATGATTCAAATAAACAAAACGAAGGAGTTGCATGAACATTTTACAATAATAAATTATACAGGGTGTTTCATAAGTTGGGACTTTTTTTCATACAGCGGATATTACTCGCCAGTAACATACAGGGTGGCCAATCGGGTGACGATAATAATTTTTTTTAGATAGCCCATTTCGAGACCTATCCAAAACACCCCCATGTATGTGTACCGATTATCGATGGTTTTCGAGTTATGATTTTTTTTTGAAAACTTAGAAATTTTCCAGTTTTTCTAAGAAATCGTCAAAAACAAAAACAAGAATGCTTTTTGGCTTCAATTTTTGCTGCAATCATACTCAGTACTAAGCCTATTTTAATATCCAATAAAGAGAACCTGTACATTCAAACAATAATTAAGTACATTTTGGGCCCAAAGTTTGAAATCTCTGTTTTTAGTCAGGAGACCAAAACCTTCAAAATAAAATTAAAAATACTTATGCCTGGTTCTGGAGCACCAGTCTAATCTTAAAAACTCTGCAAGACATTGCACTTTCGAAATAATAATGAAAAAATAGCACATTTTGCGCCGTACGTGACTATTAAAGGTAAAAAGGTGATAATTCACGAATTTCCAAAATGATTTAAAAAACTATTATTTTACTTTATTATGACAAAGAAAGAAAAAAAACTCATGTTTTAATCACTTTTAATAAGAAAACTTAATACCTGTGCTTTTTGCTGTGACTATTGGACTTCTGCTAAATTAAGCTGTATGGAAAGTTAACAAAGGAAAGGGATAATAAAACAACAATCTGACCTTTAATTCCATGGCGGAATTATCTGGGAAGCGTTATCGTAGCATACGCCATCCCTTTTACTTCCCACACCCGATAGGTGAGGGGAGGATTGTGATCGTGAAAATTTTGGATTTTGAGATCATAGGTTTTTTGGGCGTTTTATAATGTCTACATAACGAAACTGCGCGTCACTCATTTCCGTCGTTCTGCCTGTCGGTCTGTCTCTCGGTCTGTCTGTCTGTACGCGTTTTTCTAGCTTCGTAATCTCAGTAACCGCTTCATGGACTGCGATGAAATTTGGACAGCAATATGCTGTGGGGTATTAGTAGGTAATGCTGCTATAATTTTGGAAATCGGTACATGGGCGGCGGAGTAAATAAAACAAAAATATTCCTCAAACTTCGTTTTCAGGTGTTTTAGAGGTTCTTGATCATTTTCTGCGTTTTTTTGGGAGGGGGGTGGAACTTGGGTGTTTGGGAGGTGGGGGGTTGAAAAACTGAAAAACTTGTTGTATTCATGATAGGCTGTCTACTGACCTGTCAAGGAAGACCTAGCGATATAAATCACCTTTTTAGGTCCATCCGAACATTGCCTTGCCTATTACCGAAAATTAACACAACTGCGCTTCGCCGACATGAGCTCGCAAAAAGCTACTCTGAAAGAAAGCGATGGCGTATGCTACGACATCGCTTCCCAGGTAATTCTGCCATGAAATTGGAAGTCAGATCATTGTTTTATTATTCCTTTCCTTTGTTAACTTTCCATACAACTTAATTTAGCAAAAGTTCAATAGTACATAGCAAAAACACTTCAAAAATCACAATTTGGGCATTAGTTTTTTTATTAAAAGTCATCAAAACATCAATGATTATTGGGTTTATTAATTGTTACGAGTTGTTTTAGTTTTTTAAATTATTTTGAAAATTTGTGAATTATCACCTTTTTACCTTTAACACTCACGTACGGCGCAAAATGCCCCGATAAGTGCTACTTTTTTATTATTATTTCTAAAGTGCAACGTCTTGCAAAGTTTTTAGGATTAGTTTGAAGCTCCAGAACCAGGCATAAGTATTTCTGATTTTATTTTGAAGGTTTTGGTCTCCTGACTAAAAACAGAAATTTCAAACTTTGGGCCCAAAATGTACTTAATTATTGTTCGCATGTACAGGTTCTCTTTATTGGATATTAAAATAGGCTTAATGGTTAGTATAATTGCAGAAAAAAATAAAAGCCAAAAAGCATTCTTGTTTTTGTTTTGGACGATTTCTTGGGAAAACTGGAAAATCTCCAAGTTTTCAAAAAAAAAAATCATAACTCGAAAACTATCAATAATCGGTACACATACATGGGGGTGTTTTGGATAGGCCTCGATACGGGCTATCTAAAAAAAATTATTATCGTCACCCGATTGGCCACCCTGTATAAACGAAATATTTAGAGAAAACGAGATACTGACCGTTACAGAAATCCTCAATTCTAAGTCCGTCCCTGGGCAATGGCTCACCATGTCAAAATATTACAACAAACAACGCAGCGCTAATGGTGCCCGAACTGCCGATGCCGATGCCGATTGCCGATGCCGGTGAGAAACACAGGCAGTTCATCATACCGTCGCGTTGCAGTTGCTACATCAGCCGATCGGACTTTAAAAACAACAACAATGGTGCATGCTTATACAATAATGAACTGGTGGACATAATTTTAATGTACGGTGAGTGCGGTCAAAATACCGCTGCGGCTTCGCGAGTGTACGCCGATTGTTCCCCTAACCGTACTCACCCCGCAATTCGTCGATTTGTCTGGCTTGTGCAAAGAGCTAGAGACAGAGGATGTCTGAATCATCATCGTGATGGTCACGCTGGAAGACCTCGACAACATCCAAATTGAAAGACATCGCAAATCGTACTTTTACCTGTAAGACGCCTGCTGCAGGACCGTACTTATAACTTCCGTAGCTACCAAATAGTGAGTACTTGCTTGAAATTTTTTTTTACTGTTTTGCTGCTGATTCATCGTGCATTAGCTTTGCCGTTTCAAGTGCCGTTGTTTGTAAAGAGAAAGTCCCAACTTTTAGACTACCCTGTATAAATAATCGTGGAATGTAGTATTTTTTTATTAAAAATCATATGGGTAGGTAAATAACATAATAGGTTAACTTTAATTTTCCGATTTTTTATGTTGCGTGAGGGCTAGGGAAATTTCCCTAGGTCTAGGGAATTTTACGGCACAATAGGGAAAAAGGGAATTTTTATCTTTTTAATATGAAAAATAGGGAAATACTGATATATTTAATGAAGGAGGGAAAATGACTAAGCTAATCATTAAACAAAAACCAGTAAATAATCTTTTGTCTTTTTAACATAAGTAGTTAGATCTTTAAAAGTACGTACTAGACGACCTACTACCTAGTTCCATTTCTGATAGGACTTTCAGTACATTTTCCAACATAAGGTAGTGTTATGGATTTTAAATTGAAAAATAGAACAGTAAATATAAAACCCTGAAAAACCACTTTTCTGTTATTTGTTTTTCAATATATCTAATTACGGTTACTTGTTTGAGATAAACATTTTTTTAGAATGTGCAAAAATTAGCTCCTCTAAAGTATCTACATCTAAAGATTACGACAATTCGATGCCGTCATCATCCTCCTCAGAAGAAAATCAACAGACTGTGGCAAAAATGAGAAATAAAACTTACACACAAAATTAGTACAGTTCACAATGTAAGAAAGTACCACCAAAAACAAAAAATAAAGAATTTTATATACAGATTGACTAATAATTAATTTATACCCCAAAATATATTACATATATTTATCTAGGGATTTTTGTAGTCAAAAATCTAGGGAATTAAAAAACCATCTGGCAACCGTACGCATCCCCCCTTTTGGATGATTATTTGTAGGGATGCTAACGATACTTCCATACTTGTACTTCTGCACTAATATCGAGTATTTTTATCTTAGATACTTTTTGAGCGACTCCAAGCTAGTATCACTACTTTTGTAGCGGTATCGGTATCTAAAATAATTATATAATTATTATCGAGGGGTGTAATCAATTGCACAAAATTCTCTTTATGAACCAAACGCGCCTACTTGGCTAAAAAATATCGAATCGGTACCGGTATTGATATTTTCATTTTCGCATCTTCCCAGACTTCACACCCGTAAAATCATCCCAAGGTCAAATTCTGTGGGAACCATTTTTATACAGGAATAGGAAATCCTCAAATATATTCTGCTGGTTGTTTCCTATGCTGTGCTAGAGCGATTGCATTCATTCATGGCCGACTCTACTTACTAGGCCGGAGCATTGGAATATGGCAATACTGACTAGCGGGCCGAGCTGGGCCAGCTTTTATTTGTTTATAAGTCATTAGTGTAATCTTCCAGAGTAAAAAAGAAGATTGGAAGGTGATTTTTATTGTGTTTCTAATTATTTACCTGCACAAACGAAACTATAAAGATAAAAAGATGCCTGCAAAGTGTGTAGTACCAGGTTGCACTAGCAATTGTGCTTCCAATAAAGGACATATTAGGGTGTTCAATTTTCCTCAAGACGAGCATTTCAAACAGAAGTGGGTGAAAGGTATTCCTCGTAAGGGCTGGTTATATTTATAAGAATAAAGATAATAATTTACAAATATTTCCAAGGATAAAACCTATTTTAAAGCACAATGTGGTACCTACAATGTTTTCTGGACCTCCGAAATATCACAGAAAAATACAGTTCCAATAGAACACATCTGGGCACACCTACGAAAAGATTTGATAGTGAAGGGAAATCAAGACCAGCAAGAATGGCTTCAAAGTGACCTAATAGTGAATTTTTCTAGCTTAAGTGAAAATTTACCAAGTAAATTGTGTGTTCATTTAAGTGGAAGTGGCAGCAGGAAACAGGTTGCATTTAATTTTATTTTGTGGTGTTTGACTACGATAAACCAGACATCAGATGTAGGTGGTATTAGTATCAATGAATATAGACATTCCTTTAAAGCAATAAATCATAATTTGTTGGTGATTTGAGTTAGATTTTACCACTGTCATTAAGAATATCCTGTTGGTCTCAAACAGAAAATATTTTGGCACACTATTTTCAAATAGGTTTTTTGTTGATTTAATGTTGAAACCTTTTCTATGTCCAGCCAAAGAAAGTTTACAATTTTGTGAGAGAGAATAAGTTGCCAATTTTACCACCATTCGAAATATTCCTCAAAACTTTGCAGTTCTTTAAAAATTGCACCTGATAGAAAATATGCCTTACATTAAAACTGTTGCAGAGGGTTTATTATTCTCGGAGAAGTACATTGTTTTACAAATTGATATAAATGTTCGTCATTACAAAAATAATAGGTAGAACATGAAGGACAAAATTATTTGATAGGTATATTAAATACATACAGCTTATATAGTTGTTAGGCGTAACCCTTCCATCAGAGTATATAGCTCAAATTACAGTCCTTATTCACAATAGGTATTGTTAAAATTTGGATTTCAGGCCAATAGGTATAAAAGTAAGTTTTTGGGTAATTGCACAAAGCAGTTTTAATGGAAATTGCAAAAGTATACATCAATATACATATAGATGAGTTTGTTTTAGACACATATTTGTTCATGTAATCAACCCCAAACTGATGAAATTCTGCTTGAATTAATGTTGTTAATGTAGCAAATATTTTTATTCATAATTACACTGAAACAGTTCAAGACAAAATGCAGACTGACAAAACTAAAAAGAGGAAATCTAACGGAAATAAGAAATGTCTAACAGAAGGGAAAATCTCTAAATCTAAATACATGTACATTTTTGTACTGCTACTACTGGCATTTTTCACCATTCTTATTTTTTCAAAAAGTATTTTTCTTAATTTATTAACCGAGATGAACTCTAATACATATAAAATGTAATAATTCTTCTGAAACTATAGGCCCACTATTTGACAGCTAAGCCACGTTGCCACATCTAAGGCTCCGGCCTAGTGTAGAGTCAGCCATGGCAAACCCCAACCTGAAAACAGGCTGAAACGCCTATATCAATATCACCAGCTGTTGATGCTGGGATACGTATAGTACCCAAAAGCGAGGACGATTATCGCAAGATAATCCGTCTTTTTAAAGAGGAAAGTATTCCTCACCACACATTTTCCTCTGCCCTCCGAGAGAAATATCCACACTGTCATCGGAGGGATCCCAGCATCAACTGAAGAGCAGGAAATCAAAGAGGAGCTCGAACAGAAGGGTTATGCTCCCCACCACATAATTCGCCTGAAGCCCAACGCGGTGGTGTGCCCATGCCTTTGGTAGTGGTGATTCTGCCAAAGACAGAAAAATCTCAGCAATTTTTTAATGAGCACGATTTTCTAGGACTGTCTGTCAGAGTTGAGGTGCAAAAGAACTTCCGAACTTCCGATTGATAGGACTGTGTCACCGCTGCCAGAAGTATGAACACGTTCAGTCGTCAGTACAGCAGTACAGTTACTGCTTCTCCAAAGTATCTGAAATGTGCCCAAGACCACATGACACATCTATGCCCTCAAACAGGACAAGAGGTGCACAAATGTGCGAACTGTGGTGGGGATCATCCGGCAAACAGTCCCACCTGCAGATTCACTCCTAGGAGGAATCTACAAGTCATCGCACAAAGGCAAACCAACTCATACGCGGACGCAGCCAAGGTTGCAATCTTGGCTACTCCCGCTGCCTCGAGCTCACCTTCGACTGCTCAAAGCGTGGACTTGGCAACAGCGCTCAAGTCCTTGCAGCAAATAATTAGTCCTCTGATAAGCGCCACACAGGCCTTGGAGGCGATTTTTTCGGTAAATGTCTAGGTACAATAATAGACAGCCTGCATTTATCAAAATTCTTTTTTGGAATTGTTTAGGTCTAAGGGATATTCCCAGAAAACGGGAGTTTCACCAAGTTCTTTTGGATGAATGCATAGACGTAGCACTGCTGTAGGAAACATTACTTAATCCGGGAGACCGCTTAGCTTTCTTGAATTATAATGCCATCCGCGCTTATTGACTGAATGGACGGGGTGGCGGCTTGGCGGTAATGATCAAACATGGTATTGACTATCACAGAAGCACAAATGCTGAGGTGCAAACCATCGAGGCAGCTTCTGTGGTGGTCAATGTGGCAGGAGGCATCCCGTTGAAGATCATATCGGTGTATGTCAGGTGTGGTGCCAGGTTACGTGAGGTGGATTTGGAAATCCTCTTGGACTACTCGGGTCCACTTCTCGTGGCAGGGGAGTTCAACTCGAGCATGGCATTCCAGGCTAAATTCTACTAGTGGGATTCGGCTGTATAACCATGTCGTTCGAAATACATAGCACTGAGGAGCCTACACACTATCCATTCAATCATCTTCAAGCGCCAGATGTAATTGATTTTGCAATATCTAGAAGCTGTAGATACAGTATTACTTCTCGTGTCATGTATGACATCTCAAGCGACCATCTTCCTGTAGTTTTGGAGGTGGGTGATGGGAATACTTTGGTGGAGGAAACTCCTCCAAAGAAACGCGTTGATTGGGAACTATACAAGTCCCATCTCAGAGAATTTCCAGATATCCCAATCATAGATGATGAGAATGAAATAGATGCCGCTCAAATGGAATGGACAGGGTTTATTCAACAAGCTTTACAACGTGCAGACGTTCTTCCTGTTCGGAGACCGGGCAGACCTTTCCTCCCTGCCGACATTAGGCAAAAAATTTCTGTCAAAACGTCAGCAATCAAACAAGCGAAAAGATCTTGTCATCCCGACGACATCCGTAGGGCAACAAATCTTGTCCATGAAGTGAGAAACGCACTTCATGAATTCCGAAACGAGCAGTGGAACGACTTTCTGGCGGGAATGCTTGACTCAAGTGTTCCTTTCTAGAAACTAGGCCAAATCGCCAAGAACGGCAAACGGGAACAACTTCCTCATATCCATGGTCCTGGAGGTGTTGTCTTCACGACTGAGGAAAAGGTAGAGGTTTTTGCTGGTGCCATGGAAGATCAGTTCTCACCCAACTATGATCTGGATAATGACCTCGACGAGGAGCGACAAATTGTAATATCCGTCAGGAGATATTTTAGGGCCAATGGCGTCAGTGGCAATGATGCTTTATTTGTGGTTCCTCTTCTGAAGATTCTTCTTCGGAAGATTCTTCTACAGAAGCTCTACATAGCACACCCGAAGAATCACAAGTGGTTACTCATTGCACACCAGCAGAACTTCAAGGTCATATTGAAGACGTAAAGCACCTGGAGAGGACCACATCACACATAAGGCATTGAAGTTACTTTCGCCAAAGGCTTTGACATATCTGATGGCAATAATTAACGCAATTCTCAGAACTCAGTACTTTCCAAAGGCATGGAAGGTTGCTGTTGTCATCATGATTCCAAAGAAGGTGGGTTCGATTTTTCCGCATGACTATCGTCCCATTAGTCTACTGCCTGCGCCGTCTAAGCGAGGGGGTAGTCTCTGGTCTAAGCTTGCCGAAAAGGTGATTAAACGTCACCTTGAGAATTGCTTGTCAGATCACAACACGATTCCTGACGTTCAATTTGGATTTCGGTCTGAGCACAGCACGGAGTTGCAGGCAGACAGGCTGGTGGATTGTATAACCAGTGGATTCATCCAAGACAAAAGTTCTGGCATCTTGCTTCTGGATCTATCAATGGCTTTTGACAAGGTGTGGCATGAGGGCCTCCTCTATAAATTAATTCAAAATGGTTTCCCATTTTAGCTTCTAAAACTTTTATAATCCTTTCTCGAAGGAAGGAAATTTAGAATCAAAATTATAACAATACTTTTTCGACATTACGGCCCATAAAGCCCGGTGTTCCTCAGGGTTCGGTCCTTGGACCTATCCTTTATTCTCTTTTGAAGTGAAGTCTATCTCTACGCTGACGACACTGCGATTGTAGCTCAGTCGTGGACTGGAGATCTGGTCCACGATGGGCTGCAGCTTGCGGTGGATAAGTGTTGGAGTGGGAGGGTCGGTGGCTCATCAAAATCAATCATTCGAAACGCAGGCTATATATTGTACCAAAAAGCGTCGTGGTGCCCCGTTAGAGGTATCAGTGAACGGTGTTAGGATTCCATGGGAAAATTCTGCCAGGTACCTAGGGATTACCCTTGGCAAGGGTATGACTTGGCAGAAGCACACTGAAGCGTTAAAAACAAAATTCGAAATTACGTTTCGTCAACTCTACCCTATGTTATGTAGAACTTCAAAATTATGTTTGGTGAATAAAATTCGACTACACGAAATGATTATTAGACCGGCAATTACCTACGCATATGCGAGTTATGTGGTTGTAAATGACTGTACTATTATATTATCATTGCTGACTTCATATAAAACCTATATCTGTAAACGTTAGAGAGATCAGCAGAGTTTACCTCCTTACTATTTTGACGCTTTTGAGTCAGTCTGTCTTGAGCTCTCAAACGGTTCGGTCCCAAATAAATTGTATTATTTGATCGGGAAATAAATTTTTTAAAAACAAAGTTTAAGTTCTCGACCACTTAATTGGCGCAGCAACGCAGTAGGATTCCTAGAGGCATTCGTTCGAAGAAAAACCGTGAGTGTCAACTCTTTGCTGGGAAACCAACCTACGACGAGCCGAGAGCCCAGAAAGAAGCAGGACCGCAGGTGCCCTTTGTTCTGGAACAGCCCACGTCCACTTGAAGGATCCTAGGCCAGGAAGGAATGAAGTACTGGATCTATCAGTAAGTGCTCATTGTATCCTATTTCTTTCGTATGACAGACTCACCCCGACCTGTACATCCTGAAGGAGATAGTGCAGATCAACTCGCTAATTACTTAGCAAACTTAGATTTAGGGACAAGAGAAAGAGAAACAGAAAACCCAAGTAACAATTATCAAATATCATGACCACCCCTAACATAAGTAGACATAATGTGCCTTCCTTCGATATCAAGCTTTTACAAATAATTCCTGATTTCGATGGAAATCCTTGTAGATTATATAGGTATTTAGAAGTAAGTACAGATTTATTAAATACATATTGGAATGCAACTGAACCCGATTGTGTACAAAATAAAATTTTACTTCACGGCATTTTTTCCAAATTATCTGGTGCGGCAGAGCAGGTATTTTCTCTTAGTGGAAGTTCTAATTGGGACACAATAAAAAATTTACTTATCTCACATTTTGGCGATCAAAGAAATGAGAGCAGCTTAATTTCAGATATGACAGCTCTTAGACAAAATTCTAATGAAAGTTCTTTGCAATTTTATTCAAGGGTTGTAGCCATGTTAAATCACTTACATAATTATGTCAGTATACATGAAACGATTGATGCTATCAAGGCGAGTAAGAAAGCTCTTTTTGATAGTCATGCGTTGCATGCTCTTTTAGTAGGGTTAAAGGAACCACAAAGTTCCATGATCCGATCTATGAAACCTAATAATTTGGCTGAAGCTCAAAAGTACATTTTAGAAGATAATAATATTCGTTATTTACAAAAATCTAGTAGTAGTAACTATTCAAACCCACATATGAATAAACCTTTACCACCACCACTTCCGCCCAAACCACAATTTCAGATGCAACAAAATCAATTTTTCAGACAGCCTATGCAGTCTACTCCTCAATTTAGGCCTCAAGCGAATTTTAACCAGCAATTTCCTAGAGGTCCCATTAATATTGTTCAGAGACCAAATATGCCCCCTCAAAGATTTCCGACAAATGCTCAAGTTTTTGGCCCTAAGCCCAACGTAAATGTATGGAAACAACCTCCATCTCACCATATTCCATTTAAACCTACCCCAATGAGTGTTCAAACACAGCTTAACAGGCACAGACCTGATATCCAAAGTAATCGTTTTAGGCCATCTGGTCCAAGAAACTTTACTTTCGAAGAACTTCACAATGTAGAAGGAGAAACGTATGACCAAAATTTTGAATACTACCCTTATGACAACCATTATTCAGAATATTACCCAAACGATGAAAATCAGTCGAAAATTGATAATTATTACTATTCGTATCCAAATGAACCCCCTTCAAGTTCTGAAAATAATCAAAGCTCTGAAGAAGAAAATTTTCAAGTAGCCACGCCCATGATCGAGGAAACTTGATTGACCTCAACACCATATATGACAAAACCGAGCTACCCTATATCGAAATAGCCAACCCTCCATTAAAACTACTAATAGACACAGGTGCCACAAAATCATTTTTGAACCCTGAACTTGCCTATAAGTATTTTCCAAAAAAAACATATACAAGGAACCCTTTGAAGTAACTTCTGTATTCCAGCATTCAAAAAGAGATTATTGTGCAGAAATTTCCGCCTTCCCAGAGTTTAATATGAGTGAACCAATTAAATTCCATTTGTTTAAATTTCATAAGTATTTTGATGGTCTTATTGGTTTAGATATTTTGAAACTTTTAGAAGCGCATATAGATCTTGGTAATTCTATTTTGCATACCAAGCATGCCAAAATTCCAATTAAATTTCACGATCTAAGAAATCGACTTTTATTTTTCATGGAAATTGAACCCCATACAGCGGCTCACGTCAAAATTGCCGTAAATACATTTGACGGTGATATTTTGGTACCCCCATCCAAAATCAATGAATGCATTATTCGAGAAACTTTATCCAAAGCAGTAAATGGTTATGCCTTAGTAAGCCTTGAAAATACGAGCGAAAATTCTCAGGAGATAACCTTATATCAACCTCTGGACGCCTTTGCTTTTAACTCTAACAATTATACATTGTTTAGTGCTATCGTAAATGCACCTGAGACGGATGCGTTATCGCGACGGGAAATTCGAAATCTAATTCGCACTTCTCATCTCAACGATGAAGAAAAATCTCATATAATTAAATTATGCGAAGCATATAATGATATTTTCTATTACGAGGGAGATCCGTTAACTTTTACTAATGAAATTGAACCACAACCCTCTACATCCCAAGCTCAACAGCCTAAAAATATAACAAAATTAATTTACGCCAATATACATGACGCTTCGAAATCTCAAAAGGAAAAGGTGATTAGTAAAGCTAATAAATCGCGAGAAAAACCAGCTGATTATACAAAAGAAGCTACAGCTTGTAGACGAGACGCGAAATCCGGAAGTCAAAAATTAAAACCACCCTTTGTTAAAGAACAAATAACGGCTGATAAAGGTATAAAATTAAAAACTACCCGAAATGTATACCACAAAGGTCTTTTCAAAAAACCCAGAAAAAAAGTAACTAAAAATTTGAATCACCCTGTAGATTCTTCACTTGACAGTGCATCTGACGAGTCAGACCACAGTGCAGGTCACCAACCTTATGTCAAACCACCGTACATTAACAAAGACAAGTAGGGTCACTCTAAGCCACGCCCCCAATGTGGCTTTTCCATCTCTTTTCTCGGATCCTACACAAGCTGGCGGATCACTGACAGATTTCTGGCCACCGACTATTGGTGTTTCTGGCACCCGCAGATCTCGAGCAGTAGCCGAACGGTGCCGAACGCTAACAGCTGTGGCTTACAGGGTCAGGTCAGTCCACCTAACACGCGACGGTGCACGGGATACAATCGTCGACCGTCGACGTCGAGAATATCAAGCAGTCGGATCCCCCGTAGGTAGACGAGTCCGAGTCCGCACGAACACAACCGCTCTCACATGGAGGCGGCTCGCATTTGTGAGACTCACATCAAAGTCGGCAGGGCGAGTGACCCTACTGGTCTTTGTTAATGTACGGTGGTCAAACCCAGGTATCCTACCCTTCCGACTAGGAAACGCAAAAGTTAAGGTCGGAACACATACATTTTTACATTATGTAGATCTTGAACCGATTAATAATGAGCTGAATTCTTTAAGTACAGAATTACAACAATTACAAGACGCAGCTGAAAGAAATCGTTATAATATAGGTTTTATCCCAGAAAGTCATTTAGTTGATATAGAAAAACATGTAGTATATTCAATGACAAGTTTAAAAAATAAATTAAAGTCCATTTACCCTGCTTGGAATAGCCAAAATCGTATTAAAAGAGGATTAATAAATGGATTAGGTTCAATCATTAAAATGATTTCAGGAAATTTAGATGATGATGATGCTAAAAGATATGATCAGGCTATTGAAGTATTACAAAAAGATCAGGATCATGTAATTAATACAGTTAATCAACAAATTTCTTTGACCCAAGAAGTTCTTAAGAATAACAATAAGACTTTTACATTGATGGTACATAACCAAGCTACGATAAAGCAAGCCTTGGATGACATGCAAAAGAACAATACTTATTATTTTACAATTTTGGATACATTACTTCAATTAAAGTTCAATTTAGATACACTGCTGTCCATAATTGATACTTTGGAAAATGCCATAGCATTTGCCAAAATTGGGTCATTGCACCACAGCATAATTTCTATAGACGAAATGAAATCAATATTCAATGAATTAATAAAACATCACAGAAAAGATCAGTTAGTATATTCAAAAATAGAAGATATACATAAGTTATATGACGTAATGTCAGTAGAAGCATACTTTTCCAAAAATCGAATAGTTTTTGCGTTACATGTTCCACTATTACATGTAGATAAATTCAAGCATTATCATCTTTACTCTATCCCCACCTCAAACCTAACTACCATCATTCCCAAAAATTCCTATTTTACAATGAGCACCACAATGTACCAGTATGACGCAAGCCAATGCCAGTTGATAGATGATATCTACATCTGTCACAAGAACAACCTGATCCAAGCCACAGAAGAAGAAGAAGATTGTTTGTTTGCCATCCTGCAAGTTAAAACTGAAAAGCCAAAATGCAAAAATGTTCCTGTATCCATTCTAAAATCCCTGATTGAAGAAGTTTCTGATTCTAAGTACATAGCCATTTTCCCAGAATCAGAAAAACTGTTATTAAAATGTGATCAAGATGACGTCATTGAGCTACAAGGCATTTATCTACTCGAAGTGCCTTATCAATGCAGCATACAGACAAAGGACTACATCTACAAGAACGAAAAGGGAGTAACTATGGAGAAGCCCTTATTACTTCCTGCAGTGAAAACCTTCCAGTACTCAGAAAACTCCAAGAAAATTGTGCTTCAACACATATCGTTGGACAAACTTCACAGTTTAGAAGAAACAGCTGACCAGATCCAGACGATAGTTCCAGAAGCACCTTCGCACCCTTACAAATGGAGTCTACCCCTGTATGCAATACTACTTCTGGGCATTGCATAGTTTGTTGCCAGAAAAGTCTACCCATTCCAGAGAGGCCAAGGATCAAGCAGAAGCCACCAGTACTTCGAGGTCCAGGTTCAACCCTCGAAGCCAGAAGTTTTGTTCACACCCTCCAAAACTTCATCTTAAGAGGGGAGGAGTTATGTGGTTGTAAATGACTGTACTATTATATTATTATTGCTGACTTCATATAAAACCTATATCTGTAAACGTTAGAGAGATCAGCAGAGTTTACCTCCTTACTATTTTGACGCTTTTGAGTCAGTCTGTCTTGAGCTCTCAAACGGTTCGGTCCCAAGTAAATTGTATTATTTGATCGGGAAATAAATTTTTTAAAAACAAAGTTTAAGTTCTCGACCACTTAATTTGCGGCTTGGTGTTTCCTCGCCAAAACGCACATACGAAGCCTGCAGGTTCTACAGAGTAGGACATTACGTATAATGACTAACGCCCCATGGTATGTTTCTAACGACACCCTTCACAGAGACCTTGACATCCCTTACTTGGGGGATTACATTAAACAGCAAGCGCAACGACGTTATAGTCAAGCGGAAACGCACAGCAACCCTCATATCTGTTGTGCGAGTCAGTGAACTACACAGTCGAGCAAGTTCGCTAGCACACAAGGCCGCGGCCCGCATTGTGATCAAAATTATCGTGCAATTTTGAAAACTAAATTTTTCCCTTTTAGACATGTAACCTCAAAATTAACTCCTGGTAAAACCTAAAAATTTCAGAACTTTAATTGGCTATGTCAAGCTAAACTCTCCAACTGACGACTTCCTCCTCTTTGCTCTTCTCCTTCCTTCCTTTCCTTTTTCTTCCTTTACTTCTCCCTGACTTTGTTTGGATTCTGGGTAACCAGACCTGACAGACCGATCGACCGACACGACTGTAACTAAGAGCAAAGGTCCACCGGACCGCTCTGACAGACAAGGACTGATTGTTGTTTCATTTTGGCGACCATGACCCAATTCACCCGATTCCGTAAGACGTAATGTTTAGTTTTTAAATACTTTTACGAGTATTGGAATATGTGAACCCGTATAACTGATGTTGATAGGGTGACCATCCGTCCGGAAAATCCTGGACATGACCGGAAATTTGGAGCTAAATTTGTGTCCGGGCGGATAATTACAAAAATGTCCGGAATTTGAGCCCAATCGAAAATAGTTGGCACAACATTCAGTACAGTAAATAAACAAATACAGTTAACGGGCGGGCAAAAAAGCCACTATTATACTTGATTCTCCCAACAGAAAAATCTCATATAAACAAAGACACGCATTCTGTACGTGATTAAACGCGGCGAAGCGTTATCTCTCTAAAACAAGTACCGATTACAGGTCCGGCTTAAGATATCACTTGATAATGATTATATCTTATTATCCGTTGAAAAGTTGGAAATTGACAAGAAATGAAAAATACTTATATATTGGCACAGAATATATATATATATCCAACATTAATATGAAATAGAAACACAATTTGCGTTCATCAAACAGTACTATAATTATAATATTGCCTCCCCGCTACAGAAGTTATGGATACGACAGCCTGACTGGATGCCAGCAGTTATTTCAAAAATGGTTTACATGTTATTTTAGGATTTCTTCACATATACAGGGTGAGTTTTTAGTACCAGCTCGGTCGATAACTGCACTACTGTAGAAGATAGCGAAAAAAGTTATGTATAAAAGTTGTAGCCACGGATATGCTCCTTACTCAGAAAATATTTAGATTTATACAGGGTGATCCATAACTACGTGGTGATGCAAACATGCATTTTTTTAAATGGGACCCCCTATATATTATTCCACATTCAAATTCTACTAATGATTTCCGTTATTATTATGACCATTTTTATATCGAAATCGCGGTCAAATGAACGTATTGTATATCAAAAAGTAATGAATCAAAAATTATTATTTTTACATGTCAGGATTAAAAATATCCTCTAGTTTAAAAATCGGCTATAAAAAAAGCCCGTGACGCATATTTCTATACAGCGTGATGTAGAATGCAAAATCCAGATTTTCTCTTTTTTTTTAAATGTAACCCCCAATATTTTATTATTCCAAAGAATTGCTTTTAATATGCTCTTTCATCTTTGTATAGCACTTGTTGTACCTACGTCCATCAATTTCCATTTGTGTACAGAAATTTATTTGTTTTGAGAAAGTACTATGTAATTTGTTTTTTATTTAACAAACAACTAAATTATAAGGTCATGATACTATTTGATGAAGTCAAAACCCTAAATCATCTATATAATAAAGTCAAGTATGCCGAGGAAACAATTTTGTAGGCGTGATGCATAATTATCAAGCAGATTTACCAGGTAGGCTTTGAAAAATTGACAGTTTCCATAACCTGCTCAATAATTCCATACTGTGTGAAAAACAAGCTTTAAAAATTAATTTTGCCATTGAGGGTATTTAGGAGAATCTTTGAGAAATTGTCTACTTGCCTCTAGAATATATCAACTCTGAACAGCAATATCCAGAACAGAGGCACTGTAAAACTAATGCGTTTGAAAGACTGAAGAATCGTTTAATTTTGACTGTGTCGTTTAATATTTCATAGCCTACCTGATACATCTGCCTGATAATTATGCACGACGTCTATAAAATTGTTTCCTCAGCACACTTGACCTATATTACCTCGTTAATTCTTGTGACTTGATCAAGTACTATTATGGCCTTATATTTTAGTTGTTTGTTAAGCAAAAATAAAATTTGGTAGTATTTTCTCAAAATAAATAAATTTTAGTAAACAAATAGAAGGTATATTTAAAATTTGTAGAAAAATCGAAATATCTCAGAAACTAATGAATGCAGCCATAACAAGTGCTATACAAAGATGAAAGAGCATATTAAAAGCAATCCTTTGGTATAATAAAATATTAGAGGTTACATTTAAAAAAAGAGAGAAAATCTAGATTTTCCACTCTACATCATCCTGTATACGAATATGCGTCACGGGCTTTTTTTATAGACGATTTTAAAACTAGAGGATATTTTTAATCTACTCATGTAAAAAAAATAATTTTTGATTCATTACTTTTTGAAATACAGTACGTTCATTTGACCGCGATTTGGATATAAAAATGGTCATAACTTTTGAAATACCCTGTATAATGTAACAGTACCCTATATTGTAGGAACGGAAATCATTAGTAGAATTTGAATATGGAATAATATATAGGGTGTCCCATTTAAAAAAATGCATGTTTGCATCACCACGTAGTTATGGATCACCCTGTATAAATATAAATATTTTCTGAGCAAGGAACACACCCGTGGCTACAACTTTTGTATAAAACTTTTTTCGCTATCTTCTACAGTAGTGGAGTTATCGACCGAGCCGGTACTAAAAACTCACCCTGTATATGTAGTCATCAAGTTGTCCATATTATCTATTAGACAAAACAAAATATCTAAGATACAAGAAAATCGGAAAGGCAATCTACTTAACTGCAAAAAATTAGTGAAAAACCTGGCATGCAACTTCATCATAGGTAAAAGTGAACATTTATATCATTGCCGGTACTTAACTGCTCTGACAAAGAGAAATTAATCATTAATATTGACTTGCGGGAAGCCGAACAAAAACAGGAAGCCGCGATAACAAAGGGCTTTTGTTTGTTTTTATTTCTCACGCCGGCGCCGATAGGCGACGGAAGTATTAGAATCGATTGCAGTATACTTTTTCCATATCTGCCATCGTAGTGATATGGTGTCAAAATTTCATCACAATCAAGACGGTAGTTTCCAAGTTATAGATTTCAGGTTGCATGTCTGGTTGGAATAGGCCGAACTGCTTTATTTTTAGCAATAGTTCACTGACAGCGGAGTAATGATCGAAAAACAAAAAAATCCAGAATTGCATCATCAATGTGGACGGAAGCAAATCATTTTGAATATGTACAAAAACCAAAAGCACGAAAATTTCTATTTAGTGTTTGAAGGAGTTGTATGGAAGGTTGGTAATATTTCAGGAGTGAGTTGGTCAAGTGTATACAAGAGTATTTAGGACTATAAAAGTTAATAGATCACTGTCAGAGCTAAAATTTTTTCCTTTAGGATAAGATTTTGGCTCTGATAATGAATGATTACATTTATACTCCTTAATGATCCTGTATACAGTTGATCGACTCACACCTGAAATCTCAGCTACTTTCAATCACTAAATCGGCATTTTGTTGCATTTGGTTTTTATAAATATTTAAAATGATTTGCTTCTCAACAGCACGAGATGCAGTCTTTAGCCCCCTTTATTTCGATGCACGATGGATCGCTGTATGGAAAACACTAAACAAGTCCACTCCTGTTTAAGCGGCGGCGGCGCGGCGCGCCGTGCGTTGAACGGCTGTCTCACTCACACTTGCTTGCAATTTTATTGGCTGTCTAGAGAGGCTCGACAAATTAGGGCCAATAGAGTTAGCGGTTATCATTCAACCAGTATGAATGCCGCATGACGACCTACCTATCACGCATTGATCATTGTTCATACTCACTTTTTCTGTTGGGTGAATCTAGTATATACTAGATTCACCCAACAGAAAAAGTTAGTGTAAACAATGATCTATGCGTGATAGGTATGTCGTCATGCGGTATCCATACTGGTTGAACGATAACCGCTAACCCTATTGGCCCTAATTGGGCGAGCCTCTCTATACAGCCAATGAAATTGCATGCAAGTGTAAGTGAGACAGCTGTTCAACGTACGGCGCGCCGCGCCGCCGCCGCTTGAACAGGAATGGACTTGTTTAGTGTTTTTCATACAGCGATCGATCGCGCATCGAAATACATTTAATTATTATTAGCGTAAATATTTGAATTATGTCTGACACGCACACAGCTGGAGAGATCGATAATATCTGCTTTACACCGCCAAAAAAAAAGGGCCAAAAGACTGCATCTCAGTGCTGCTGAGAAGCAAATCATTTTAAATATTTATAAAAACCAAATGCAACAAAATGCCGATTTAGCGATTGAAGAAATTGTATTGAAGGTAGCTGAGATTTCGGATATGAGTCGATCAAGTAGTGTATACAAGATCATCAAGGAATATAAATGTAATCATTCTTTATCAGAGCCAAAATCTTATCCCAAAAGAAAAAAATGACAGAAGCAGAAGTGGAAGGACTGCATACGTCATGTAGAAGAAACGGTTGAGACCAAAATGTGGGACCTAGATAATTTAATCGACACCCAAGTTGAGTCTATTATAATTGATCTCAATGACACTGATACTTCTAGTTCTTCTTCTGGCTGTTGACTATTTGTTCTGAATTTCAATCATAGTTGAATTTGGTGTTTAACATTTTCCATATCATTCAACAATGGATAAATGCGTCAAGGTTAGGAGTACTTGAAGCACCTCGTTCTTCTCGTTCAAGCAATAAACTGTTTCTTGGCCGTTTTACGAACCGAAAATACAGTTCTTTAAGTAACTGGTAAAACGTCGTTCTCTGAAAATTCGGCATGTCTGTATCATCATTCATTTCTTTTAGTATTTTGTCGATGGTTGGTAGTTCATTTCTGAGGAAATAATTGTGTACTTTTCTTCTGATCCCAGTCCTGTCGAAATCATTGATTGCTTTGGTCATTTTTTTTTCTTTTGGGATAAGATTATAGCACCGACAGTGATTTATTACTTCTATATCCCTAAATAATCTTGTATACACTTGACCAACTCACTCCTGAAATATCACCATCCCTCCATACAACTACTTCAAACATTAAATAGAAATTTTCGTGCATTTGGTTTTTGTACATATTCAAAATGATTTGCTTCCATCCACATTGATGATGCAATTCTGGAATTTTTTTGTTTTTCGATAATTACTCCGCTGTCAGTGAACTAAAGCTAGAAATAAGGCAGTTCGGCCTATTCCAACTAGACAGCATGTAACCTGTAATCTATAACTTGGAAACTATCGCCTTGATTGTGATAAAATGTTTACACTATATAAAAAAGTATACTGCAATCGATTCTAATACTTTCATCGCCTATCGGCGTGAGGAGTAAAAGCAAACAAGAGCCCTTTGCTATCGCTGCTTCAGTTTTTGTTCGGCTTCCCGCAAGTCGATATTAATAATTAATTTCTCTTTGTCAGAGCAGTTAGGTTCCGCCAATGACATAAATGTTCACTTCTACTTATGATGAAGTTGCATGGAATGTTGCATGCCAGATTTTTCACTAATTGTTTGCACTTTAGTAGTTTCTCTTTCCGATTTCCTTGTATTTTAGATGTTTTGATTTGCCTAATAGATAATATGGACAACTTGATGATTGTATATTTATGTGAAAAAATCCTAAAATAACAACATGTAAACCATTTTTGAAATAAATGCTAGCATCCAATTACGCTGCCGTATCCATAACTTCTGTGGCGGGGAGGCAATATTATAATTATTATAGTACTGTTATATGAACGCAAATTGCGTTTCCATTTCATATTAATGTTGTACATATATATTCTGTGCCAATATATAAGTATTTTTCATTTCTTGTCAATTTCTAACTTTTCAACGGATAATCAGATACAATTATCAAGAGATCTCTTAAGCCGGACCTGTAATCGGTACCTGTTTTAGAGGGATAACGCTTCGCCGCGTTTAATCACGTACAGAATGCGTGTCTTTGTTCATGTGAGATTTTTCTGTTGGGAGAATCGAGTATAGTACTGTCGCTTGATGGCCCATCTCTCTTCATTCTCTTACAGCCCCCCGCCTTGACTGAAATAAAGTAACTTTATATATGGTAATTCTGTTCACGTTCACACATGTGCTTACCTGGTAACCGAAGCGTCAAGCTCGTGCGCGTTTGCGTTCAAGATATGAAACGCCAGAATAAACGATCCACTGATACCCATGATCCACTATACACTATACCCCATATAAAGATTGCGTATGCGTAGAATATAAGGGACCTTTTGCACGTTCGCTGCCTGACGTTATTTCACGTTATCGGCTATTTGTGGCATGCGCAGTTCTCTCGAAATAACCGAATCGGCCAACGACGTCATACTGATAGACTACGCATCCAAGGCAAATTGTTTGTCGGCATTTCAAACATTGGGAATGTCAACGGAATATTTACAAGCAACGACGTCATTGTTTACAAGTTACATCGCAGCATGCCAAGTTGACAATCATTTGGAATGAATTTTCAGAAAAATGTATGGAACGTATGTTGTAAAAAAGTAAAAATATGATTGTGGCTTGCTTATCTGTAATAGAAAAAGTACTCTGAAGATACTCTTTTGTAAAACACGTTTAATTTTGCAATTCTGTCAAGAATTAACGCCATTTTTATATTTTACAAACATTGCTGCATGCACCAAGCATGCCCTAATGCACAACTGGCAACGTCGGGTGTGTCTATGTCAATACAGCTGATGTTCCCCCCTTCCGTCGCACCGCCAGAAACGCTTACAAACATTCGGTATACAAAGCGTAGTCTATCAGTATGACGTCGTTGGAATCGGCGAATAACCGATAAAGTTGTACGCTAGCTATGAATGATTACGTACGATATTATTACGTGCGGTATTGTCAGGTCTAAATCACTATGCGGCAATGAGAAAAGAACCGTGATGATTTTGATAGCAACAATACTTATTTTGTGGTTTATCAAAAGCTACAAAATTAGGCGTCTCCGGCAACAGTGTGTTACCATCATGGAACTGAACTATGAAAGTGAAATGTCATGCTTCGTCCAATATGCCGCCGACGGCGACGCCTCAAAACGATGTCCAAAGCTTGTTCCATTCTGAGCGTTTGCAATACAAAGACTATAAAAATAATAAAAAAACACACAGAAAGCCTAGAGAACGAACCTCACTTATTCTACGTTACGTTAAACAAAGGTGTATATGGTGTATGCAAAAAGTCAAAATTGTATACTCTACATAGCGTAACGTTAGAATCGTTTGATGGCGTCAATAACCGTTAACGTTTTACTACTGACACTTTGGAAAGGGTCGTGCAAAAGGTCCCTCGGTGAAAATGTGAATTTGCTGTTATTTTTTTTTTAAATGACATATTTATTTATTTATTTATTTTATCTTTATTCAAGTATCATCTACAAGATGACATGGAATAGTGTCAGCGCGTGTAGTACAAACATGAAATTGAAAAAATCAACAAAAATATTTATAACACAAACTAATAACATACAATTCAAGACAAACATAATATAATAATTGAGCAATATGTATGCGGAATGGTCATCAGGTGCGTCTCCCCGTGAAATGTTCAACGTATTCTTTAGTAGAATAAAAACACTCCTGAATCAATAAATGTTTGAGGCGGTTTTTAAAGATATTTTTGGAACGTAAGCTCTTTATATCTGTCGGAAGTAAATTGAAGAAATAGCTTCCAGCATACAATGGAGATTTCGTAAAGTAGGAATGATAGAATTTATCCGGAACGATGTTATTCTTATTGCGAGTATCATATCCATGTTGATCATGATGCTTAGTGAGCTTTTGATTGTTGCTATATATGTACATTAGAATTTTATAAAGGTATATAGATGGCACTGTTAATATTTTATATTTTCTGAAAGCATCACGGCAAGTATTGCGGTAAGGAATTTTACATATTAAACGGATTATCCTTTTTTGAAAGATGAATACTCGTTCGACATCTTTGGCCAGTCCCCATACCGTGATACAATAAGATATGTTAGAGTAAACTAGACCGTAATAAACATTTATCAATCCGTCTTCATTTAGAAAGCTTCTCAAATTTTTCAGGAGATAGAAGGATTTGCTCAATTTTGAACAAACACTGTTTACTTGTTCCTCCCAGGAAAAATGGTGGTCCAGATGTATTCCAAGAAATTTGGCAGATAACGATGATTCTATTTTATTTCCATTGAAAGAAATATCGAAAGGTATTGGGCATCGGGCCTTGTAAAACGTTACGACAATTGTTTTTGAGAAATTTATTATTAATTTGTTTTTATAACACCAAAGTTTAAAATTTGCAGCTAAAGTTGTTATTTGGTGAATCAACTGATCATGTGAGGGAGCTGACACAACTGCACAAGTGTCATCAGCATATAGAAATGATCGACCTACTTTCAAATGAAGTGGAAGATCATTTATATATAACAAGAACAACAAAGGTCCTAATACGCTACCTTGAGGTGTTCCAAGTTCCATGTCGTATTGGCCAGAAACACTACCACTGATGCTTACATGAAAACTTCTGTTTTCAAGGAACGATACCAACCAGTCATTAATACATCCACGAATACCAATACTGTTGAGTTTAAGTGACATAAATTCTGATGATACGGTGTCGAAAGCACGACTTAAATCAAAAAATACGGCAGCAACAAAGTTACCTTTGTCAAGGTTATCATAGATATGTTGAACACATTCAATAGTATTGGATTCAGTGGAGTGACCGGTACGAAAACCGTGCTGTGCAATTGTGATTATTTCATATTTATTGAGGAATTGCTCTATCTTGATGGCAACGACTTTTTCAATTATCTTTGAAAATATGCTAAGAAGGGCTATAGGCCGATAGTTTTCTACGTCTGAGGGATCACCTTGTTTAAAGATAACAATCATAGACCGTCCTCTATAAGGTAAAAATAAAATCACATCGAAATTTTTGGATACCTAAAGCGACTTAAAATCCATCGATAGTAAACTATCGATATGGTACTGATCATGGCCGACTTTACTCACTAGGCCGGAGCATTGAAATATGGCAACACTGAATCGGGAGCCGAGCTTGTGTCATTAGTGTAATTCTTCCAGAGTAAACAGTACGATTGGAAGGTGATTTTTAATGTGTTTCTAATTATTTACCTGCACAAACGAAATCATAAAGATAAAAAGATGCCTGCACAGTGTGTAGTACCAGGTTGCACTAGCAATTAGTGCTTCCAATGAAGGACATAAACAGAAGTGGGTGAAAGGTATTCCTCATAAAGGCTGGTTATATTTATAGGAATAAAGACAATACTTTACAAACATTTCAAAGGATAAGACCTATTTTAGAGCACAATGTGGTACCTACAATGTTTTCTGGACCTCGCAAATATCACAGAAAAATACAGTGAATAGAACTCATCTGGGCATGCCAACGAGGGAATGCATCTGGTCATACCTACGAAAAGCTTTGATAGTGAAAGGGAATCAAGACCAGCAAGAATGGCTTCACAGTGACCTAATAGTGAATTTTTCTAGCTCAAGTGACAATTTACAAAGTAAATTGAGCGTTCATTTAAGTGGAAGTGGAAGTGGCAGCAGGAAACAGGTTGCGTTTATTTTTATTTTGTAGTGTCTGACTATGATCAACCAGACATCAGATGTAAGTGGTATTAGTAGTAGTAGTAGTAGTAGTTCTAAAAAGTATTTTTCTCAATTTATTAACCCAGATATGAACTCTAATACATATAAAATGTAATAATTATTCTGAAACTATAGGCCACCTATTTGACAGCTAAGCCACGTTGCCACATATAAGGCTCCGGACTAGTGTAGAGTCGGTCATGTACTGATATATCGACACCTTGATTTAACCCAAGGACGTTAAAACAATAGGGGGCCGCAGCTATTTACTTTTCGCGTTGAAGCCGCATAGTCACATTCTAAGCGCATTGCAAAGTTGCCAAACTAGGCATTTTTCTAAGTAAAACTAAGAAAACAAGCAAGCTTATGAACACAAAACATCAGCGAAACAAGCAAGCTTAGCTTATGAACACAAAATATCATATTTAATATAATAATATAATATATTTATGAACAGTGAATTGATGTAATGATTTTTATATATGCAAAACGTTAGGATCAGAGTCTAATTTCGCTCTTTTGCAATATTTGATAGTATGAAGAAATTTTCATATGTCAACCCGGCAACGCCGCTTGGCTCTCATTGCTAGTTGCCATGGGATTTCTACGGTTGCCAAACTGGGCAAATTTCTAAGTAGATTTACGGTCAAATTCGCCCCAAACATCCCGTCATTAAACGAAGAGGTTAGGTTTATCCACCCACTCGACAAAGGTGCGAGAAATTCTTGCTATTCCACCGGCAACCCTGTACCGTCGGAGCGCCGGTTCAGGGAACGTCAACGGGTGTGAATTTCAATTATATTTGAAATTCCTGAGAACCGTTAAACCTTATTGGAATCTATTTTGTGTTCGAGTTTCGAGTATAAATTGTTCTGTTGTGAATTCCAACATTTCAAATTCTAGATAATCGTAACACAAACCGTAGGTTTCTGTTTTGTGTTCGAGTAGTGTTGAGTGTGTTTCAGTGCTTAATTACCTGATAGGCCCCAAAAACAGGCTGACGATCCGAAAATAGTCATGGGTAGACGCTGCTACATATGCAAAAAATGGGATTATCGGCACCCTAACTTGACCTTTTACAGGTAAGTGTATTCGTGCATTCATCTGCAGTAAAATTGATGGTATTGTAAAACCTCTAATTTCATTCCTATGTGCTACCTGCTGGGGTACATTTGAAAATAACAGTATACAGTACATATGGGATCTTTCAAATAAGGTGTCTATAAACAGTAAAGTTGGGCTTCATATTTTTAGAAATTATTCTAAACACCTCCAGTTTGCTCCTATTGTCATGTAGGAATACTTTGGTATGTTTACATTTATTGGGCTGGTACTGCATTATATAATTATAATGTCATATTATTTTACCTAGATAATTTGAAAGTGATATCGATATCACATATTATACACAACTGTACCTACATATAAACACACCTAGCCTGATGAGTGTTACTTTCATATTCTTAAACACCTCATCCAGTTTGCTACTGTTGCCATAGGTATAGAATATTTTTAATCTATGCATGTTTAAATTTATTGGACTGGTACTGCTTTATATATATCTATGTCATATTATTTTACCTACATATCTGTATATATACTTACATATAAATAAACCTAGCTTGAGTGTTACTTTCATATTTAACAAAATAAAATAAATTAAAGTATCATTTTTTTGAGCTTTTCTATAATTAATCATATTTTTCAGTATTACCAAAGATATTGTTCTGAGGAGGAAGTGGTTTGATGTAATGGGAGTGACTGAAACAGACCTACCACAATTAAAAGAAGTCTGCTCAGAACATTTTACTAACGATGACTTTGAAACCACACTATCCGGAAAGAAGTGTTTGAAAAAGAATGTGGTGCCTACTTTGTATACCAAGGAAGAAGATAGAAAACAGCTTAAAGTGTAAGTAGCTATATATAAATAATTAGACTTTAACATTATAGGTAGGATTTAGAATCTGATATAGTAACAAAAAATATAATTTAATCAACGTTACATTCTAAGAAGCATGTTTTTCTTACATCTTTGTTATGTTGGAAATAATCCAAGAAAATCCATTATATCTGTGAGCACAGTCTTTAGTCTGATTATTCTAAATAATGGCGTCAAAGTGGATAGGCTGCTGAACTGTAGACTTTATGGTTCTAATGCAGGAAAATTAATTGGAGTTATGAAATGCTACGATATGCCATCTAGGTGCATGTGAAACTTTTTTTAGTGTCAAGGGTATACTTTTGCTGAGACAAGTTGTAAAACTTGTAATGTAATTTTTCTTTGAGGTTTGAAGGAATAGTGAGTAAAAAAGCTGGTTGGTGAATTGAATAATGAGGTGTAATTATTTTAGAGCAAAAGATAAAATAGGTACAAGTGTTTAGTAAAAAGTAATAGTAACCCTAAATTGATAAACTGTTGAAAGACCTTAACTGTTACTCTTACTAGTTATTTTAAGGTGATCTTTAGTTTTTAGCATCATATACTAAGTATAAATTATATATATTGCATATATATATTTTCAAGGGAAATATATATGCAATATATTTTGTGTTGCATATAAATACTTCAATCTTCTCAATCCTCAACAGTTTTTGCTCAGGAAACAGCTTTCAGATAATTCTTTTCAGAGCATAAAGTGGGCAATTTATTTTTTGAATATAATAAAATAAATAAATAAAAAAATGTACAAAAATAATTACATACAATTAATAATTTTTTACTGTTTAACAGTAATATCATTTATTTTGTTCTAAATTTTCATCACAAAATTATTTTAATGTGTATAGTTTTTTAATCATTTCCCAGAACAGTATTTTGTGTTTCATCACTTGTACCTATCTCAATTTTTTGAAACTTTGTTGCTCGTAAATTATTCTGACCACTGTCTAAATGGGCAATATCACAAACAGACTGTTTTATCTATTGTTTTATAATGTTATAATTATATAGTCATAATGATAATCATAATTCCAATTCTTATATAGAGACCATCCTTTGAAGGTAGCACACAAATGTAATACTGGTGCTTCTCAAGAAGGTAGTGGTAATGAACCAGCTGCAAAGAGGTACCTTTTTTATTTAGTAAAAATATATGAAATATACTGCTTTTTCAAGGATTCTTTGCTGAGTGCCTGTATTTGATCTGATTTTTTACTGTTATTTATATATTTAATATACATACAATATATTTTTTATTAGAGATATATATACTTGCATGTCATTCATAGATTTGCTCAGTAAACAGCTTGCAGAGATACATTTTTTCGGAGCATAAAGTATGCAATTATATTTTGAAAACAATGTGAAAAAATGTACAAAGGCAGTTACATACAATTAATAGCGCCTTACACTGTTTATGAAGCAAAGAGAATTTTTCTGATGCAAAAGAGGGTAGTGAGATTGATTGTTGGCGTTAAAAATAGAATAAGCTGCAAACAAATATTTCCTGAGCTAGGTATTATGACTCTGTCGTCACTATATATTTTCGAGTTACTGATGTATGTGAAGTTGAACATCGACAACTTCTGCAAGCTCAATTATCATAGTAACTACACAACACGAAATAGTAGCACATTAATGGTTCCTTCTTATCGATTGTCCAACTCAGAAAACAGTCCAAAACATATGGCAATCAAACTGAACAACCGACTACCTGACTCTCTCAAAAACAAACCTGTGGGCAAATTTAAATATGAAGTAAAGTTAATTTTAATAAAAAAAGCATACTACTCCATTAATGAGTATTTTGAAGACAATTTAATGAGTTAAATATTTTTATTTTTGTATATAATTTTTTTGATTTTACTGTATATTTAATTTTGTTGTCTATTTTGTTTTGTGTGCGATTTGCTTATTTCATTAACATTTTAATTACATATAAGTATTGTTGTTTAGATTATTTGCCTGACATCGCGAATATAACTGTCGCTGTAACTGTATTTTAGCGTCTAATATGATACAATTGTGTATGAAAAAAGTAAAATATGACCTATTCTATGTCATCTATGATGATCCAAAGAATGAATAAAGATTATTATTATTATTATTATTTATTTATGATAATGTTCTAATTTTTATTACTAAATTACTTTACTGTGTAGTATTTTTTGAACATATTGTTTTGTTGTTCATCACTGGTATCTTTATTTTTGGAAATATTTTTACTTTCACATTCTTCTGTCTCCATGGTCAAATGGATACTATCACAAATAGAATATTTTATCTAAAATTGTTTTTTGAACATATTGCTAAACAGTATTTTGTTGTTCACCACTAGTATCTTTATTTTTGGAAATATTTTTACTTTTAAATTCTTCTGTCTTGTCTCCATGGTCAAAATGGTTACTATCACAAATAGAATGTTTTATCTATAATTGTTTTATCAAGTTATAATTATGTAGTTAATATTATAATTTTATTATGATTTAAATTTTTAGGTGCCATACCCCTTGAAGGAAGCTTTCTTATCTGCTATTGGTGCTTCTCAAGAAGCGATCTGTGGTGAACCAGCTCCTAAGAGGTATTTTTTTTTAATTATAGTGGTATTAAACATATAAGTTGTCAGCGCAATATGGCTTTTTGAGGGTTTTTTGGTGTTACATTGTATACAACAGGAAAGTCCATTTTCCGTTACTTTGTCTTTTTGTGTGCTTTTATTCATTCTGGTTTTTGGCTTAATAATGTGATAAAAAAATAACGAGGTTCATTATCTCTGAAGTCCATGATTATTATATGATAATAAATACTACTGAGCATAAAGAGTCTTTCAGAACATGTAATATTGGGCTGGGGTATTTTTTTGTAAAAACATAAGATCATACAAAAAAATTAATGTTGAAAGACTTTCACAACTGAAGGCATCCATGCTGAACTTGAAATTTTTCAAAAATCCTTACAGAGACACTCAATATAATAGTCATATACAGATACAATTTGACTTTACAACCATTTATTTGCTATATATTCATTGAGTTAGATAAGAAACATAAAAGTTCTACATCCACTGAGTCAGTTTTCTGTCATACTGTGGCAGCTGTCAAAAAACTTCTTTAACAAATATAAAGTTTATGAAATTATACGTTCATTCATTATGGGATAAATCCCAGAATATATCAAATTCGTGTTTTTTAAAAATATTAATAATCTAAAATTTTATTTCAAATTCTGATGACCTACCTGTATTATTACTATAGTGTGCCATTATTTATGTCCCGTATTTGATGTTTAATTTTTTCTGTGCTTCTAGGAATCCAAGGGGTTGAGTGTAAAAGCTATGTGAACTAAGTAGTACCAGTAGGTAGATATTTCTAATCATTCCCATAATACTGTACCATTGTTTATAATAATCGTTGATAATGTTGGTATACTGCAAAAAGGTGACCAAGTCAGAAAACTAGTTCCTCGTAAATGGCTGTTGAAAGTAATCATAATTTAAGTAACAAATCACTCAAAGTGTTTTTTAGAAAACATAGAACTCATAAAAATGTTCACTGCGAGTTATAAAGAGAGCTTGAAGAAATTAGACTATATTTCTGACTTGGTCACACTTGATGTTGGAAAATATATTAATACTGACTTGGTCCAAATAAACTTCAATTTTCTTGAAATAAGAAACATAAACATAATCAATCACATTTAAATCTAGAATACTGAATCAGATCTATTTTGGTTCCAGGGCATTGCTTTTCTTGTTCTTATCTACAGGAGGGATTTATTCCAGCTGTGATAGTCAAGATGGTTACTTTTATGTGATATGTCTCACAATGTAGTGAAGTTGATCATTTTACCTGCTACTTTATTGGACATATTAGACTTAGTCAAAACGAGCTGTTAACCAAACTGGCAAAATTTTCGAATATTGACTTGGACAAAATCATTTATCGTCGTTTAGTACCAAAAACGTCAAATCGTCGATTTTTGACCTATCACTTTTTGCAGTACATCGACGTATGATGTATTTGATGTAGAATTTTTATATTTCTTTTTTGTTTTGTTTTTAGTGATCCAAGCAGTCGAGTGTAAGAGCTATGTAAGCTATACGCTTCCCAACATAAATCCTACTGTGACTGTGACTACTAGAAGAATATATGCTTTGTTCAATAAATAATGTTAGGATGACAAAGAATGGGGCACAAGCTCGTTATGTAATTTAAATTAATATACATACGTTATATGTTGCGAAAATTAAAATGAAATTTAAAATATACATGTACATTAAAAATACTTAAATAGTTCTTTTTAAATAAGAGAAACATTTTTTATTACTATTGGTTACATGACATGTGTGTAAGCGAATATTAATTTGTGTACAAATATGAATAAAATAATTGTTGCCACAGTTACTATTTTTTTATGTGAAGGCTGTCGATATATCGATAATTGGGAAGACTGATTTTAATGAAAATTTTAAAGTTTATAGGAAAAACACGTAATTGTTCACTGCCTGTCTGCTACTTTAAAAATGTATACACTTGATTTGACATGATTTAATAAGGCAGTACATGGGGTAGTAACTTCCAATTTACCTGTATGTATACACTTAATTTGACATGATTTAATAAGGTAGTACATGGGGTAGTAACTTCCAATTTACCTACTGATTTTCGAGCCACTAATATTTTTCTTTGAAATAAGTTGTAATCATTTTCTTTGCAAAAAATAATGGTTAAACCACTGCAAACAGAGCACATGCAATGCTTAGGTACTTATGAATTTCTATCAATACAGTTTGTTACAATAAAAATTACTTCATGATTGTCTTTACTTTTGAGCATGACAGAGTATGGCTTTATAAAACTTTTATCTGTAAACGTGATTTAGTACTATATATTTTTTTATTATTTTAAATGGAAGTACGACTCAAGCATACCTAGCTAACATATTTCGGATGCTACTAATGGTTGTATGACTTATTAAATTATTCTTTTTCGAATGACAGTGATAAATTTGATTTCTGATGTCTTTATAACCTCAAAAAATACCAAAACAGTATACTCCTGATGTCATAAGTAAATATTCGAAGGTATAAGTACAAAACTGTACTGAGTGGTACTTTTGAAGGTACTATAGGGTCTATCATACCTTGCATTCAAAACATTTTTTTTTGTACATCAACCCCTAAAACTCACCCCCAAATGTTTTTTTCAAATAGCACCCCATAGGTTTTCCTACCTAAATGATATCCCCATTTTATTTAAAATATTGTGGTACCTTTAATTTTATATGCAAACTTATTTTTTCCGTAAAATCATAAGTATAAGACAAACGAAATGATGATTTGTTTGACGCCTGATATTTTTGTAACAAAAACGGATAAAAAAGAAAAGTAAGTGGGTGTTTCAAGGGTAGTGAATGACCTATCATTCCTTGCTTATGAACCATTTTTTTCTTACTTAAACCCCTGGAATCCACCCCTAGCTTGTTTTTTCAAATTTCAATCCACAATTTTGCCTGGAAAAATAAATTCTTTACGTGAATTTAATTATCGTAGTGCCTTACTTTTTAAGCCCCTACTGCAATTTATCGTTAATTTTGGCGTCCGTGTGCGGGGCACACCCTGCACACGGGGTCGGCGCGGCCCGATGTAGCCATAAAACTTTTCCACGTTTTTGCACTTAGTTTTGTTGTCACATTTTTTTTATTAGTTGATTCATGAAAATAAAAAAAATATTTTCCACACATGTGTTTCAATTAATTTATGTTTACGATTTCATGGATTAAGCGAAAATATCACGTGTCAAGGAAATTCTGGGACACCCGGTATACAGATACAATTCCACTTATGGTGATTTATTATTTTTTGTTGTGATACCCCAGAAAAATGCACTGCACTGCATTTTGACAACTTCAACAATTTCACAGAAAACAAAAGAAAGCGCAGACGTAAATATTTTGGCTTCACCATTAATACAGGATAGACTGTGACATGCTGCGTCCCCCTATTGTTTTAACGTCCTTGATTTAACCCATAAATCATAAACATACACACACACACAGTCACGGCTCAACAACAGTCACGGCTCAACAAACAATCAGCTGTCTTACTCACGGTCGGTACCTTTGTGATGACGTGTTGCAAATATCTGACGTCAGCGACGCCATTTTGGAATAGTTTCATTCGCCCTGACAGGGGCGGAGCAGAAAAAAATGTACAACAGGGCAGAATTAAGAAATAATACTCAATCTATGCGGTATAGAAGGAAGGTAAACAGTAAAGATAACATGAAGTTTATGTTGTCCTTAATGCTTACCTCCCATACAGTACTAAATTTGCGCTGTGATCTATATTATTTATCACTATATTCATATTCTATGTAAATAGCCATGACCCTGCGGTGCCGCCGCTGTTGAAATCTATCTCTCTAACCCAAAATATCGATGCGCAAAGGGATTGGCGCAAAGCATCCCTAGGCCTTGAGTAAGAGGCTGTGGTAAGACTAAGACAGCTGCTGATTGTATGTTTGTTGAGCCGTGACAGTCATAAACACAGCATAGTAAATTATCAGCACAATATCTCGGGTTGGCGGCAATTACACGCGCATCCCCCCCCTTTTGGATGATTATTTGTAGGGATGCTAACGATACTTCTGCACTAATATCGAGTATTTTTATCTTAGATACTTTTTGAGCGATTCCAAGCTGGTATCGCTACCTTTGTAGCGGTATCGAATATAATTATATAATTATTGAGGAGTGTAATGAATTGCACAAAATTTTCCGTACGAACCAAACGCGCCTTCATTGGCGTGTACTAAATATCGAATTGGTACCGGTATCGATATTTTTAGTTTCGCATCTCTACCCGTAAATCCACCCCAAGGTCAGATTCTATGAGATTTTTGTTTACCATCATGGCCGACTCTACACTAAGCCGGAGCCTTAGATGTGGCAACGTGGCATAGCTGTCAAATAGGGGTCCGGTTACCGTAAATTGTTTTATAGTTTCATAATAATAATTATTACATTTTATATGTATTAATAATGAAAAATACTTTTTAGAACTACTACTACTAATACCACCTGATGTCTGGTTCATCGTAGTCAAACGACAAAATAAAAATAAACGCAACCTGTTTCCTGCTGCCACTTCCACTTAAATGAACACTCAATTTACTTTGTAAATTTTCACTTAAGCTAGAAAAATGCACTCTTAAGTCACTTTGAAGCCATTCTTGCTGGTCTTGATTCCCTTTCACTATCAAATCTTTTCGTAGGTATGCCCAGATGAGTTCTATTAACTTTCTTTTTCTGTGATATTTGGGAGGTCCAGAAAACATTGTATGTACCAGTGGCGTATATAAGGGGGGGGGGCCGGGCCCCCCCGAAACCAGCCACGCATTCAGTTTTGACGTCTGGAAGAGGCTGAAGTTAGGATTATAATACGGCAATATTTAAACGTATGCAAATTTTTCCGATGCCCCTCCCCCCGAAATCGATTTCTATATACGCCACTGGTATGTACCACATTGTGCTTTAAAATAGGTCTTTATTCTTATAATTATAACCAGGTCTTACGAGGAATACCGTTCACCCACTTCTGACCTTTATTGGAAGCACAATTGCTAATGAACACTCAATTAACTTACAGGTTATATTTGGTATGTCCTTTATTGGAAGCACAAGTGCTAGTGCAACCTGGTACTACACACTTTGCAGGCATGTTTTATCTTTATCGTTTCGTTTGTGCAGATAAATAATTAGAAACACATTAAAAATCACCTTCCAATCTTCTTTTTCACTCTGGAAGGTTATGTTTGGTATGTCCTTTATTGGAAGCACAATTGCTAGTGCAACCTGGTACTACACACTTTGCAGGCATCTTTTTATCTTTATAGTTTCGTTTGTGCAGGTAAATAATTAGAAACACATTAAAAATCACCTTCCAATCTTCTTTTTTGCTCTGGAAGATTACACTAATGACTTAACAACAAATAAAAGCTCGGCCCCCGATTCAGTGTTGCCATATTTCAATGCTCCGGCCTAGTGAGTAGAGTCGGCCATGTTACCATAGATAGTTGTCTCGTTGTCTGTGCTGTGACTATGCTGCGGTCATAAACCTCAAAAACCTGTCAAAAAATTAACACTCCGATTCTGTTTTGTGCTCCGATTTTAAATAAAATTCAGCCACCGAGGTTCCCAGTGTTGATAGATATATTCAATCTTGTGACTGAATATTTTCTATTCAAAATTCAGAATGGATCAAGATGATGCAAACGAGGCCCCTGATTCAATGCAGGTAGTTGAAACACAAAATGTAACAGTGAATAAAAGTTTGTTGGCAGAAAAAAAAGTGCCGGACAGTTCAGCGTCAAGCCAAAAGCCTAAACTGGTGAAAACCAAGAAAAAGAAAAAGCCGAAAGATAGCACTGCACCCAGGGTACCCTTAACAGGGTATGCCAGGTACCTGAGTGACAGAAGGGAATCTGTTCGGGCCGAAAATCCCAACATATCATTTGCGGAAATTACAAAGATATTAGCTAGCGAATGGGGCCACCTGCCTGCCGATAGAAAACAACAATATTTGGACGCTGCCGAACAAGACAGGGAAAGATACAGAAAAGAATATAATGCTTACAAGCAGACTGAAGCTTATAAGCTGTTTACAAAACAACAAAATGAGAAGAAGTTAAAGGGGACAAAGGACAAGCTGGACAAGGAAGACAGTGTTAAAATACCCACACCCATGATAACTCAACCAGTATTATCCAAAGACCCACAAGACATGAATTTTGGTAATTTGGACATCCCTATATTTACTGAAGAATTCTTAGACCACAATAAAACCAGAGACGGAGAGCTCAGGCAATTGAGAAAAATTAACAGTGATTATGAACAACAAAACGCTATCCTAACCAAACACATAGAAAATATGAAGAGTGCTATAACCAAACTTGAATCTGAAATAATGCAACAAGAAAAGAATAATGCTTCACTGCAACAGCTGCTGGATCACCTGAGAAACACTTTGGCTGATGGATTTTGTGATGTGAATCTGCCTGGTATGAAAGAGGTAGCTACTTTGCAGAACATTGATAACTACATGACCAATCTACATTCAATTTTATTGGAGAATAGTAGTCATGATACTAATTTGCTACAGACTGTTCGAGATATCATTGGAAAACTGGAGTTTAATGGATGACAAGGCAGTAAAACTGTGAAAAGGAAAAGGAAAGTGAAAAAAATTATTTGATCATGCTGTCAGTGTTTTTAAATTATGCATAACATAAGGATTATATTGGTATATTTTTTGAATTAATGGTTAATCTTTCAAATACTGGCTTATATTGCTTATTGTTATCACAATTGGTGGCACCAAAGGAATGTAAGGGGGCCAAAAAAATGTCATGCTATCTACTATAGAATTGCAAATTGTATTAACATGTTGACAGACAGTCGCTAAGACCCAACCAGAATAATTCTGACACTAACTTATGGTGAAAATGATGTGATCAGGTGTCCTGTTATATTTTGTTAAAAATGTAAAAAATTACTGAAGGTACTGTTATAAACAGCCTGAAAATGACACAGCATAGAAACATATAATAATTATGTTTTTCTGTGACAGTAACCCATCTATGCCATTGACCTGTATAGGTGTTGTGTCAGTTCTATCCATTTTTTTTAAAAGATGTCCATAGACATCTAAGCAGAAAACGAAATCATTGAAAGTGTCTTCAGATGTTGTTGTCCATTAACATGTTAAGATCAGTGTAAGCATAGCCATTGAATGAGTATCTCTAATCGTCTGTGTAGTGTCGAAGCCACTTGCATATCCACATGCTGTTAGTGCCATCAATTGTGGTAAAAAGGTTTAGTAATTTAGTCAGATATCATGTATTTGAGTAATTGGTAATACATTTTATAGATGAAAGATTGTATTTTAATTTTAATTAATGATATAATTGTAGTATATTTACACACCATTATCTAGTACTCTAGGCGCAAAATATGAAGTTTAAGGCTGCTAATTTGTCACTTTTTTTGTAAAATTTGGAAAATGTCATGGTTTGAATATAACAACTGGTAACGCTAATTCAATATTTAATACTAAGTACCCTATAAATAATAATAATAATAAAAGGTCTTTATTAGGAGTAAATGTTAAAAACATGTATCCTTATACAGGCGGAGTCTAGACTAGCTATTCTACTCAACCTGTTCAAACTTAAGCTAAACGACAATAGAATTTCCTAATACTAAACAACAATAAGAGTAGACAAATGAGTTAAGTGGAGTGGTGGTACAAATTGAGAAAGATGCAGTAAAACTACCTAAAGCATTGCCGATAAAAAATAAATAACAACACAAATCAAGAATCTAAATAAAGTTGTTTGATGCGTTTCTTAAAATTAATTTCAGATATGATCTTACATTCGTCAGGTATTTCATTATAAATTATAACTGAATTATAGATAAACGAGCGACGAAATAGCGAAGTATTATAAAATGGGATTTCTAATCGATATTTGAACCTAAAATTAATGTCAAGTTTGATTCTGCGAGAAACAAATTTATTAAATAAGTAGACTGGAGACTTACTTTTAAGGATCTTATGAGTCATAACTGCAATTGAATATTTGTAATGGTGTTCCAAATGAAGCCAACCCAAATCTCTAATTCTATTACTGATATGATCGTACTTATTTAAACCATACACAAACCTGCAACAGGTATTTTGTAATTTCTGCAATCTATTTTTAGTAGCGCTATCGAGGCAAGAGAAATAAACAACATTACAATAAGACAAAATGGGGAAAATTAAAGTCTCGCAAAGTTTTTTATGCATTTTAAAGTTTAAAATGTGCTTATTACAAAAAAGCTGCTTAAGTGTATAATAAGATTTCTTCAAAATCAGCGAAACATGTTCCTTGAAACGCAGACAGTAGTCCCAGATAACCCCTAAATTTTTTGCAGAATCGACAGCTACCAGCGTTTGGCTATCAATTTTTATATTTAAGTCGGACAAAACAGAGTGTCGTTGTTGGGACAGAAAAGCAGTAGCGAGCATTTTGATGGATTCAGTTTGAGATTGTTATTTTTTGAAAAGTCGGATATTTCCTGCAGATCCTTAGTCAAATCAATACTGGTTTGAAGGTCTTCCTTGATGTACAAAAAGTTTTGATGATGGGCAAACCTTATTTTGTCTTGTGTTGTACCTAAATTAAATTTTAGCATCTCTACCCACTGCAGATTTTAAAATTGAGTCTGACAGTAGTCTGAATTAACTTGATAAAACCATAGTAATAACACCTATTTCCCAAATATTTTGTAAGTACTCAGAATTTTAAAATTCTTGGCGCCATATTACAGGGTTCAGCAAGGCACAACTTTTCTATAATTTAGTCATATTTGTAAATCTTCTGGTTCACAAGATCCCTGTAGTGTGCATTCTTATGTGGGGCACCATATATGCTCCAGACCTGAGACCAATATTGCAAACAGATAACTCTCTTGCCCCATGTAATTGTAGGAGATTAGGCATGAGGTCTGTCTGAAAACATAATGCCCCCTTATTGTGGTAAATCTCCAACCAAGAAAACAATTTTCAACTATCGCTTATCCAGAGCCTGGCTAAACATTGAATGTTGCTTTGGTATCATGGTGAACAAATGGTGAATATTTCATAGACTGTTGAATGTGGACACGGAGCAGAAAACATCATTAAAGCTTGCTGTGTTCTTCATAAATTGATGTATTCGAAGTTTTTAAACGTCTTAACAACCCAAAGTGCTTAGATGTCTGAGATGGACTGAACAGAAATATTGTGAAGGCTGTTATGGAATTGTTAGTCGGTCCTTTGACGAGTTTGTACAATTTGTGTTTTTCCAAAGGAAAACTTAATAAGGTTGTGCCTGTGTATAAAAAAGAAGACACACTTCACGTTGGTAATTATAGACCTATATCAATAATACCGATCTTTGCAAAAATGTGTGTAATGCTTAATAAAAAAAGAATTGAGTCATTCTTTGATAACTTACAGATTCTTAACGACAGGGGTGGCGAGTACAGGGGTGCAGGGGGCACTTGCAGCCAAAGAAAAATGTTATGGGATGCATAGTACCCCATTATACAGTGATGTGTCACCCAACTGCGCCAACCCTGAAAACTTGGTTATAATAGTGTTAGCTTTTAGTGGGGCAAGACACTATAGTAATAGGAACTTTGACCAATTTCAGTGTTTCAAATCATACTGCCTTGCTGCTCAAATCAGGACATACTGATTCGAGTCATCTAGTATTAGGTGATTTCAGATAGTAAAGTTATTCGGCGAGTCAAATAATCCAGTCACTAGACTACTCTTTTATTCATTACTTCTCAGAGTGGTCAGATCGATCTTTCTGGTCATGCGGGGACCAGATAAAGTCAAGGACAAGTAAGAGAACAAAAGGAAAAGAAGGAAGGAGAAGAACCTCCTCTTAAGGAGGAAGTTCGACGGAGGCTATGACTTAACAGACGATTTGAGTTTGGTAATTTTTAGGGTTTAGCCAAAAGCGTTGATTTTGAGGTTTGATATCTTAAATGGTAAAACAGAGGGCTGCTGTGCGACTCCATTTGATTATAACGTCGTTGTGCATTGCCGTTTGAGTTTGATGTAATCCCTCATGTAAGGGATGTTGTGACTGTGAAGGGTATCGTCGGAAAAGAAACCATGGGGTGTAAGTGATTGTCTGCAATGTCCTGCTCTGCAGAATCTGCATGTAGGGTGAATGTACCTGTTGTCGGCCATTTAACCAGATATCGAGATTAAAGTAGCTACATACATGAAATGATTCAGTTTAGCAGAGTTTGGAACATATAAAATATTACCCTATAGTATATTTTGTGATAATAATATATTAAAAATGTGGGATTTTCATGTATAAAATTTGTAAGGAATATTTTTTGAAAACATGCAATATATACCTGATCTCGGCCGTCCAAATTGTCGGCCATGTATTTGCTGGTTCTCGGCCCCGGGGCTGACAAATGGTTTTTTTCGGCCCTATGGTATTTAGATGTTCGTTTTTTGATGATACGAGATTGACCATACCCAAATAGGTAGATATATCGGAAAATCTAAAGAAATCGATCATTTTTATATATGATATAAACTAGTTTTTATTAAAACTGGAACAAAATCGACTCTCAGGTGAAAATAAATAGGTAAGACGTTAATACCTTAATCAATGGTAAGACTAAGAAAAAATAAACAATAGCAGGTAGGTATTGTGCATTTTTTCCGAGGAAACACGGAGCTGCACATGCGTAGATAATTACCGAAGAGAAGGATATTGAACATCACTGACGAATTTTTTAATAGGGCGATAGGGAAGATAACTATAGTTTTTTATATTCCAAATTAATATAGGTATCATGTTAGTGCTATATTACTAGCTTATTTTGTGCTTTTGTCAATAATTATGAACGCTTTTCTTTGTTTTTTTCTGCTTATATCAGCAACATTTGCAACCCCACTGAAAAATCAAAACCCGCCGTGCCTGCTTAACGACAATCAATATGGTTTTAGTTAGATCAAACCGACGACGATCGAAAAATATTTTGATCGTCGTTGGATCAAACAGTTCGACATCGACACTCAGAGTAAACATCTGTCCGACAACTATGTTGCAGAGATTATTAGATGCGTAGTTAAGGGGGCTTTGAGGAAGGAAGATTCATTGTGTGACCACCCAAAGGTTTTTATTGCGCGTCACATGATATTTTGCTACGGAAATTTGAATTTTATGGGGTTAGAGGTCTCTCTTAAACGTGCTCGCCTACTTCGACGAAGCGTCGCAAACGGAAGTGGCGCGAGGCGAAGCGTCATTTAACCGATGTGATGTCCGCCAACTGGGGCGAAGCGGCGCGTCGCGCCTTTACGTGCCCGCCCACTTAGACGGAGCGTCGCGAACGGAAGCGGCACGAAGAAAATTATGGATTTGACGCCAGAGAAGTTTACATTAGGTTATATGGCAGCCCGCCCACTCAGGCGGCGCGAAGCGAAGAGGCGCGTCGTTTGACGCGCGAATGCTCTTCGGACCAACTAGGCGTCGTTTCTCTTGCCTCTCGCATATTTTCAGTATTTAGCAGTATTATGTAGGATGTGGTGCTAAATTGCAGTCTCTGGTCGTGATACAAAGACATTCATTACAAAGGTAATTTAATTACCCAGCATTTTATTTTGTGTTTGTTTCTTTTCTTCGTCTTCCATAGTGACAATTAAACTCAATACAAAGAGTTCCTCTTCTGACGAACTGCTCATCGTACCTCACTAGACAACCTATCTCGTTCAACTGCTTAAAAACAAATTAAATTCGCGTCGCGCCCTAAAATCCGCGCTTCGCTTCGCGCCACTTCGCCCCAGTGCTCGCCCAGTTAGGCGAAGCGTCGCGAACGGAAGCGGAGCGAGGCGAAGCGTCATTTAACCGATGTCCGCCCACTGGGGCGAAGCGGCGCGACGCGAATTCTATTTGTTTGTAAGAAGTTGAACGAGGTACGTTGTCTATAGTGAGGTACGATGAGCCGTTCATCAGAAGAGGAACTCTTTGTATTGAGTTTAATTGCCACTATGGAAGAAGAAAAGAAAAAAACAAAAGAAAATCCTGGGTAATTAAATTACCGTTGTAATTGATGTCTTTGTATCACGACCAGAGACTGCAATTTAGCACCATTTCCTACCAAATACTGCTAAACACTGAAAATATGCCAGAGGCATCAAGAAATATTTGGATCTTCTTGCCGCGGCGCGCCGCCTGGTACCGCCCATTCAGACGAAGCGAAGCGTCAAGAGAAACGACGCCTAGTTGGTCCGAGGAGAATTCGCGCGTCAAACGATGCGCCTCTTCGCTTCGCGTCGCCTGAGTGGGCGGGCTGCCATATAACCTAATGTAAACTTCTCTGGCGTCAAATCCACAATTTTCTTCGCGCCGCTTCCGTTCACGATGCTTCGCCTAAGTGGGCGAGCACGTTTAGATTGCCTTGTCTCATATCTAAGCGGTCGTAAGCAAACTGTTTATCATAATGGGCTGTGCTGACAAACAAGAGCAATTTCTTGTGGAGTGCCGAAATGTTCCATCCTAGGATCATTTTTATTTATTATTTATGTGAATGACTACTATTATTTGCTCAAACTTAAGCTTAGCTTCACTTGAACAAGATATTTTCTCAGAGTAACAACTGAACTGTTACTCTGAGGTTAAAATTAAATAGAGAGAGAACACAAAGATTAACTCTTTCCACCAATCATAAGAATAATACCAAAGCTACAGTTAGTCTTTTAGGGATCACAATAGATGAACAGCTAAAATGCTAACATATATAGCATATAGATAATCTCTGTAAAAATCTTACTTATCAGATCTATTTAATACGTCGACTTAAACGCATATTTCAACAATTTGTTCCAAGTAACAATCTCGGATGATTCCATGTCCCATATATGGCTACTCTTTTTTCGACTTCGTCAACGAAAAGGTCTGGACCGAAGTTACCACGCCCGAACTAGCGCGAGTTGTACTGGACGCAACAATGTCGTTCAAGTATCACGACTCGCGCGTCACGACTCGCGCGTCCAACTGGCGAGTCGAGAGTCCCGCGCCTTATTATACGCGTTATATGCGCGAGTCCACTCGCGTGTAAATCGCTTTGTCTGGACATCTGCACAGCGAGCTGCTATAATCAGCTTGTTGATTGCCAGCTATTCCAACATGTCTCGGTGTCCAAATGTAGATGACAAACTTACCTTGCTGTCGTATGCTGTGGAGGAGTTGCAGAGTTTTCTGTACCAAGAGGTCAGCGTTAGAAATATTTTCAAGGGATTTCAGCGATTTGAGAGACTCTGAACAGATTAAGCAGGTCCCTTCTTCCCAATTTTCTATGCACCCTAGTGCTTGGTATAATAGCGAATAGTTCAGCAGTGTGCACAGACGCTATTAGATTCATGCTCCATCGCCAGACTTCGTCTTGTGATACTACTGCTGCACCGACCTACATATCCCCTCTCCTGATTTCTCATAGAATAGGAGTTCGGATCTCGATCTTCGACCTCCTTCTTCCTCACCATCATGGCTCGTGCCATGGTCTGTACCTGCTTCCAATTATATTTCAATGCTATTATTTTGCGTATGACATTATTCACTGTGAGCGTCTCCCCCTGCCAAACGTTTGTTGCCTAATTTCTATCCATCTTGTACAGTGAAATACAATGTGTGAAAATACAATTAAAGTTATCGAGAAAAAATGCGAAAAAAAGGTCAACCTTTTGATTAATATTTTATTGCATTTTCAATTTCTGTATCACGACTCCATGGGTTCGTGCAGTTGTAGCGCCATAGCTTGATTATTTATCGACCGATTCACGACATTTTGGACTCATTTCATAGGAGAATGACTGGGCATATCAACTAAAGCAAAAAAGATAATACCTGAGAATTTCTAAGGCTACAAAATTCACTAAACTGAATTTTTTTTTGAAATGCACTTATTTGGGTTACTTACAAATAATATATACAATAATATATACAAATATACAAATAATAATAGGCCTATTTGTATTATGACTTTTGTATCACAGCGCCATGTGTTCACGCACTTGTAACGCCATATCTTGATCATTTATCGAGCGATTCACAAGTTTTTGGACCCATTTTATAGGGGAATGACCAGGCATATCAACTACGGCAAAAAAATAATATCCGACAATTTCTAAGGCTAAAAAAATCCACCAAACTTAAAAAAAATTGTAATGCACTTGTTTCGGTTACTTGCAAATAATTTGGAAAAAAGTCATATTAGTGCATATTTATAAACACACTTTAATGTTTACCAGGATGTTTCCTGCCTAACGACACACAATTTGTTTATGTAGCACTAAAATCATCGACGAAATAGGCTTTTTTCTACGACTGATTTTGAAATAAACGAGAATTTGGTATGCACATTGTCTTTATTGTACTTCGGTACAGATTATTACTTAAATGCAATTTACATGAACAAATTTTATTATTTTTAGTATTATTTATTTAGTATCCAGCCAAATGACTGAAAGGCAACTAATTGAAATGTGATATGTTTGAATCACTTGGAAATTAAAGAAAGCAGTCTGGAGCGTAGCTTAGCGTCGAGTAACCCAGAGCGTTAGTTTCAGAAGTCAAGCGTGCCTAAATAAAAATGGCTGACATTTTGATAATTTCGTTGAATAATTTAAATACTAAGCAATCACCTTTGTTCATGTAAATTACATTTAAGTAATAATCTGTACCGAAGTCCAATAAAGACAATATGCTTACCAAATTCTTGTTTATTTCAGAATTGGTCGTAATAAAAAAGCCTATTTCGTCGATGATTTTAGTGCTACATAAACAAATTGCGTGTCGTTAGACAGGAAGCATCCTGATAAACATTAAACTGTGTTTATAAATAGGCACTAATATGGCTTTTTTCCAAATTATTTGCAAGTAACCAAAACAAGTGCATTACAATTTTTTTGAGTTTGGTGGATTTTTTTAGCCTTAGAAATTGTCGGTTATTATTTTTTTGCGTTAGTTGATATGTCCAATCATTCCCCTATAAAATGGGTCCAAAAACTTGTGAATCGCTCGATAAATAATCAAGATATGGCGTTACAACTGCGTGAACACATGGCGCTGTGATACAGAAGTCATAATACAAAAAGGTCTATTCTGTCGAAAATTTTAGTGCTACATATACGAATTACATGTGGTAAGACAGGAAACATCCTGCTAAACATTAAACTGTCTTAATAAATAGGCACTAATACGGCTTTTTTTCAAATTATTTGCAAGTAACCAAAACAAGTGCATTACAAAAAATTTTTTTCAGTTTGGTGAATTTTTTAAGCCTTAGAAATCATCAGATATTCTATTTTTTTGCCTTAGTTGATATACCCAGTCATTCCCCTATAAAATGAGTCCAAAGATTCGTGAATCGCTCGACAGATAATCAAGATATGGCGTTACAACTGCCTGAAAACATGGCACTGTGATAAAGAAGTCATAATACAAAATGGCCTATTCTGTCAAAAATTTTAGTGCTACATACACGAATTGCATGTGATAAGAAAGGAAACATCCTGCTAAATATTAAAATGTCTTAATAAATAGGCACTAATACGGCTTTTTTTCAAATTATTTGTAAGTAATCCAAATAAGTGCATTACCAAAAAATTTTTTTTCAGTTTAGTGAATTTTTTTAGCCTTGGAAATTATAAGTTATTATCTGTTTTTGCTTTAGTTAATATGCCCAGTCATTCTCCTATAAAATGAGTCCAAAATGTCGTGAATCGGTCGATAAATAATCAAGCTATGGCGCTATAACTGCGCGAACCCATGGAGTCGTGATACAGAAATTGAAAATGTAATAAAAAATTAATTAAAAGGTTGACCCCTTTTCTTCGCATTTTTTCTCGATAACTTTAATTATATTTTCATACCTCAAAGTTTGTCGACATGATGGTGGAACACATTGTATACCTATACCTTATCCACCGAACAAACGGAATAACCATGCACAATATATATAATTTTTACTGTATGGTCTAGGGTTATATGTACACCGTCTACAAAACTGCATAGTGAGAGCAGTGATGTTATTATAAACAGAAAAATAAGTTCGATTTATCCGAGTAAAGCCCCAAAATATGGGTTTGAAACAATTTTTTACTCCTCTTCTTCAGTGAATGCAGTAAGCTTCACTGTCGACGTTTTCCACCATTATTTATGTGATGTTGATTCGACTTGTATACGTGCGAAACCTTCCATGACTCAGGTAGTAGTCCAGCTGTCTGTAATAGTACGGTGCCCGTGCCATTAGAGCCGAACCTCAACATCCAAAGTAAAAGTCTTTCGCCAGCTTTAATTTATTCTATACAGTCCACATATTATTCGGTAAAAAGTTACACCACTTTGTGCGTCGGGTTTAGGGGAGAGGGGGGGGGGAGAAGTTGAAAATTAGTAGTTTTTATCAGTTTTTCCTAGATATCTCGAAAACTATGCAATTTAGTGCAAAAATTGTTATATAGAAAAATAATCTACATCAAATTTAGAACAAAAAGGGGCCTATACATAATCATGCTAAGCTGAACGGTTCCAGAGTTACGGAGGGGTGTAAAAATAGAAATTTTAATTTTTGGTCCTAATGTGATCACTAAAGAAACTACTTTTTTTATACAGGATTGTGTGGTGTGAATTAAAATTTTTAAAGTTCGTAAACTGAGTTTATTACTAATACAGGTCTACGCAATTACTGCACATACTTGAGCAGTTTAGACCACTCTTTCTGCACTCGCAGTTACGGACACATTCGTCTTTGCAAGCGCACACTATCAGCGAAAGTAGTTCCTGGGGAGCTGCAGGATGTGTTGTTGGAATTGGTCTCAGGTGTTCGTCAATCCTCTTCCACCCCCACTCAAGCGGATTTTTTTTCTCACCTAGCCACTGCTGCACCTGTGGTTAATATGGCGGAGGTAGGGGGAAGTGCAGCCAACTTGAAAAGTGAGTGTATAGGCTGCTTTGTAATAGCCTGCAAGTAACACTGATAACGAAACAGATCTAGATATTCAGTATTCTTGGTTAAATACATCGTGAGAAGGAAATGCTTTCCAGCGTCAGCCACTGCACTGGTATCAGCTGTGGGGTCATTGAAGACTAAAAGTTTCGTACGAAGAGCGTTGTTAGTTTGCACTTTCGTACACTTTGTAATTTTCCCCTTGTAGATATCTGACATACTGTCATGTCCTGTGAAAGGGTGTACATCTTTCAGATCATCAATGCCTCGCTGAATGTCAGATATACTTTTTCCTGCTGATTACCTTTCTTTGGGATCACAATTTTCAATCTTTTCTGTGAGGGTGTGTGGACAGTTAACAAGACTGGTAAGTCCGTATCTTCACCAATTACATAAGCTTCAGCGTCTTTCTTAGCTTTATTTTTTAGTCATTAGTAATTTAGAGTAATTAGTTTTCCACCCTTGTCCACAAGGTTTCAACACACACTCCGCCATAATTTACACACGTTTTTGTGTATCACACACCTGCCACATAGCACTGAATATTCTATGAATATTCTTTAAATCTCCTATATGTTCCATGAATATTCAGTAGAATCATAGAATATTCGTTATTTCTCTTGATTATTCTGGATTATTAAAATAATATTCTTTATAGAATATTATTATTTTATCCACTTAGGATAATCAGTGATTATTCGTTTAATGTCTGAATTATTCCAGAATATACCAGTAATATTCTTCATAGAATATTATTTTAATGATCTACTAAGAACAAGATGTAGCTATTTTCTGAGGAACATTTTAGTAATATTTGTAATAGAAATATCTGTATGTAGGCAAATATTCAATATGAGGTATTATTAATTTATATTTGCACGTTTCTCAGTGAATTAAAAAAACCTTCATACGTTTTGCGTTCATCCTAAATATACCTATAATAAGTATTATGTGCAATTTTCAAAAGTTTATCAGTCATTAAAGACTTTTGGAATACTTTCTGTAACTTTTCGTCCAGGCCCAGCTGTTGAAGGTGTTGTGTAAACGTGTTTGGTGTAAGGCCTGACACCGACATAATGAGGGGGACAATAGTGACTTTGTTTTGTTTCTAAAGTCGTTTTATTTCCATGGCAAGGTCCGTGTATTTAGATATCTTCCCAGCGTAGGTGTTTTGGATATTCACATCGTTTGGAATGGCAATATCTATCAAATAGGTAATTTTGTCGGCCTTTGACTGGAAAACTATATCTGGTCTATTGGCTGGGATAGTCTTGTCTGTATGTATTTCAACATCCCAGTATAGTTTGTACCGATCGTTTTCGAGTACTGATGTCGGAGTTATTATTATTATTATTAGCCATTGCCAGCAATACATATACGGCATCCACCGACGATAAAGTGACAGCATCTTATATGCTGATGTATGGTGACTATGGTGTCGTCAGTTGTTAATCTTGTCTGGTTGTCACTCTATTCTTCGCTTCAAGTGTTCTGTCATTCTGTGCTTCAACATGTGATGTGGGCATTTCAGTAATACACGAATTCAAATCAAAATTACGAGTTTTATTCCTGAAAGGCCTGCATTTATACCCAATTTTGTACAATAGAGTTGCTGGTTGTTATATGACAGTGTTCCAAATTATGGTCACCTACTATGGTGTATGGTTCATTATGCAGGGTGGCCAATCGGGTGGCGATAATAATCTTTTTTTAGATAGCCCGTACCGAGATCTATCCAAAACACCCCCATTTATGTGTACCGATTATTGATAGTTTTCGAGTTATGATTTTTTTTTTGAAAACTTGGAGATTTTCCTGTTTTTCCAAGAAATCGTCAAAAACAAAAACAAGAATGCTTTTTGGCTTTTATTTTTTTCTGCAATTATACTCAGTATTAAGCCTATTTTAATAGCCAATAAAGAGAACCTGTACATCCGAACAATAATTAAGAACATTTTGGGCTCAAAGTTTGAAATGTGTGTCAGGAGACCAAAACCTTCAAAATAAAATTAAAAATACTTATGTCTGGGTCTGGAGCTTCAAACTAATCTTAAAAACTTTGCAAGACATTGGACTTTCGAAATAATAATGAAAAAGTAGCAGTTATGGGGACATTTTGCGCCGTACGTGAGTGTTAAAGGTAAAAAGGTGATAATTCACGAATTTCCAAAATGATTTAAAAAACTATTATTTTGCTTTATTATGACAAATTAAAGAAAAAAAAACTCGTAACAACTAATAAACCCGACAATCATTGATTGTAATAAAAAAACTAATACCCAAATTGCGATGTTTGAAGTGTTTTTGCTATGAGCTATTGAACTTCTGCTAAATCAAGTTGTATGGAAAGTTAACAAAGGAAAGAAATAATAAAACAATAATCTGACTTCCAATTTTATGCCAGAATTACCTGGGAAGCGATGTCGTGGCATACGCCATCCCTTTCTTTTAGAGTAGCTTTTTGCGAGCTCATGTCGGCGAAGCGCAGTTGTGTTAATTAATTTTTGGTAATAGGCAAGGCAATGCTTGGATGGATCTAACTAGGTGATTTATATCGCTAGGTCTTCCTTGACAGGTCAGTAGACGGCCTACCATGAATACAACAAGTTTTTCAGTTTGTCATCCCCCCACCCCCCAAACACCCAAATTCCACCCCCACCCAAGAAAACGCAGAAAATGATCAAGAACCTCTAAAACGCCTAAAAACAAAGTTTGAGGAATATTTGAAAAGTTTGTTTTAATTACTCCGCCGCCAATGTACCGATTTTCAAAATTATAGCAGCATTACCTACTAAGACCCCACAGCATATTGCTGCCCAAATTTCATCACAGTCCATGCAGCGGTTACTGAGATTACGAGGCTAGAAAAACGCGTACAGATAGACAGACCGACAGACAGAACGACGGAAATGAGTGACGCGGATTTTCGTTATGTAGACATTATAAAACGCCCAAAAAAATTATTATGTCAAAATAGAAAATTTTCACGATCACAATCCTCCCCCCACCTATCGGTGTGGGAAGTAAAAGGGATGGCGTATGCTACGATAACGCTTCCCAGGTCATTCCGCCCTGGAATTAAAAGTCAGATTGTTGTTTTATTATTCCTTTCTTTGTTAACTTTCCATACAACTTATTTTAGCAGAAGTTCAATAGTACACAGCAAAAAGCACAGGTATTAATTTTTTTTTATTAAAAGTGATTAAAACATCAATGATTATCATGTTTATTAGTTGTTATGAGCTTTTTTCTATAATTTGTCATTATAAAGTAAAATTATATTTTTTTAAATCATTTTGGAAATTCGTGAATTATCACCTTTTTACCTTTAACAGTCACGTACGGCGCAAAATGCCCCCATAAGAGCTATTTTTTCATTATTATTTCGAAAGTGCAATGTCTTGCGGAGTTTTTAAGATTAGATTGGAGCTCCAGAACCAGGCATAAGTATTTTTAATTTTATTTTGAAGGTTTTGGTCTCCTGACTAAAAACAGAGATTTCAAACTTTGGGCCCAAAATGTACGTAATTATTGTTCGGATGTACAGGTTCTGCTTATTGGATATTAAAACAGGCTTAATACTGAGTATAATTGCAGAAAAAAATATAAGCCAAAAAGCATTCTTCTTTTTGTTTTTGACGATTTCTTGGAAAAACTGGAAAATCTCTAAGTTTTCAAAAAAAAAATCATAACTCGAAAACTATCAATAATCGGTACATATACATGGGGGTGTTTTGGATAGGTCTCGGTACAGGCTATCTAAAAAAAAATTATTATCGTCACCCGATTGGCCACCCTGTATAATGTGAGTAGACTTTTGAGGTTAAATGCAACAAGTTTACATTTTTACACTTTATTTTAGGCATCTAGACTGAGATGTCTAACCACTTAACTTTTGTGACCATCTGACACTAGTAGGTGCCATTATTTTTGGAACAGTATCCATAATTCCCTAAAAATGTTTCGTATATGAGGTAATTTAGGCAAAATGTTCCTAGAATATTCAAAAACATTCTACCACGATTGTTCATGTAATATCTGTGCGGAATATTGTAGGAATATAGGCTGTTTTTCCCATTTCGAACGTTTACAGAATATTCTGTAAATATTCTAATTATCCATGGAATTTTCTCAGAATATTCATAATATCTGTAGTGAATGTGAACAGAATATTCTCATATCATCCAGTGCTATGTGGGCTAGTTCGTATAATGTTCTAAACATGATAACACGAACAATATCAAAATCACAGGAAAACCTGAAAAATCACGTACAAACGCATGTAACGTGTCTCCCAATACGACTGCGCGCCGGCCGCGTACACAAGGTTTTGAAATGGCGGCTGCGCCTGCGCACGCATCCGGTTCTTGATCCTCAGTGTTGGCAGCTCAGTGAAATTTCCGCTAGATTCAGCGGATTCTAATTTTACTTGACGTTTGACACTATGGTATGGCTACATGGATTAATTGGTAATGAGTCTTAAACAATAAAATACAAACATTAAATTTAAAACAAACAAAAATAAATAGTTTTTAGATTTTAAAATTAAGACCATTTATCCAGTCCACTACAGACTTCGAAGAAATCCGACTGTTGTCCAGCATATGCGGTAATCAGGCATTCGGTGACAATATGCTGAACAGTCTGCCGAGGCTCTCCACAGTCACAGGACGGTGATTCGGATATCCCCCATTTAAAGAATGAGTCACGACAGATGCCATGCGACGTTCTGACTCGATTAAGGGTTTTCCATGCATGGCGAGGCAATTCCATTCCTGGCAGGGTTAAAGTGGGGTCCATAGTGGGTGGAGCCTGTACCGGCTTCTGGACCTCCCAATCCCTCCTCCAGTGCTCATCAACTTGAAAGCCATCCCGCAAGAGCCGTTCTGCAAATGGTAATGGGGGATTTCTAGACTTCAACCTCCAAAGATCTGCATCATCTAGGTCAGTATGCAGTGGAAGTTGGGGATTGGATTGTATTTTGTTGTATTCCTTCACCAGTTTATCCTGTCTGCGGATATGAGGAGGAGTGATATGGCACAGAACGGGCAGCCACGGTAGGGGGGTAGTTTTTAGACAGCCACTAATTATTCTCATTGTCTCGTTCAGTTTGGTGTCAATCATTTTTGCATGAGGGCTGTTTAACCATACTGGGGCGCAGTATTCAGCAGTAGAATAAACAAGACTGAGAGCAGATATTCTGAGGGTGGTTGCGTTTGCCCCCCAAGTGGTACCGCACAGTTTATGAATAATATTGTTACTGGTGCCAAGCTTTGCTGCTGTGTTTTCTAAATGATAATGTTCGGTCCATTGTTATCCCCAAGTATTTTGGGTGAGGATTGTAGCGCACTAAGCTGTTATTGAACTATACCTGAGGTTCAGTTCTAGCTTGCTTGTTATTGAGTTGAAAGCATAACACTTAAGTTTTCATCATATTTGGTATCAGCCTCCAGTCTGCAAAATATCTTCCTATCACACTAAGGTCTTCCGATAAGATATTACTGCCTTCCTCTATCATCGGCATACATGAACATCTTTGAAATGGTGTTGGGTATATCGGAAATGTATAGGTTGAATAAGACTAGAGCAAGAACTGAGCCCTGGTAAACCATTATTTAGGTGCCTCATTTTACTTCTACTGTCACCCGTTATTACTTGGAAGGGCCTATCGCAAAACATGTTGTTTAATAGCGATGTTATTCGGCCACACGGTACTACTTTCAGGAGTTTGAAAAGAAGACCTTCCCTCCAAACTGTGTCGTATGCTGAAGTCAAGTCGACGTACACTACTGTAGTTTTCAGCCGTTTCTGAAACCCCTCCGCAATGTGGGTTGTTAGGCTGAGTACCTGATCCGTGCGCATTTATACATTCCGGACATGTATACGGCACCTAGCACAATCCCATTGGTCAGATTTGAATCTTGAACCAATCAAACGGCGAGTGCGTACGGAATGTAAATGAGTGCTATCTACACTTACGGAATGTAGTACTTAATGCAGCTGAAAATTTACAAAGAGGAAAGCGATTCAAGCGAAAATAATTTTTTAACTATATATTAAACTGCAGTAAACTTTAATACAAATTAAGTTAGAGTATTTTTAAGAAATGTTAAATGTAATAATTGCAAAAATCTGGTATTAAGTATTGAGTTTCAATGGGCAAAGGCAAGATACATTACTTAACAAGACTAAAGACATTAAAGAATATAACAAAACAAACAAACGTTATCCAGGAAACAGATGGTTGGGTTTAGGTCAAGAAAAAGAGGGAGTCTCTTTTACCGTTTTGCCGACGTTTCGGCCTTTATTAGGCCATCTTCAGGGCACTAAATATTATTATTATTTTTATAATTAAACAAACAATTATACATTACAGTTCATAACCACACCCCGAACGCGTGATCACCACGTGCTTTGTGCATTTGTTCATCTTATGCTCTATGCTCCGACTCTATAAGTTGCATTTACTAGTACCTATGTCTAAAATACCTACCTACATATGAGCCTTGGCGTGTTCGTTTTGACACCCGACACTCTCCAATTAGAATTTGTCAAATACTCAAATTCCTCCACCCATCGTCGAGCATCTTTCTCAGTCAATAGGTTTGATCTATATTTTCCAGGACTCAGTTCAAAATATTTATAATTAGGAGGTAACTTTGCCTCAGCATGCATGGCGAGTTCAAACATATTATAACTACCCTGTCGCGTGGCAATCACAAAAATTAAAACAAGAGTCTAGCGTCTAGCCATAGCCATACATTTGACATGAGCATAGCTATATTACATTCCGTAAGTGCGTATGGCACTGATTTACATTCCGTACACACCTACGGCACTCGCCGTTTGATTGGCTCAAAATTCAAATCTGACCAATGGGATTGTGTTAGGTGCCGTATACATGTACGGAATGTATAAATGCGATCCGTGCAGCTACGGTGTGGCCTAAAGCCAGCCTGTTCAATGGGAACATGTTCCAGTATTATTGGACCTATCCGATTTAGTATCATCCTCTCAAGAAGTTTATAACATGAACTTAGTAGGGATATAGGCCGATAGCTCTCAGGTAGATTCTTTGGTCTGTATGGTTTCAGCTCTGCAATAACTTTTGATTTTTTAAGCTTCGTTGGTATGTTTCCTGTTTGTAAGATGTCACTGAAAAATTTGCTCAGCCATATTTTGGTATGTTTTCCAGAGTTTTTGAGAAACTCAGGGTGGATTCCATCAAATCCAGGAGCTTTGCCAGGCTTAGTGTTTTCCAAGGCGTTATTTACTTCTTCAACAGTGAATGGTGTGGAGTATACAGGGTGAGCTAATGTTGCTTGACGACGTTCTTTCAGTTGTTTCTTAACATCTTCACAGTGCTGTCTATTAGTTGGGACCTTAGAGAGCGCTACAACTCGTGCTGCGATTTGGTCAGCCGATACTTCATTATTTTGGCGTGTGAGTGGGTTAGAGCTCCCTAGTTTCCTAAGAAGGCTCCAAGCTTTCCTACTTGACTTTTTGAAGTTCATGTTACTGACTGGGGTGTAAACTAACTCGCGTCCGTGGCAGAATACCACACGTGCACCTTGGGTAACGCTAAATGAGTTAGAGTGATCTTCGACAGCCAGATTATATCGTTAGATCTCCTGGCTTTACTTTACACGGATCATGGATTCTTGCAACTGTCCTTCTCAGGACCCATTGACATTAACAAAAATCTCGGAAAGATTGTTAAAATTTTTCAACTTAATGCTGAAGGTCTTAGCAGAGCTAAGTGTGATTATATATCAAAGCTCTTGCTAGACAATAATATAGACTTGGCCATTATCCAGGAAACTCACATAGAAAACGAGGAGCAACAACGTCAAAGAGGCAAAATTCATGGATATAATCTACCTGAAGCCACCTATCATCATTCGTACGGTCTTGCAACCTATGTCCGGAATGACATTGACAACGCTAAACTCGTTTCCAGCACAACTTCAAACATCGAACAGATAACAACAAAAATAGGAGACATCACCATAGTCAATGTGTATAAGCCACACCAGCAATCTTGGCCTGATAATACACTAGAGGTACACCAACACCCTGTGATCTACGCCGGCGATTTCAATAGTCACCACACTACCTGGAAATACCGGAGCACAGACGAAAACGGAGAACACCTGTTAGACTGGGCTGATTCCAATAATTTCAACTTAATTTTTGACGCCAAAGAGCGTAAAACCTTTAGATCAGCTGCATGGAACACCGAGTCAAATCCAGACCTGTGCTTCGCATCAGTTGACTCTCAAAATCGTCAAATACCAGTTTCAAGAAAAGTCCTGGACGATTTCCCACACAGCCAACACCGTCCGATTATCCTCGAAGTTGGAACCGAAATTCCAATCACCCGCTCTACACCAAGACCGAGGTGGAATTTTGGAAAAGCTCAATGGGACAAATTTGCTGCGCAGCTGGACTCAGCCGTTCGATGGATCCTCCCAAAAAGTAGCAGCTACGACAGATTCATTAAAGCTGTTATAACAACAGCTAAAAGGTGCATCACCCGAGGTTTCCGAAGAGAATATGTTCCAGGATGGAACAATGACACAGAGAGACTTTATCAAGAGTTTAAGAACAGCGGAGATTGTGAAATAGCTGATGAACTCCTTCACTCTCTAGATGCAGAACGCTGCAAAAAATGGGAACAAGCAGCCAGTAACATGATGCTGTATAAAAAAGTAGTTTCTCTAGTGATATCATATTAGGACAGAAAAATTAAAATGTCTACCTTTATACCCTCGTAACTCTGGGTACCGTTCAATTCATCAAGATTATGTATGGGACCATTTTTGTTTTAAATTGAAGGTAGATTATTTTTGTATATAACACTTTTTGCGCCAAATCGCATAGTTTTCGCAATATTTAGGAAAAACTGATAAAAACCGCTTATTTCCAAACTCGTCCCTCCCTCCCCCCTAAACCCTACGCAGAAAATAGTGTAGCTTTTTACTAAATAGGTAGTACGTTGACTGTGTACAACAAATTGGAGCTGGCGGAAAACTTTTACTTTGGATGTTGAGGTCAGGCCGTTTTTTGGTTTATTTGCATCGTACTATAAGCCAATTTCAAGTATTGTGGATCAGTCTCTTAGTCCATTGCGCTTTGAGCTCTGTTCTTTTCCACATCTGCTGCCAAGGCCCGCCTTGTTTACTCTCATGCCTGTTTCCACTTCTCTCAGTCTGCGCTCTTTAGTCTTATACACCACGCCTCTCGCAGCATCATCTTCTTTTGGGTGTATTTCTTGAATTTCAGTACCGTGTACACTACACTGGTGCTCCATAGAGTGAATGAGCAGCATGGCGTTTAAAAGTTCCTGTTTAAAGGTGCTTGGTCATCGGCATAAGCGATAGGTGACATTCTCACCAAATCATCTTACAGAATCCCATTGTACAACAGGTACACTAATTCACATTTGCCAGTCCTTTATAGTAATGGGTTACTATGCTTATGAGGTATTACGAGATTCCTCTCTTTTTAAGCTCTTCAACCAACATACCCCATCTCCAAGGCCTTGGCTAACGCAGATATCGTTTCTACAGCTTAGACCGTGGATCTACCGTTTTTAAAAACAAACTGTCGATTAGACAGGTTGATCGTTTTCTAGTTCAGCTTCTAGTCTCTTCAGGAGCTTACTCATTACATACCAAATACATATGGGCTTGTCTTTCATTACATTGGGACTTATTCTGATTTGCCAGTTCTTAAAGTAATAGGTTACTGTGTCTATAAGGTATTACGAGATGCCCCTCTTTCTTAGCTTTTCAACTATAATGCTCCACCTCCAGGACCTTTGGCTATCGCTGATATAGTTTTTACAACTTAGACCGTGCATCTACCCTTTCTAAAAAAAACTGACGACTAAACAGGTGGATCGTTTTTTAGTTCAGGTTCCAGAAATCCAATCAGCTTTCGTAGTTCCTTCCTGCTCAGTTTGAGAGAGTCTGCTGTATTAGAATACGAGGGTCCCCTCAGCATCCTCTTAGACTGAAAACTCCCCAGCACTCTGTCCCAGTGCTTCTGGTAACAAGCTCCTGCTCCGGATTAAATGTTATTGTGTAAATTTTAAGTCGGAATGCGGAATTGCTTGCGGATGCCGAAAAAGTGGCTTGCATACCGCGTGTTCACAGTGCAGTGGCAACAGCTGTTCAAATGTATCTGCTATTTTTTTTACTTCTCTACGAACAGCACTGTTAATTAGAAGCCAACACTGAAGGCTCAGGTGGCGTTTTTTATGGAAATTTATTTCTAATTGAAAAAACTAGAAATAAAGTCTCGCCTCTATAAGAGTAAGTGAAACAGAAACTGATAAAAAAATATGTAGTTATGTTAAATTCAAGGTATGATAATTGAAAGAAATAATTGTTATGAACTGTTTTATGATCTTTACTATTAAAGTTTGATTATTATTATTATCCCATAAACATATTCATAAAGCATTTTTCCCCAAAACTTCTCATCATGCAATTAGGTTATTATTTATTCATTTATACGTTAAAATCATTATTCTAATCGGTAAATTTTCACGAGGTTTTTAATATCTCAGGCGCTTAAGGTACCACATTACCAGTACGGACAAGAATTTGTTTAATACTAAGCTCCAATTTCAATCATAGCACCATAATGAACCAAGTCACCTTTGAATAATATAATCCGTCGTCAACCGAAAACTGCAATGTCTGTAAACATTATAAAATGGTTATGCTGGGTTTGGAGTGCTTAATATTCTAGAATAGGAGAAAGGATAAAAAACAATAAAGCTTGTATTCCATTTTGTAACTTCCAAGAATCTGTAACTACAACCATACCTTATCGATATAATATTATTGCTAGTATTTACATTTTTACACTTAAAATTTCAAGCTAAATGATATGAAAAATGATACAGTTAATGTTACAGTGAATTATTTCTTTTGTTCAATAAATGACATGACTTGAATTTTTATTACAATTCGACGAAATGGCTTCTTCCAAGTTGGTGTCCAGTTTATGATAATTTGCAGAATTGGGTCTGCGACTACGATACTGCGTTTTACTTCTTTTTCCTTCCAGAACTAGAGCTAGTACCTTAAAAAAATATAATTGATATTGAAAAATAAATAATTGTACCACTGGATCGATACATTGTTTTATGCATATATTTATGATTATTTAATCTAAAGTCTGTACAGCAAAACTATGTATTTAGTTTAATAAAAATATACATTTGACAGAAAAAAATTGGAGAATGGTGAAATTTTAGGTCAAGGTAGCGTAATATACTTTATTCTAATAACATGTCACGTGTCGTAGACGGCGGATTTTGAAAATAAATTAAACATTTGAGTGTGAAAAATATGTTTCTTGAAATACTACCACATGATTTCTCCCACAAAATTTATCTAAACAATTTTTTTTGTTCAGTCATAATTATCCGATTTACTCAGAACTCAACTCTCTTTGGGGTTGGAGTGTACGCTATAATATGCCAAATGTACTTGAACCTAGTCAGGATGATTTCAATATCTCATTAAATATATATAAAACTAAAAAACAAAAAAGGTGCAACCCGGGCTCTGATACGGGCTGCTGTTCCATTATCCAATAACTACTCTTCACACCGTGAGGTGAGCGATCACTGGGTCCGCGAATCGTGCGTCCTAAGTAGACGTAGGGACCTGTGGATGACTGCCTTCTGCATTCGGGCGGCTAAGATGTGCGCCGCCGCACGGCACACCGGTATTTTGCGCAGTTCACAGAGCAGCGTATCCCTCATACCACCTAGCGATCCAATAGCCATTACTAGCAGACTCACAGTGTAGTCCGGCAAGAGCCTGCGAAGTTGTTCGAGGAGCTCCTAATATTTGCTCCGCTTTTCTTCCTCCTTAGAGACGATGCGATGTTCACCTTGTCAGGCGCTGAGAACTCGATAACGGACATCGCCTTATGTTGATGGTCGAAGAGGACTATGTCGAGTTTATTTGCTTGTATAAGCTCGAGTGTGGAGAATGAGTAGTACGAGTAAATTTGGCACCTCTCGTCCTCCATCTCGGATTATATGTCCCCTGGAGTGTATGGCAGCACCGGTGTCTCATCTATACCGCATAAGTGCCTTAAATGATAGGATAGCACTCGTAGAGCCACGTTGTGCCGATGCAAGTAGGTAGTGCCAACGTACACCTTTCACGCCAACAAGAGGTGCGTAAGGGTCTCTGGCGCCTGTAGGCAAGCGCATATCGGACATCTCCGTGCCCATAATCCTGCTACGGTATACTAAGGTGTTAGAGACACCCATTATGGAGTTCTCAGACTCCGACTCAACCACTAGGCCTTAGGAGAAGGAGAAGGTCAACTGCTCAGAAAACCATGGTCTTCTAGACAGGCGCGTACACAGGATTTTCGTTTGGGGCGGGGGGGGGGGGGGGTTGTTTAAAAAAAAAGTGGGCAATAATTTACTTGAGTAAATTCAAACGGCGTTCTCACTGTGGAATTTATTGTTATAAAAATTTAATTTTTTATTATATTGACAAAACTGGATTTTTCCCGGACTAGTAATCAACAAATTTAACATTTAATCTTAAAAAAATGTTGTTGACCGCCGTGAGATTCGAATCCACGCCCTTTCGGACTGGTGCCTAGCGTCTTAACCGCTCGGCCACGCTGCCTGTGCTTCAGGAATATCAATACACCGTACATAATACGTCGTCAGTTACCGGTAGTAATTTGATTCAATTTTTTTTAAACCGGAAGCGTTATTGACCAAACCGGATTTTTCCCGGACTAGTTTTTTCATGCTGATTCAGAATCTGCATTTAGTTTTTTCTCTAGCACCTGTAGTTTTGGCTATCTTTTGTATACGGACAGACGGACGGACGGACAGACAGAGGCTCTGCAAAAGCTTCAGTGCGTCAGTGTGAGCTAAAACCAGATATCTGTTATAATTGAAAAATAAACAAAAAACAACATAGCACATACATGGTGTTTACGATCTTAGTGCATTAATTTGGAGGAACGATAGGTCATGATATTTCGAACCTGAAACCCCAGTACCATTTCACTAGTTAACGCATAGATAAACAGAAAAAAATTAAAAAAGTATGACTGCAAAATCACAATCCGACAACATTGCTCAGTATTCGCCCAAGGTTCTGTCAGGTGTTTTTGGAGATATTCACTACGTAAACAAATGTTATCTCCAGACTTGTTGCCGCATATTCTGTGTTATCAGAAAATGTTGCGATTTTTTCTGAACTTTAAATTTGGGATATTCGTATTATATTTGTGCTACAGGCATAACAATGATGTGTAATATTCGTACTTTACATAACGGCATTAAGATCGTAAAGGTGGTATAGGAATGGATCAGTGCTAAACTGGTCAGTCGATAGAGGTCCACATCCAGCCAGCAAAACAAAAACTGCCAACAAAACAGCAACACAACAAAACTTCAAGTTTTCGAAAACAAAAACAGGCTGTCAAATGCTGTCCACATATTATCTATGCAACAATTAGTCAACTTCGTGGCCATCGATAGAAAACGTGGCCTGTTCAAAATTGAACCGACACAAAAGCTATATTGAGGAATTATTAGAAGATTTACGAAAAGGTGATGTCTGTAATGCCGGTATTAGTAGAGAAATGCGACCTAGCTTTAAACCCCGTATAAGAACGAATAGCACTGATAATGAAATTACAATACAATAGATCGGACCTTCATCTGAAGGAGCATCACCAAATATTCCTAATTCCTTCACGGTGTATGACCTTTTATAGCAATTGTACAACCAGATTACATAAAAATTTGATAAATGATAAGTAGCTGAAAATACCACAAAGCAAAATATTTGCCTGAACGTTTTGGTTTTGTTACCAAAAGGTTAGGAAAATCGAGTTGCTGTTTTGTTGGTTTGATGAAATGAAGAATCAGAGTGTGAATGCATGTGTTGTAATGATTTTTCCCTCCAGTATCTAGACTATAAGTTTCTGTTCGTACTGCCGATAGGCTAGACGAGGTTGATGCTTACGCACATAATTATGCGCGTTTTCACGCTAGCAATGTTGTTTACTATTTCGCTGTGATATGCTGCTACTTAGTTACGAATACTTAATCAAAGGTTATTTTCTACATTGAAAGCGTGGCGGCGTCTTAACATTAATTGCAATTTTTTGAAATTTCGGGGGGGGGGGGGGGGGTTTAACCCGATAACCCCCCCCCTCAGGTACGCGCCTGCTTCTAGATGTTTGTGGAAATTTCCATGCATTGACTTATCTCTTAAAAGAAATTGGATTCCAGCAGATTTAATGTGGATTTTTAATTGTGCTGGACCAAGTTTCCTAAGGGGTGCAGACAATTATACATTTGCTTGTATAAAAACAACGCGGTATTTCCATTTGATAAAATCAAGTTACCTGTGATTAAAGTTTCCTTAATAATTCTTCAGATTTCTCCAGTTATAGAAAGTATCCAAATTTGACTGTCTAACCTAAGCTGACGCATTTCATGCTTAGTCATACGGCAAAGTCACAACCTTGTTTTATCAAAAAAGGTGATTTGTGCCTAAACGGTTTGTTTTTTATAGATTTAAAAAAATCACCCTGAAAGTATTTTAAGGTTATAGCCCTCAAGGTTCCCTAACATGATCAAATAACAAATTTCTTCTGGACCGCTTGAGTCCTATAACGGTTCTGTTTAACATCTGTAATTTTTGTCGTCTGCTGGTTTGGAGACTGTTGACTATTATAAAAAGTTGTTCAATAAAAACTTCCAAGGGCCTATACAGTGGGGTCCAAAGAGTGTGCAACAAATGGGATTTTTTTTTATTAGCTGCACAATCAAAAATCCAATATTGCCAAAAGTTGGTGAATGTCCGATAACTAATTTAGGTGCACTTAGAATGGTTCCAAGTTCATCAGTATACGGGGTGAATCAAAAAATATAAAAATTGTACAAGAGTACACCAGTAAGTACCCTTATTTTCAAAAATTCAGCAAAATGTTATTAACAAAAGTTGTTTAGAATCAAGAGTTATGCCTAAATACCAAAACTTGGCCTCCTCTGAGAAAAAATTATTTTTTTTGAAAAAAGTGCAATAACTCTCCCAATTTTTTTTTTTAGTAAAACTGTTTGATACACTAATTGAAATTGAATTAATTTTGTAGAACTTTATTTAAATTCAAGCATTTTTGTGAAATTTACCTGAGGTTAAAATTTTTTTGGGAATCACAAGCTAAATGTTTGTTGCAAGGATATTAAATATGGCTTTATAATTTCGGACAAAATCTTTTTACTAAGGCAAGAGGTTGCTTATAATCACATGCATATCAGAATAACTCTCAATAAAACCGCAAACCTTTTATTAATTTTTTATTTCTAAACATGTATTTAAATTAATCCACAAACATGAAATCTTGCAAAAAAATCATGGACACCCATGGAAAAAAAAACAAATGTGGGTTTTAAGTAAACATTATGACAGTGTGATGACATTAGTCTCACTTTCTTACAATATTGTAAAATTATTGCTCGGTTATTGTCTTTTTACGTACCTAAAATGCCTCCTCCCAAACAGTTAACGTTACCCGAAAGGGCGGAATTAGTTTTAATATGTGGTGACAACTACAAAACAGTTCGAGAAGCAGCAGATATTTTCAATGAACGGCATCTAGATAAACAGGTTCATTATTCAACAGTAAGCCGAATTTTGGTTAATTTTAAAGAAACTGGGTCTCTAAACTACAATTATAAACATGAACATGTTAAAACCGTATGTACTGAAGAAAATCAATTGGAGGTACTTCAAGCAGTTGTCGAAAATCCACGACGATCTACCCAAGAGATTTCCGCCTATACGGGTGTGAAGAAAACCAGCGTGAAGAGAATACTCAAGAAAAATAAATATCATGCTTACAAGCCTATGTTCATCTGTACTCTCCAAGAACGAGATTATGATTTGCGGTTCGATTTTTGCATGTGGATTCAAGGCGAAATAGAAGGTCAGCAAGACTTCCCCAGGCACATTCTTTTTGGGGATGAATCCACCTTTACAACAAATGGGGTTGTTTCGTCCCAAAATTGTCGATGGTGGTCGGATGAAAATCCAAATTTCGTTATTGCTAATAAAAACCAGTATTATCAGAAAACAAATGTGTGGTGCGGCATAATGAACAATCAATTAATTGGACCTTTTTTTTTCGAAAACCTAACTGGTAACACTTATTTACAGTTTTTAGAAAACGAACTAACTGACTTTTTGGACAATTTAAATTTGCAAGAACGGAATCTGTTGTGGTTTATACATGATGGATGTCCGGCCCATTCAGCCATAATCATTACTGAATGGTTAAATGGGGAATTTGGAAATAAATGGTTAGGACGAAGTACTAATCCTCGGTGGCCTCCTCGTTCACCGGACCTTACCCCATTAGATTTTTTCTTATGGGGCTATCTAAAACAAAAAGTGTATAAGGATAGACCCTTTAACAATCTCGAGGAGCTTGAAAACTCAATACGAGTACATTGCCGGAATATACCGGGAAATGTTTTACGATCTACTCTTAGCGAATTTTATAACCGGACAATTAAGTGCATTGAACGGGAAGGTGGACATACCGAGACGCGCCGATAATTATTTTATGTTTCTTAACTATGTTTTTCTTTTGTTTCTACTTTTCACATATTTCTTCATTTTAGCTTTCAATTTTTCACTTATGGTAAAATACGGTTATGACATGTCCATTTATTATAATTATGTATTAATACACACAGTTCACTTTGTTTCCACGCTTTGTTCCCTTCATGGGTATCCATGATTTTTTTAGTAAGATTTCATGTTTGTGGATTAATTTAAATACATGTTTAGAAATAAAAAATTAATAAAAGGTTTGCGGTTTTATTAAGAGTTATTCTGATATGCATGTAATTATAAGCAACCTCTTGCCTTAGTAAAAAGATTTTTTCCGAAATTATAAAGCCATATTTAATATCCTTGCAACAAACATTTAGCTTGTGATTCCCAAAAAAAGTTTAACCTCAGGTAAATTTCACAAAAATGCTTGAATTTACATAAAGTTATACAAAATTAATTCAATTTCAATTAGTGTATCAAACAGTTTTACTAAAAAAAAAATTTTTTGGGAGAGATTGCACTTTTTTCAAAAATTTTTTTTTCTCAGAGGAGGCCAAGTTTTGGTATTTAGGCATAACTCTTAATTCTAAACAACTTTTGTTAATAACATTTTGCTGAATTGTTGATAATAAGGGTACTTTACTCTTGTACAATTTTTATATTTTTTGATTCACCCCGTATACTGATGAACTTGGAACCATTCTAAGTGCACCTAAATTAGTTATCGGACATGCACCAACTTTTGCCAATATTGGATTTTTGATTGTGCAGCTAATAAAAAAAAATCCCATTTGTTGCACACTCTTTGGACCACACTGTATATTGTAATCACGTTCTTAAGCTTTGCATTTATAGACATTAATCGATTGTTGGTTTCGTTGGAGATGCACCGATTCTGAAGTGTCAGATACTGCACCAGCTGGTCAGTTATATTTCTCCAATCTGAATCATGGTTTTTAACACATTCAGGAACATTAGTAACAATTTCATTATAAATCTCATTGTAATTAGCTTCTGAAAGAGCATATGCGAACTTTTGCAGATATTGTTTACTAATGAAAGCTTTTTCGGAGCCAATGTGCTTCCTAATTTTGGCTGCCAGCGCCCGCCAGCAGCGGAGTCACTAAAACTTTTCCACCCTGTATCTTGAAAATTAAGCATTTACAAATTAAAATTCTAACTTATAATTTTAAAAGTAACGTCAACAATCAACGACACAAATTAGTGATACTATATTCAGTATGTTACACTATACAGGGTGAGTCCTAGGTTGATACTTTTTTTTAAACTATGTATACAAGTCGTTAAAATAAACAACTTTATCAAATAACTTATTTCCGAAAACTGAAAATTCAGTATCAACACGTACCAGGTCTGCTGTATTTTAAAAATTGAACAGCCTGTATATAACTGGATAATTCAAATCTTCCCTGAATTCTAAGTAAAAACAACGCAATGCACCTAAATTTTGAGATTTAAGATGATGAATAAACCATATTAATAATCAACAGTTATTTCTAGCAATACTACTGACTACGAGGGTTGCTCTGTATCTCCGTCAATCCACCAGTACTGACTACTGACACATTGTTGAAAATAAGACAAAACGCTACAAAAATGTGGTTTGATGTTAGTTATTTATCTTACTTTAGATACTTTTTAGTCTTAGTCAAGAACAACATCCATTCTTTCACTAGTGCACAATTTCATAGAAATTTAGACTTTCCCAAAAAGCCTAAATGGCGGCGCCTTCTGTGTCGTGACCCCTTCCCCGTTCGGAATCAGTGACATAGACACACATTAAACATAACTCACCTTTTGACGGTTGTGATAGACGACATATCCCAGAACGAACAGTACACATACCACCATGAAGTATGAGAAAAAGTACGACTCCCCGTCCATCTCTTCTAAGTTATTATAGCTAGCAGGTTCATCCGGTGTTATAAGTTTCTTTTTGATCAATTTGGCTGTAGAAGAAGACGTCATTAGGAGATTTATGTTCTTGATGAGAACATTTTCAAAGCAGCACAATATAAGATGTCAGTGTTTTCATAATACAAATACTTACCATCCGCTGTTCCAATTTCATCATCATCTGTAACAAAAAATCCAATGTATCACAAGTTTGACAAGTAGATTATAGCTAGATTTTTAAACCTTTGCTTACATAAACGGTGAGATTCATTATCAATATTATTATTATACTTTCTCAGATCTATGTGCACAATAAAAAGTCAAGAAACCTCAATGACACATATTTCTATGTATAATTTATTGATATTGAGTCACACTATTATAATGGTGGTGATGGTGGTAGCTGCTCAAGACTAGCTAAACTATCAATAAAGGTCACTTATTCTAAATTACTTTTTGGAAATGTGTTGCTCAGAAAAAGGCTACAGAGGTAACGGAATGAATGAAAGAGAGAGAAAAAGGCTTTCTGGTGACCAGAACCACCAGTGCATAAGCCTACAAGCGGGCCCTTATGCACTTCTCCTTACCCTATTTCCCAAGTCCAGCCCTCATCATAAAAGTGAGGATGGCCTAGGGCCTGCATATCTCATATCCTCACGTTCAAGAACCCTTGAAGCTAGTATGATCTGCATGTGAAACCCAAGCGCTTCACAACGACAGAGAATGTATGCAATGGACTCTTTCTCCCCGCCACAGCGTGTACACCTTGCGTCACTTGCCACCCTCCCTCACATACAAGTGACGTTTGAAGGTGTTGTGGCCAGATAGCAGGCCGACAAGTAACCTTAACCGGCTTCTGTCCAGTGAGAGACAGAACTGCCACACCTTCGCCAGAGGTCCTAAAGGCTGTCTAGGACGTAGGTGTCCAGAGATTCCTCTCCACCTCATAAGATGCTGTTTTTGCAACCACACCTCTATTTTCCTTTTCATGGTACCTGCTGCCAACCCAACCGCCGGCTCAGGATCCAGGTAATTATTCCTCGACCCAGCATGACTCGGCACTCACATAAGTGACACCTGATGTCTTTCCGAAATGTCATCCAAAACCTTTCTACATGGCAAAATCAGCCTTGATGTAAACCTACAAGCACCTAACGCTTTAATGCTGCCTGGCTACAGAGCAGATGGTGATCTGCCTACGATTCCCCTGAATTTTGTGAATACGAAAGGCACAAGCTAAAATCGCATATATTACTGCTTGGAATACCAAGAGGGAGGGGGGAGAGCTTTATTTTTGGCCCATAGACAACACCAGCGTCGAAGCCTTCATCGGTGTGTGAGCCGGTCCGTGGCCTGGCCTGGCCCTCCCCCCTCAAAAGGCCGCCTACCGCTTGTCACCACTCTTCCCAATACTTCACCGTAAATTTGCGATATGTAGGAGAAATTATATCACTCCTCATATGTAGGATAGGGTCATCCCTTTGCAGTTCGAAGAGGATGGCACAGTGTTCCCTGCCAGGATTCACAAAGGACCAACAACCTTGACTCCACAATCGGAACGCAGACGCCCTTGCCTCCCCTTGAACTACCAAGTCGAGTGCAGACAGATTTAGAAGTGCTTCTAGTGCGAATTACTTTTTGTGAAATTTGTTGCTCAAAAAAAGGCTACAGAAGTAAAGGAAACGTTAGTAAACAGTAATTGCAAGGAATGTTGATTTATTTACAGATCATTTAAGAGGAAAGAATTAGAGTCAACCACAGGGTTATATTTGCAAATTACCGCTTTAATAATTTCTTTTGATTGTGAAATAACTAGTACAACTAACAAGTAAAAAAAAAAAATTTTAAACATTCATTTGAGGTATTGAAGTAATCACATTGAGAGCTCGAGAATTATGCATAAAAAATGAGTCCTCCTATTGAGAGCATATTTTGAGAAATTCGATTCTGTAAAATGGAACAATAAAAAATTATGCTAAGAAAAATTGATTAAAGGTATTGGGAACATTACGCCTAGTATGAGACAATGTATACAAAATATATAGTTTCTCTTTAAAAATATGCAGTCATTGAAATACAATTGAAGAAACAGCTACTTGTCGAAGAACTTTTTATCTCAAGTATTACCTAACTTGGGCAAAGAGCACATTTATGGATCATTTTTTAATCATGTAATACCATACAACACGTAAGATATAATTCCACAACTAGTAATACCACGATGTTTTATGTCCAAAAGCGGTAAACGTGACGTCCGTTGCTCCGTTATAAATATATATGGGGGGAAGCTGTGTTATTATTCTTTATTTCTGTCTTCTCTAAGCATTTACCGAGTTGATTAAAAAAAGATAAAAACCTTGTTGATAGATCAGCTTTCCATTTAAAAGTTTCTTATCAACAACCCCCCTCCGATTGGATTGAATGAGATGTCATTTTGATGTCAGAAAGTGGTGAACATGACACTATTTCTTTTTGTAAATGCCCGTTGCCCCGTTAAAAAAATATATGCGGGGAGGCTGAGGTATTATTCTTTTTTTTCTGTCTTTTCTAAGCATTCACTGAGTTGAGTAAAAAAATAAAAACTTTGTTGGAAAGATCAGCTTTTCATTTAAATGTTTCTTGTCAACAACCCCCTCCGAGTGCTGGATTGAATGAGATGTCATTTTTGTATGACAGTAAGGTGTAAACGTGACACCATTTCCTTTGGTAAATGCCCGTTCCTCCGTTAAAAAAATACTCGTATGTGGGGGAGGCTGTGCTATTATTCTTTTTTTCTGTCTTTTCTAAGCATTCGCTGAGTTGATTAAAAAAATAAAAACTTTGTTGGATAGATCAGCTTTCCATTTAAAAGTTTCTTGTCAACGACCCCCTCCAGGTGCTGGGTTGAAGGAGATATCATTTTTATGTCAGAAAGAGGTAAACGTGACACCATTTCCTTTAGTAACAAACCCTAGGTAGATATCTTCTTCCACTCAAAAGTTGAAAGGGGGCGGTACTATTAGTTACACACTGTATAAGTAACTAAAGCGTTCAGTAGCAAATAGCTACAGAGGGCATGGCCAAATATTATAATCTTCACTACAAGAATAACCGTCTACCCACAAAAAATATCAGCTTGGACCTACAGGCGTGCCGCGTTTTTGTTTTAGGCCGATGAGAGCTCGACGTGACAATAAATATTGTGAAATAATTATAAACAAAGCTGCCAAGTTGATCTATTGCACTTCTGTACATTTTGGGCATTGGTGATAGCCTCAGAGTAACAACTGAACATAGAGGTAGTAAACAACTAATTCTAATAGGCCGACATCTTTTCGTACGTTGTCATATCGACCACCGTGTACGGCAATCATAATTATTTACTATCGTCTTAGTTGTATAGTATCCAGAAATATTCCATTCTATGTTAAAAAGACGGTATTTTGATGGTTCAGGAATGATTACAACAAAATCAATAGATATGTTGACCTCTACTGCGTTACTGCATATTTCTTCATCATAAACGCAAATTCTGAAGTCTTGCTTAATTTTGAGGAGTTGGCAACGCCGCATGCCCTCAACTGTCAAACGTTTGCTTTGTTTATTATTTGTGAGTTTCTTATGCTTGGTCGGTAAAATCGAATTTGCTATTTGTTGGTAACTCTAGTGAAGATTTACGGACTTGCTGTGCTATATTCGAGTGTAGTTAACAGCTTTTCGCGATGGAACTCAAAAAGTGCAGTGTTTGTAACATGGTTTGCATTGGAAAAATTTTCAGGTTAGTTGGCGTTACACAGCTTTGTTTACAATTTGAACTGCACTGCGAGGTCACAGCTGATCAATATTTGGTGGCTGAAGCACGCCATGCTGAAGTGGTTTGTTTACTACCTCTATGTTCAGTTGTTACTCTGAGGTGATAGCCAATATAGATAGAAAAGGAAGGCCAAAGAGAATAAAATGTTTACATGTCCAACAAGGTTGTCACGAAGAGACAGAGTTTATTGGATGTGCAAAAACCAAACCTTGCAGGAACATAAGATAAAAGTCTAAAAATATACAAATGACATGGATATCATCACACAAAACACTCAGTAAGCCATAATTATGATGTATCCGATGAGGATCACATTGAGTAGTTTTTAGAGACACCGTTGATAATACCGAATACTTAACAAACTGCTCAATTTATTCAAGCAACACTATTTTGGACACTTCCGCCACATGTATATCCTCAAAGAAATTTTAAACGTGAATGTAGCTCCGAGTTTTCTTTAAACGGTAGTTTAAACTGCATCGCGCGATCGCGTAGAATATGCCGCTGCGATGATACGTAGAGTCACTAGGTACCTAAAATAGTTGAAAGATTTTTCATGCAAATTTGCGTTACAAGCCACTTGCATTGTTCTTTTTTAATGATCAGATGGTATGAAGTCTTCCACAAATATTCGTATCACTGTAGCGCTATGTATGTAACCTCTAGGGCCTCGACCTACCTCTACGCCCGCACCACTGAATTTTCAAATTTTAAACGAGAATTATAGTATCGTGACCATGTTAGAAAGGAACATTATCCGGTACAAAGGCAGTGCAAGAGATGACACTATCACCGAAGTGTGGCAACATCACACGTCACCACAACACCTTTGGTTGTTTACTATTGGAATCTCCGTTCATTGTCTAAAAAAGCTGGCATATGATAAATGTTAGATGCCTAATCCAATATCTTTATATCAGCATTCATCTTTTCTCCTCACCCCATTGTTACATTTTATCTGTTTATCTGTGGAAAGGGTTACAGCACCTCCGTCACGTAATACTAACGCTCAACTTTGTGTCGCTCTAGTGCGTACATCCTTGTTTTGCCTAAGGATAGCAACTTCGCGCCTGTTGAGGGAGCCCATTATAGCAATACGCTTCGAGCACCAAGTTTACAATACTGTAGCTTTTTTGCTGACGCTCAGGCAGAGCCTAAATTCATAGTGCATATAGCACAAATTTTCATCTACTAAGCTTCGAAACGACAAGAACTATTGTTGTCTTAACACAATCAAAGAGGCTCCTTCTTCTGGGTTTCAGACTGTCTAATCGTTCATTTAAAAGCATCGACTTTCAGTCAGATTTGATTGGTGTTAGTGCTGTCTTTCAGTATAAGCTTGATCAGTCAATAAGTAGGCACACATTTGAGCGTAAATTTGACTAAGTTAGATGTTTTGATATCTGGCTATACGTTGATACCACCACAAATATACCCTGTTACCCGATACTTTAGACTGTCAGCCGTGTCAACAGCGAACAGATGTTCGGCTAGTCATAAGTAAAAATCCCCCAGAATGAATCTTGACACATGCTTTGACAGCATACGTGCAGGGCTGCACTCGGTGCTCTTACGGCTACTGACGAGTAATTGACGCTTAACAATATGTAAACGAAAACATGTATTTGTTTCAGACAACCATTTTTGCTGTATATTTTACACAATGAATCAATTTCTTGTTCACAAAAATAGTCGTTATTTTTGGCAATGAGATATTCAGTAAAAATATTACTAAGAAGGTCCTCACTTGCAGTATTGCCAATACAGAACACTACTAAAAAATTAAATCTGAGATGCATTTCTTCGTCAGCTGATACCTATCAAATACCTATCAAATAGACGTCAAGCCAGTTTAAAGAATCAGGTAACAGAGTATACGACATCAGGAAGAGACTTCACACGAAAATTTTAATAAACGCCATGAATGGTTTAGCATCAATACATTTTACAAGAACGCAGTAAAAAATAGCGTCAAGTGTCTTAGCAGTATGCTTCCCACATATTATCGATGCTAACAAAAAAATGGAGTTGCTCCGTCCCTATACCATCCTCATCAAAAAAAGAAGTCAATGATTCGGGACCTTTGAAACTCCTAAAATCGAAGTTTGAGCGATTTTAAAAATATTCGTTTTTTGTGGATTTCTCCTCCGCCACTGGCAAGAGTTCCAACAGCGATACACTGTTACATTTCCTCCACGGTAGTAATACGGTGTCACAATTTCATCATAATCCAGTTCGTAGTTTCCAAGTTACACGTTATAGGATTACAATAGGTATGTATCAAAGTAGCTTCAAATGACTTATGGAGAGAACAAAATTCTACATAATTTTGATCTTTCGTATCGTTTTACGACTTTGATCGATTTTTTTAAGCTTTTGAGGAATGCAATGAGTTGAGCGGTTCAAAAGTCATTATATTAGGAGATTTTAATACACCCAAGTTCATTCTGAATAATGAAGGAGACGGAAAAACCAAAACAGTTAATAATTTTATGTCATTTTTTAACTTCAGTCAACACAATCGTGTTTTAAATGTATCTGGTAGGCTTTTAGATTTAGTCATTAGCAATACTGTTTGTTTAGTGGAAGATAGCACAACTTTGGTTAAAATCGATGATCAACACCCAGCTCTTACTATAAAGCTTCCAAATATTCGATATCATGAAAAACAATTTACTACTAGTGCGCATGTTAAGGTTTACAATTTTAAAAAAGCTGATTTTGTTAGATTATATGATACATTAACTAACACTGACTGGTCATTTTTAAAAACATTCAGTGCTCGATGAGTTTTACAAAACAATTTATGGAATATTGGATGCCCATGTACCTCTATATAAAAATCATAGAAGAAAATTTCCTCAATGGTACAATTCCACAATAATAAAAAATATAAAGAAAAGGCAAAATATCATGGAAGCGAACAAATAACTCCCAATTTAAACATATGTTCGAAAAACTTAGGTCACTTATAAAAGTTCAGATTAAAAATGCTTATCGAAACTACCTACAAGATATTCAAAAGTCGGTAAAAAATGAGCCAACTCGCTTATGGTCCTTTGTACATCAGAAAAATAAAACCTCGCGTATACCAGGCAACATGAACTATCAGAGTACTAAATTAGACAATCCTCAGTCAGTTGTCAATGCTTTTGCAGAATTTTTAGTGTGTTTACTCCCCTGTCGAGCCATTTGATAACCGCAACCTCAGTCATAACTTTCATCCTTATGTCAATTCAACTAAGCAATGCATCACGGAAAAAGAAATATCTGACGCCGCGAAGAAATTGAAAAATAAGAGGATCTCTGGCCCTGACAAGATTCCCTCTTTTTTTGTCAAGTTTCCCAAGTAAATGGAAAGAGAGCAGAGTTTGTCCTATTCACAAATCAGGTGAACGGAACGTGATTGTTAATTATCGCCCAATCTCTAGTATAAATAATTTTGCCAAACTTTTTGAAATCATCCTTTATAACCGAATCTACCTTTCAACTTTCAATCAAATTTCTGAATATCAGCACGGATTCATGAATCACAAGTCTACAGTTACTAACTTAGTAGTTTTTACACAATTTGCATTGAATATTTTAGACCAACAGGGGCAACTGGACGTATATACACTGACTTTTCGAAGGCGTTCGATAAAGTACGTCACGAAATACTTATTGATAAGTAACGTGTATTTGGTTTTGATGACAAAGCATTAACATTGTTTTTATCCTACCTAAGTGATCGTCAGTTACACGTTACATATAATGGCTATGAATCGTTCAGCTATACTGCATCATCTGGGGTGCCACAAGGGTCTAACCTGGGCCCTTAACTATTTTTGCTTTTTGTAAATGACATATGTGATACTTTAGATTGCGGAAAATTGATGTATGCAGATGACTTGAAACTATTTTTTGAAATAAACTGCGTTGATGATCGCGAACATTTACAGCTTCAACTATCTGCTTTAGAGAACTGGTGTATAATTAACAAACTGGATTTAAATATAAGTAAATGTAAAGTAGTTACATTTTCACGTAAACAACAACAAATCTTATATACTTATTGTCTTTCTGGAACTGAACTCCTTAGATATGATACCGTCTGTGATTTGGGTGTGACTTTTGATAGTAGGCTGAGCTTTGATCATCATATAAGTCAAACTGTTTGTAGTGCTAATAGATCTTTAGGCTTTATAATAAGAGATTTTAAGTTCATTTATGACGTAGTGGCATTGAAATCTCTATATTTTGCTTATGTCCGATCCAAATTAGAGGACGCATCGCTGGTATGGAGTCCCTATTACACATGTTATGTCAACCTCATTGACCATATCCAAAAAAGATTTTTAAAGTATTTGGTATTTAAAAGCGATGGAGTTTATCCTGCGAGGGGGTCAGACTACACGTTACTTTTGGAAATGTTTCAAATGTTATCACTCTCAGAAAAAAGAAAGCATAGCTCTGTGATTTTTCTGTACAAACTATTACATGGAAAGGTTATTTCGTCAGATCTGTTGTCACAGCTCAATTTTTTAGTTCCTAGAGTGAGCCCCAGAAACAATGTTTTATTTTTTTGTAGCCGTGAAAACTCCAATATTGAAATCGCCTGTTCGGGTAATGTGTATGAATTTCAATAGTATCTGTAGTGTTTGTGATATATTTACGTGTTCATTGGTGGAACTTAAGCGCATTTTAGAACTGTACTTAAAGTAATATGTTATTTGTATTTTTTTCATACTTTTGTAAATTAATAGGATTCAATATATTTGTGTTATATTTTGGTTTGTCCTGTAAATGGAAACTTATTTCTGTTGGGCAATAAATGCTATATTATTATTATCCTGATTTTCAGCGTTTCTCTCGCATGACTGCGGTAGCAACAAATGTTGACGGGCTATGCCAAGTCAACACCTGAGCTATTACGGATCGGAATTTAGGAAGGATCGTACAATATTGCAGGTCTTCAGGATTACAGACTTTTGAAATATTTTGTGCAACCTTTCGTCCAGGTGTAACTGTTGTAGGTGCGGTGTAAAAGTGTTTGCTGTAAAGCCTCAGACAGACATAATCAGGGGACAACAGTAACTTTGTTTTGCTTACAGAGTCGTTTTATCTCTATCGCAAGGTCAGTGTATTTAGATCTTGCATTTCTTATTTTTTTTCGCATGCTTGCGGTAGTAGCAAGTATTGACGGGTTGTGCCAAGTCAACACCTGACCGATTATTATTCTGAATTCAGGAAGAACCGTACAATGCTGCAGGTCCTGAGGATTACAGACTTTTGGAAGGTTTTATGTAACTTTTCATCCAGGCCCAATTGTTGCAGGTGTGGTGTAAATGTATTTGGAGTAAGGCCTGAGACCGACATAATGAGGGGGACAATGACAACTTTGTTTTGTTTCCAGCGTAGGTGTTTTGGATGTTCATATCATTGGGAATCGCAATATCTATTGAGTAGGCCACTTTGCCTGTCTTTGAATGGAAAACTATATCTGGCCTATTTGCTGGGATGGTTTTGTCAGTACGTATTTCAATGTCCCAGTATAGTTTGAATTGATTGTTCTCGACTACTGAGGTGTAGTTATAATATGGATCTGTGTTTTCAATTAGCTTGGAGTTCAGAATTCAAGAGTGGATTAAGGCGAAGGACTTTATCAAAAAGTCGTGTAACATTTTTGTTTCCCTAAAAGAATGATATCTTCTCATTTTTTATTATCTTCAGCTACATAAACTCACGCATTTGGTTTAAAAAAAAATACGGCATTTAGAAACGCACCTCCTACCTACTACCGATATGTGCTGTTGCGAAAAAATATAGTATTTGTGCTGAATTTTAGTGGAAATGATACTACCCCGATATTGTTTAATTAAGATAAGATTCAATTTGCGACATTTAGGTGTTGTCGCTCGAGGGTGGGAGGTGAACTGTTTCGTGACGCTTTTTGACGAATAGCGCCGTTGTGGTAAGTGCTATTGAAAAAAAGTTCAAACGATATATGTCACAATAAAATTCTTCACAATTTTGGTCTTTGCATTTTTCGTGTGCGGCCAATAGTTCCCATTCTACAGTGCCCCAAAGTTAGAGGGTGGTTTGTGATTGTTACTAAAATCAGAATTTTATCGCGTATCAAAAAGTTCTGTAACACTTTTTCTCCTAAGAGAATAATATTTCTCATAACACTATTATCTACGCTATTATTACATTTGAGCTTAAAAAAATATGATATTTAGGACGACAGCGCTACCTACTACCGATCGCGAAGTAGTTTTCACCCTCCGACCCCTCAAGCGGTCGCAAACTAGGATGAACATTCAGGGGACCAATGTTTACCATCCCACCAAATTTCATTTCTTTCCGACCTTTTGCGCTCAAAAGCCTTTTTAGGACAAGGATTAACTAATATCGGTAGTAGGTAGTGTCGTCCTAAATATCGTAATTTGTTTAACCCCAAATATGTTATTTAAAAAATTGAAGATAATAGTGATATGAGAAATGTTATTATCTTAGGAGAAAAAGTGTTACAGAAATTTTTGGTAACGTTCTTCGACGTAATACGCGATAAAAGTCTGATTTTAGTAACAGTCACAAACCACCCCCTAACCTTGGGGCTCTGTAGAATGGAAACTATTGGTCGCACACGAAAAATGTAAAGACCAAAATTGTGAAAAAGTTTATTGTCTCCACACATCGTTTGAACTTTTTTCGATGACACTACTTGTCAAAAATCGTCACAAAACACCCCCAAATATGCATTTTCACATTGACGTCTAAGACGTCGATGGATTTTGATTATACAGTGTTATTCACGTTATTCGACACGGAGCATTATGGCTAAAGTATTTGTTAAAAAAGAAAATAATAATTTCGGATGGATAGAGACCCATAAAAGCTACATTTTAAAAATATTTTCATGTTATACAGGGTGTTCCAAAAACACGAAATGTATCAAAGTTATGTTTTTTAAATGGAACACCCCGTATATTATTGCATATTCAGATTCCTTGGTGAATTCTAGTGTGACTTTATGTATCATATATGGGACTTAAAGCGAACCGTTTAGGTGTAAATCACCATTTGCGGTATAAACAGATATCAGGAAAAAATTGAATATCGCAGAGATTATAAAATTTGGAAGGCTGTGACTTTGCCGTATTACTAGGCATAAAATGCGTCAGCTTTGATGAGACTGTCAAATTTGAATTACGTTTATGCTTGGAGAAACCGGTCGATTAATTAAGGAAACTTCGATCAGCGATAACTTGATTTTTTCAAATGGGCATGCCTAATTTTTTTTATACGGTTAAACATAGAATTTGATTACCTTTCTAATGATATAAGGTTGTGAATATCAATCTCTGGTAGTTTTCATTAAATTTCAAATTTTTCAAACAAATCGGCTTTCTTCAATTTTCCTACCTATAAGCAACGCAGCAGGCCATGAAATATAAACAAAAACCTGTTCAGATAGAAGAAAACAACTAACTTAGCAGACATATACTCACGAACTAGACTAAAGGGATAAGATTATAAAAATTACTCACAACAAACAAAGGCTAACCAGAAACAACGGTGGTAACATAGAGAAGCTGGAGTATGGCAGAAATAGATTTTTTCACGGCCTACTAGCTACCATTGAAAATTTTGAAATGAAACGAAAACTACTAGACAATGTTGTAGGCAGTTTATCATTCTCATAATAAAATTTCACATTTAATGATATAAAAAAGTATGCAACTCTGTCAAAACTCAAGTCAAAAGTACCTCTGACTGAAGTTCTGAAAATTCTTCAGTGCCTTTTAGCAAGATCGCAGAAAATGAAGAATGAATTAAAATTTGTTCAAATTATAAAACAAATGCCAGAAAATTTAAATCTGATTTGTCAGTATTCCTTCTTTGCAATATTGCTAATGAATATTGAAAAATAGAATGGCTCGTCAGAGGTATCGACTTCGACGCAAATTACTACTTCTTTACACCATTACATATGATTGATAATTGCGTGCTGGAGCAACAGTCGCTGGTAGTTTTTGTTTCATATCAGGGTTTTTAATTGTCTTGGAAATTTTTAACCTCTAGTAAATTGCGGTAGCCAGTAGACTAAAAAATATCTATTACTGCCATACTCCAGGGCCGGTATTCTTGACCGCTCGCGTGGAGCGATAACGCTGCCTTTAAACGCGAGGGGAGCGAAAATCACTGCTGTTTAGATTCTCACATCCTCTCCTCACAATTGAAGCGCTCGCGTCAAAGGGGAGTGCTTTCTGTCGCTCGTGTCACTGGTGTATCAATGTAAATAGGTTATCACCGACGATTAGGGTACATTAAGTTGAGATGTGTGCTCTTATTTATAATTATTATGCTTTATAGTGGACGATCCTGTATGACTGTTAAACCAAGAAGAAGCATAAAAAATGTTTCAGAGCTCCTTCGAGTTGTTTTAAGAGGCCCTCTAACGCAGTGTTTTTCAACCATTCCCATAACACGACCCCCCTAGTAGATATTAAAGAATATTTCTTGATTCCCGACCCTTTTTTCATGTACGTTAGAAATATTTAATTTAATTATCTGCCAATGGGATTACGCTGTGAGTTCAAATCTGGAAATTTTGATACCTTCTGGTTGAAAAGATAAAATAAGTACACGGAATTAACAATCGAGGTTTTGAAGTATTTCATCCCATTTTCTACCTTGTACTTGTGCGAGTGCGCAATTTCATGGCCCAAATAAGAAGTAAACTAAAAATCGCCTAAATTTGGAAAACGATTAATATCGGATCCGTTATGGGAGAAATTGACAAAGTCAAGCGCAACCTTCACATTAAAATGTACCTTTTTAAAACGTATAGATTCTTTTACCGAGTTCCTACTCAAAAAACACTAACAAAACTCGCTGAAAACTAGTTTAAAAGGTTATTTAGATTAACAAAACAAACCTTTTGATATGTCTTGGACACAATTAGCATTTATCTGGATGACCCTGTAAAAACTGCAGACTTATATCCTCAACCAATAGTAAAAATGTTGTTTTACTACTTCTCAGTGATTTTATAAAGAAGTTTATAGTTTAATGTACTGATATATGATTCGAAGTTATAATATGAACTATAACTAAAGTATAGTCGCCGTGATTATCATTATTTAGTTTCAAACAAGAATATTGGTATCGAAATAGAAAACAAACAGTTCTTTCACATTAAATGGGGGCCAAATTCGCTGCTAATTAACTCAGATTTATCCTGAATGTTACTTTTTGGTTGATACTAATCTTCATGTCTAGAATAGTTAGTTCAACCTCGATCGATGTATATCACCGAAAATTATTATTTTTGTTTATCGTCTGTGATGTATACGGTACTTTATCAAACAAACATATTGGTTATGTTTTGACAACTTGACGTTTTGTTCGGTCATTTTACATCAATACGCGATGTTGTCGTATTCAATGCTCGCTTTCCAAATTTGCGAGGGCAGCGGTAGGTGAGAATCTAGAAATGCCATATCGCTGCAAATAATATCGCTCCTTTGACGGATCGCTCGCTTGCGAGGGGAGCGAGTTGGGAATACCGGCCCAGCTTCTCTTTGACCTTAGAGATGCTATCGCAGTTGTTTCTGGGAGAGTTGATTTGTTGTAAGGAATTTTTATCATCTTGTCTCTTTATTCTATTGCGTCTGTATCTTTTTCCTAAGTTACTTGTTTTCTTCCACCTGAATTAACATGTTTTTGTTATATTTCATGGCCTGCTACGTTGCTTATAAGTGGGAAAATTGAAAAACGCCGATTTGTTTGAAAATTTAAAATTAAATGAAATCTACCAGAGATTGATATTCACAACCTTATACAATTAGAAAGGTTATCAAATTCTACGTTTAACCGTATAAAAAAAAATTAGGCATTCCCATTTGAAAAAATCAAGTTATCACTGATCAAAGTTAATCAATCGACCGATTTCTCCAAGCATAAACGTAATTTAAATTTGACAGTCTCATCAAAGCTGACGCATTTTATGCTTAGTAATACGGCAAAGTCACAGCCTTCCAAATTTTATAGCTCTGCGATATTCAATTTTTTCCTGATATCTACTTATACCGAAAATGGTGATTTACACCTAAACGGTTGGCTTTAAGCCCCATGTATGACACATAAGGTCACACTAGAATTCACCAAGGAATCTGAATATGCAATAATATACGGGGTGTTCCATTTAAAAAAACAACTTTGATACATTTCATGTTTTTGGGACACCCTGTATAACATGAAAATATTTTTAAAATGTAGCCTTTATGGGTCTCTATCCATCCGAAATTATTATTTTCCTTTTTATCAAATACTTTAGCCATACTGCTCCGCGTCGAATAACGTGAATAACCCTGTATACTCTGTTACCTGATACTTTATACTGGCTTAACGTCTATTTGATGGGTATCAGCTGACGAAAAAATGTATCTCAAATTTAATTTTTTACTAGTGGTGTTGATTGGCAGTCCTGCGATCAGGACCGTATTAGTAATATTCTTACTGAATATCTCATTGCCAAAAAGTAATGACCATTTTTGTAAACAAAAAATTGCTTCAATATCCAGATATTTGCAGAAAAATGGTTGGTTAAAAGAAATAAATTATTTTATTGATTTGTATATTGTTAGAAAATAGCTTGCATCACTAGTGGGATATTTAATGGTTAAAACATACAACGTACAATTGGAGAAGAGTATGAAGTAAATACATGGAATGCTTGTGTATGGTTAAGCTAAAAATGCTTTTATCTTCATTCTTACCTCATTTACTGAAAGAAACGCCGGACTTTCCGAAAAATTGTAAAATAAGCATAGACCTCAGAGCATAGACGAAAAACGTCACCAAGTATCAATTACTTGTCGTCTTGCACTCAGTACAGCTCTGTTTCCTATAAAGCTTAAAATTGATACGTCAAGACACAATCTGGGGTATTTTTAGTTATCACTAGCCGAACAGCTGTTCGCTGATGATACGGCTAGTGTTGCCAGATTACACGATTAATCGTGTAATTACACGATTTTGGTCCCTATTACGCGATTACTCGAATAGAGGGCAAATTCTCACGATTTTTGGCGTTCGTTAAAAAATAGCTATTTTAAAACTTAATAAGCCAGACTGTGAAAAAGGGTCAGTTATTTTACTTAAATTACCTAACCGAACTCAAGTCCGCCCCCGTCCCTGTTCATATCGATATCGATTACGAAAATTTTTTCGCCCGATCACATAAAGTGTCCATACCGTGGTGCTAGTATACATGGTGTGCTCGCCAGCCGTACGAAATTGCGATCGCTCTGCGCATTGCGTCAGCAACGGAGATTTTACGCACGGAGAATTGAGGTTTTGAATAAAATTTTTTTTGTCATAAATGGAAAGATCATACATAAGTTTTATAACAAAACTGTTTTTATTTTCTTTTGTTTCGCAATAATTCAAAAGTTATATCAAAATAAAAATGGGTTTTTGAATCGAGTACCGAAAACACGCCGACGGCTCTCGAACGCGTGTGACGTCACGATGGCGGTAACGATGCTCCTTTGACCAACGACATCCTACTCCAATACTAGATTCTAGATTCCCAGCCAATCGCGAAAATACGTACTGCTAAACTGGTAACTAGTGTATATTTGTTGCAACACAGTTGATGAATGAAGTTTGCAGCTCGAGACGAAGTCTACGATCGAAATAAATATGTTTTTGAATGTTTGAAGTTGAAGTCAGATTACAGATTCCAGTAAGTAAGTACCTATAATCAAATATGTTTCGTTGAAAAGATCTCCTCAATCGGAGGATAGCCCAGTGGTTAGAGAGTCCGATAGTGGATCTCAGGGCCTTTGGGGTCTTTGGATCGAACCCCAGGCCTTGCAATTTTTTTTTATTTTTTTTCAAAAAATTTATTGATGTGCTTTTTGCACTTGTTACCCACACTTTTTAAATCAACATAAATATGTGTTTGAATTAAATTTTGTTAGACATATTACTTGCACGACACAGTGCTTGTTAAATTCTTATGAAAATTTAATATTGTTAAACTTCATTGCCCAAAGTTAAATAAATAATAATACCAAGTGATAAACAGAATGTGATTACGAGTTTGAGTTACTTTTTTACATTACAAAACTTAAAAATGAATGAATTGAATGGATGAAGGGATTTTGTTTTATTAACCAACTATTACATTTAACAAAAAATAATGGCGATTGATATTGACGGACAAACCTCATTCCACTGATTTTTTTGAATTGTCCACCGCCTCCTGTACTTAGCTTTTGCACTGTGCAGTGCAAGTAATATGTCTAACAAAATTTGATTCAAAGACATATTTATGTTGATCGTAAAAAAAATGTGCGTAGCAAGTGCAAAAAGCACATCAATAACATTTTTGATAAAAAAAAAAATAAAAAAAAAATTGGAAGGCCTGGGGTTCGATCCAAAGACCCCAAAGACCCTGAGATCCACTATCGGACTCTCTAACCACTGAGCTATCCTCCGATTGAGGAGATCTTTTCAACGAAACATATTTGATTATAGGTACTTACTTACTGGTATCAACTTCAAACATTCAAAAACATATTTATTTCGATCGTAGACTTCGTCCCGAGCTGCAAACTTCATTCATCAACTGTGTTGCAACAAATATACACTAGTTACCAGTTTAGCAGTACGTATTTTCGCGATTGGCTGGGAATCTAGAATCTAGTATCGGAGTAGGATGTCGTTGGTCAAAGGAGCATCCTTACCGCCATCGTGACGTCACACGGGTTCGGGAGCCGTCGACGTGTTTTCGGTACTCGATTCAAAAACCCATTTTTATTTTGATATAACTTTTGAATTATTGCGAAAAAAAAGAAAACAAAAACAGTTTTGTTATAAAACTTATATATGATCTTTCCATTTATCACAAAAAAAAGTAATTTTTTTCTTAATTCAAAACCTCAATTATTAGACGTTGTGATACCACGGCCTGTTTAATCGCGTTTTAGATAGAATCGCTAAAGATTTTTGTTTAATTTACTGTGTATTCCTTATTTTGAGTTATAGAAGACTGAAATTTGTATACATAATGCCAAATTGTGCAGTTGTCGGTTATAAAAGCCATAGTAAGACGAAAGAGCCAAATGTAAAATTCTGTAAGTTCCCAAAAAACTTAAAATCTCGCAATGCAATGGAGTAATGCTTGCCGTCGAAAGGACGAAATTAATATGAAAAATGGTAATCATTTCACAAATTTGCATTAAACATTTATTAAAACTGAAATTTTTATGGTACATCCTCGGAAAATATTTACCTGCCGTATTTTCAATGAATAAATATGTAGAAGAAAGCAATGAATCGTGCCTACTTGAACCATTACTAAAGTCAAAAACTTAGTTTCGAGTAATTCTAACATCGAAGCTGATGACGTGTGCTTTACTCAGGAGTTTTTCAAGAACGTTCTTGTTGACAACGATATTGTTGGGACAGAGAATGATTCAAATGATATTCATTTTATCAACTTTACCTTTCAGAGACCAGATTATGACCTAGATAACTTTATTTCTGAAGAACATGACCTTTTGTGTCAATTGGAATGACCTTTTGTGTCAATTGGAAAAAAAAATAAAATGCCAGACGCGATTTCCAAATTTATTGCCGGACATGTGGCCTACAGATTCAAAAACGAATATCCTAATCTAGCTTTGGGAGCGCAAACCAAATTTCATTCTTCTAATCGGGCCCCAGACTGGATTGAGTTTCTATCTAGAGTCAGTCTTATATATCCAAGTGAGGAGATGATTAAAGTAGCCCGTTTTGGTTGAGACAGAGTTCGATAAATTCCATGGATAGTCGTCTTCTAAACAATCAAACATATTTAAAAAATTATTAGAGATAGACCCCAGTGAAAACCATCAAACAATTTCCTGACAAAATAACATTATATCTAATACGAACGAAAATATACGTCAGACTCAGACATTTAAACAAAAGGATTAGTTTCGAAAATTGTAGGCGTAATTTAGGAAAAAAATGACCAAATTTACCAATAAATAATACATTTTTGTAGAAAAAGTGGTTAAATTACCTATTTTAAATTTCTCTATAACATAATTGTCAAATAATTGGCTATTGAACTTCTTTAATCTATCACTTTGAAACTAAAATATAATCCATCATGTGGTATCCCCGCCAGTTCGCCGACAGAAATACTCGTTGCTGACGTCACAGCGTGCCGGCGCTCGGACGGCTGCATGCGCGTGAGCACACCATGTTTATTTACACTATGGTCCATACTAGGGAACTCAGTGCCAATTTCATCGTGCGTAGTTCGATTACCAACAAAATTCTGTTTTTTCTCGTCAGTCTGCTGATAAATGATATCATCTGATAGTGATTCTTCAGAAAAACGGTACTAATACACTTGCACGTATCAAAAAAAGCACAAAAGCGTGGAGTATAAGCAGAAATGTAAAAGAGAGTCGGGAAAAAGAATGGAAGTGAGTCCAGGCAAGCAAAAAAGGACCAGTGTATGCAATTATGCATGGTATGCTAACTTTTTACTTAGTTTTTTTATGGTCTTTATGGTTTTTACTTAGTTTAGTACCTTTTAAATTATTTATCTAATATTTTTTATGACTTTACACGATTTTACACGATTTTTGGATGTCGAATTGCACGAATTTCTCTCCACTTCATCTGGCAACACTGGACACGGCTGACAGTTTAAAGTATCGGTTAACAGGGTATAGTCTGTTGTGACACAAGTCAAAGATATGAATAGAAAGGTTAGGTTTATTTGTCAAAGGGTTAGGTTGTATTCACAGAACACAATTATGGCAGTGCTCTGAGACCCATCCGTGCTGCCAACTTGAAGATAAATAAGCTTAACCACTGGTTTTCTTTCTGAAACAGAGCGATCGGATAACTACTGGTTCCATCTGTCGGTTAGGTAACTACCAGGGGGTTACCAATGACTGTGAAACTGAGCGTTAGGGAAACAAAAATGTTACACGACTTTTTGATAAAGTTCTTCGCCTTTAGGGTCGGTTGTACATACAATGCAAGCTTAAGCTTCGGTTTAGGGTAAGCCGACGTTGAACCACGTCAGTTGCAAAACATCCGTTGTTCAATGCTGGCTTAGCCCCCCACTCAAAGCTTAACACGAACTTCCGTAAGCCGAAGCTTAACGCCAGCTTAGCTGAGGTTTAAACCTAACCTGCTACAAGTGACATGATATGTCAAGGATGAACCTTCAAATTGCTTGTCACTTTATTAGGTCATATTTTTTGAAAGATTTGTGTCTAGTTTAACAAAGAGACAAATAAAAGAACAGAGGCAGAAACGGTCGTTGCCGAAATTTGACACAAACTGTCATAAGTGCCTAACCAAAAAGGTAATTTTTCAGATGATTATGTCAGTATGTATTGCTTCATTGATGCAAACTATAGTGAATTTAATTATCAACCAGGTTTAAGTAAGCCGACGATTGTACAACGGGTGTCGACTTTAAGCCTGAGCTTAGCTAAGCTTAGGTTTAACAAAGCTCGTGTTAAACTCGCATTTGTACAATCGGTCCTTAATCCACCCTTAAATTCTGATTTTAGTGAAAACCACAAACCAACCCCTAACTTTGACGCAGTGTAGAATGGAAACTATTGGTCGCACACGAAAAATGTAGAAACCAAAATTATGCAGAATTGTGTTCTCTTCATAAGTCATTTGAAGCTTTTTTTGATATCACCTACCCCTCCAGCGGCAACCCCCCCGAGGTCGCAAGCTTAGGTATAGGTTCGGGGGACCAATATCTACCATCCCACCAAATTTAATTTCTTTCCGACCTTTTGCTGTCAAAAGCCTCTTTTTACGACGTAGTGATTGGACTATGTTATATTTTTAGTTTTTTATTATTCCTGCGTCACCACCTACGCATTTTCCATCCTCGCCACGGTAATGATACTGTGACGAAATTTCATTAAAATCAATTCAATAATTTCTAGAGTACACTATACAGAACGATCTAAAGCAATACTTTTATGAATACTTCAGAAAATTATCAGTCCTTGGTTTCTCTAATAGGCAAGCCATTGTTTGGATGAACCTAAAATGGGTATTAGCCGCTAGGTCTTTCTTTGAACCACCCAAATTTCAAGCCCTCCAAAAAAAAAGTAGAAAACGATCATCATCATCATAGTCACAATGTCTTAACAGACATGTTGTGAACTCGTAAAATGCATTAAGTCGGAGCTAGAGTATTGCCGACGCGAATATTATTAATAGTTTTGAGAACTGTAGCTCGCCATCGTTCGCGATTTACTATCAGTTTAGTGGCGCTCTTGATACTCATATCCAGCAACTGTTTCGTCTATCCACCCAGTGTGTATGGGGACGGTATTGTAACATACTGTATACTATGGTATTCGTGCATTGTGTATTAGTTGTCATGCATGCTGTAAAGTCAAAGTGTTAGGTTAGATCTTTGACGTGTAAACGACATCGAATCGTCTAGAGTTTTCGGGAATAACGGATGGCCGTTCCAGATCGTCATCTGGATGTCTCGAGTTCTCTAGATGGTTCGATGAAGTGTATATAAGGCGCCACGGGTAGCGTGGTAGTTTAGTTGAGTTGAGTTGTAGTTGAGATAAGGTTGAGAGATATTGTATTAAGTTGTGAAGTAACACGATAAAACTTACGTCCAATTTGATTTTTTGGGTGAGGAAAAAGACGCCGTCGTCAAGCCAGGAAAAGGAAACAAGAAGTGAGTACAGCTTCAGTCAATGCCAGTAACCAGAGCTCTGGCGTCCGAAATGAGTGATACAAGAAATACGAGCCAGTTTAGAACAAAGTGCAGCCGAAACGAGGGAAACGAGGGCAGAAATGAGAAATCTTCAAAGTGGTCGAGACAAACTTGAAGAAAAGCTAAAGTACCACCAAGACGAGGTAGTCATGAATCTTTAAGAAAAGTTAAAGCACCACCAAGACGACCAGGCAGCCGTTATGTAAGCAACCGTCGTGGACCTCGAACAAAATTTGAAGCAACATCAAGACAAGGCAGTTGCAGACTTGAAGAGTGTCGTAAGCCAGGCATTAGAAAATCAGACAAGTATTAGTGCAATCGGGATTCAATTGGAGATATCACAAAAGCAGGTTGAGGAACAGCTCGCGACATCACAAAAGCATGTTGAGGAACAGCTACAGCAAGTGAAATAACACGTCAAGGAAATCGTGAGAGAGGAGCTGCGAGAATTTAGCGCAGGTGAGAGTAGTTTAATAGCTGCAGCACCCGCTTTACCTGATAGACACAGTGGCGTAGTTGCAAAACCCTATCCATACAACGGAAAAACATCATGGGACATCATATGGTCGAATGAGGAAAAGGCTTGTGTGCTGACATCCATGCTCAGAGACTCTGCTGCAGCTATTTTGGAAAATATCTGCTCCTCAGATCTACGTGACTATGAGATAACATGTGCACTAAAGTTACGATTCGGAGACGCGCACTTAACAGAGCTATTACATGGCCAACTGCACAACCGCGCACAGCAAGCCAAGGAGGATCTGACCACTTTTGCATATGAGGTCCAAAGCTTAGCTAAACGAGCATTCGTCAACCGCCCCATCGATACACAGGAATACGTTGCTGCTCGTCAGTTTGTCGAAGGCATTGCGGACCTGGACGTTCAGCGAATCGTAAGACAATCCAGTCCCAGAACCTTACAAGACGCTTTGGTCAAGGCTCTAGAAATTGAAGCTGCCACAAAAGCCACGCAAATGACGCGAAGGATGCGCTCTGTAGAACAAGATTATGAAGTAGAAGTCAGGGCGCTCTGTAGAACAAGATGCAGGTTGAAGCAGTTGCTTGACTCTCAGAAACGGGTATGTATGGATATTAGGAGTAAGTTTGAAAAGAATAGGAAGCATTTGCTGAAGAGGAATGAACAACTGGAAGTAGCTTTGAGGAAGCTCAACAAAGAAGTTTCTGCTTTGAAGGGTGAAATCAAGAGATTGCAGGCTTTGAATCAGCTGAAGAAAGCAGAGAAGGAATGCAACCAAGTTAAAGATGAAAATACAAGCTCAAACAGAAGATAAATCAGATGGAGGCTGAGTATGCATCCGGTAAAAAGAACTTGGACAACGCGATTGCTGAAGCAAAAATAGCCGGTGTCAATAAGGCTGAGTTAAAGTTGAGAGAAAGGTTGGCGCAGTTTGAAGCAGAAAGCAGGAAGCTGAAAACAGATTTTGGTGACGCACTCGATGGTACGAAAAAGAGCATGGAAGGTTTGTGTAACGCAAGAGACGTTGAAAATAAGATGAAACAGCGGCTGGAGAATTTAAATAATGAGAACGCTCGACTAAAACAGGAGCTGCAGGATGGATTGGCTGAAGTACCGGATGGTAGCTCAGGGACAAAGCAGTTGAAGGGTGGGAATAATAAGATGAAGCAGAAGATTGCGCAGGTGGAAAGCGAGATTGATAGGCTGAAGACGGAACTGCAAAAGGTCATTGCGGACGAAAAGACTTGGGAGTCCCAAAGGTCAGCGATACAAGATGACAATGTAAAGTTAAAGCAAAGTTTGGCACAACAGGACAGAGGAAAGGCAAAGATAGGAACAGAGCGTGACGTTGCGCTCAAGGACGTGTCATGGGGCTCTGATCACACCGCGCAACTCAGGAGCGAGAATGGTAAGCAGAAGAACAGGATTGCGCAACTGGAAGACAAACTCAGCAGACTCACGAAGGAACTGGTGAGCAACCTGAGTGACGAGAAGGAAGTGTTGAGAGTTGACAACCGACAAGACGAAAAAGCGCAACTGAAGAGGATGATAGCAGAGTTAGGAAAAGAGAACGCTGCATTCAGTTTTGAACAGTGACCTCTTGCTCACTGCACACTTTAGTTAGAACTTACGAATAAACGCTTGTTAAAATGATATTAGGCGTTAAAACGGTTTAACTCAAAGCGTTCTAAAAATGAGGTCTAACGTGGCTTAAACAGGTTTAACATGCCGTATAAACAGAGAAAACGGCAGCCTTATTATGTAAAAATTCGTGACAGTGGTCGCTGAACAAATGCCGCGCTACAGCGGCATCACAGAAACAAGACCGTCAAAATCACCGACGATGTCAAAATTGTAGGTTATTCTTCTTCTTCTCTTCCTGAGGACACGTGTCTATGCAGACAGCTACGCAGATTTCTTGTAATTGTAGGTTATACGTTGTTGTCCGTCACGTCAACGTCGTTGCATAATACGAAATTTACGTTTGACAGCAGATATTGCGCGATTTTCGCCCATCCCTTGTCGTCTGCAAGATCCATGATAAGGCTGCAGTTCAACTTGTTTTAGAAGCAGTGGTGCCAACGACCACTTACACATTCAAAATCCCGTTTCCGAAATTCAAGGTTGATGTTTGTGTCAGCTGCCCTTACTTCTAACCGTTTAGACGTCAAATAACCTGTCAAAATTTGAGTTCTCATAAATTTGCAGAAAAAATGTGGAAATTTACGGAAAAGAATTATTATGACCAGTTTTAGGAGTGTACAAACATCGTGCCTACGAGTGTGAGTGAAGGCAGCGTAGCAGATGCAGAATATAAAAATAAGTAGTTAAGGGATATATCCAACACCAGATCCATCGTGTATGTCACTTGGTTGATGGCTGTACACAAGGTGAAATCTTTCACGGACGATAGCCAGTTTATTTGCTTTGTATAAATATTTTTGTATATAGCAAATAAAACATAACATAACAAGGACAGCGTTAACAAAAAAGACACAAAACAGATACGGTTATTTACACTTTCCCATGGATAACGCCTTTGGGGAAAAGTGAGGTTATTTTTGTTAAAGCATTTTCATTTTGACATTTTTGACCCAACAAGTGATAGGTTGACATCACTATTACTATTCTCAATCAGCTGATTTAAATTGGTTCGCTAAATTGACGTGTAAACCTTCAAGTAATGCGGTTTTAGTAGAACCGTTTCAGGATAATAACGGTTTGAGGACGTTCGTTCGGTAAACCTAAAGTCAAATGAGTGCTACTCATTTATGAAATTTATTCGAGCCTTTGGAAAAGTTGTAAAATGTATGAATTATCTTTTAATTATTTAGAAATATTTTTATACAGGGTGAGTTTTTAGTACCGGCTCGGTCGATAACTCCACTACTGTAGAAGATAGGGAAAAAAGTTGTAGCCACGGATATGCTCCTTGCTCAGAAAATATTTATATTTATACAGGGTGATCCACAACTAAGTGGTGATGCAAACATGCAAATGAGACACTATATATTATTCCATATTCAAATTCTACTAATGATTTCCGTTCTTCCAATCTATGGTATTGTAACATTATACAGGGTATTTCAAAAGCTATGACCATTTTTGTATCCAAATCGCTGTCAAATGAACGTACTGTATATCAAAAAGTGATGAATCAAAATCTTTTTTTCACGGATGGATAAAAAATATCCTCTAGTTTTAAAATCGGCTATAAAAAGGCCCGCGACGCCCATTCGTATACAGGGTGATGTAGAATGAAAAATCTAGATTTTCTCTCTTTTTTTAAATGTAACCCCCAATATTTTAATGTACCAAACAATTGCTTTTAATATGCTCTTTCATCTTTGTTTAGCACTTGTTATGGATGCATTCATTAGCTTCTGAGATATTTCGATTTTTCTACAAATTTTAAATATACCTTCTATTTGTTTACTAAAATTTATTTATTGTGAGAAAATAATATCAAATTTTATTTTTGCTTAACGAACAGCTAAAATATAAGGCCAGAATAGTACTTGATCAAGTCAAAACACTGAATTAATGAGATAATGTAGGTAAAGTGTGCTGAGGAAACAAAATTAACAGCACTATAATAAAAAATAGCAAATTTGTTTTGGTTGATCGCTTTGGGTTAATTGTTATAGTTTTTAGTGAATTTTGGGTTTTAACAACGCATTAACAATTCCACAAGATTTAAATCCTGTGGATTTCTGTAAAAACTAACATCGTGTTTGTGGACACAGTAAATAATAACAACGGGATCTTGGAAACACTCACATGCCTGCATGGGCGTTGCTTTTTCTAACCTATTCGAGTTCGTTGGACGCAACGACGATAGAATTACTGAAGACCTCTCATCTCATTCATAAATTCATTTATGTTCACAGTCAAACATTACTTTGGGCGAGGGGGCTAGCGAGGTGAGGGAAAAGTGACAAGATGGCCGCTTAATGGGGACCGTAATTTCTGTTGAAACACCGATGACGTTACCTGCAGCTTTAGCTTGGTGCTAAACAGCTTATACACATAACAGTATTTAACCATTATGGCAACAAATAAATGAAATTCCAGCTAGATAATCGCTAGATGAAGCAGAGAAAATGGCGAAAAATATGTTTGCTTGCATTTGCTAACGTACGCCCACGTCAAAATTCACAACGGTTGACAACTGTTGACTTGACACTCTTGACAGTTGACGGTTTTTCGGTCCACATCATCAACAACACACGTTCAAACATGCAAATCATGAATGAAAAATGATACGTAGCGCCTAGTACCGGTAATAATTTACTATAAAGCCATGTTGCCAGCTGGTATGTGAGGTGTGATTAGCATTGTAAATTATGAAATTATTTTTAACTTTTCTTACTACATAATGACTGAGAAATTCGTAGTAGAACGAAATCACTAGATCTTGTGAAATAGATATGTACAAAAACAAATGTTATTGTAGACCTTTGGTGAATTGTGGCAACTACGTATCAATGTCTGACGAATTTTTTTGTAAACATAGAAGGTTTATCAGAATTCTGTCGTCGTTGGTTGGACGCGACACCTTGACCTAAAATTTAAAAATTTCCGAGGTATTTTACTGAAGTTGAAAATTTGCAGATAATTGATGTTCGTGAAGTTCATCACGAAAAAATATGTTAGCTGCAAAATCTCTATGACAAAATGCCAACTGCGCGCATGGTCATTTATAGGAAATTGGAAAATCGGACTGTTTTACTAAAGCTGGAATTAATTTGTATGACAATTAATAGTATGAAAACTATAAAAATAATTGATCGGTTGATGTGTATGTAGATTGTCTGTACTTTGGCGGTAGAGAAAAAAATCTGCTAATAACTTTAACTCTACCACTCGTCGACCTGACATGTTAGGCTGGTTGGGTATCGGCGATTAACTGAGTTTATTTTTTTTTACTATTCAATTGATTATTTCTCCATGGATTACGTTCAAGTGGAACAAATTTTCTCGTTAGTCATCGTTTTTAGTGATCGTTTCTCACATTGTAACCATAACTATTATTGTTCATGATCAATACCGTAACCGTGTATTTGTCAACAAAAACAATGTTGACAACTTCGAATCATTGACGTCTAAGACGTCAAGTCTGAGAAACGCGGATTAAGTAATTACAATGGAGTCAAAATAATAAGATCTTTTGTTATTGGACAACTCTCAGGCGTCCTAAAATTAAATATGTTTGCATCTTCTCCCAAAATTTGTCTCATAACCGTTTTAACATTAGAGATGAGCCTTAATGTTTTTCTAGAATGTCCAACTACGAGTTTCATCTATGCTTTATCTGTTTTTCGCCATGTAACAGCATCCGCTTTTATTTAAAGCACAGCTAATAGATTCAATCACACCCGCGGACCCGCGTATCAGCTAATAATTATTATTATAGTTTTCATTAGTTATCATAACATAACATATTTTTTTTTGTGATGACAATAGGTCTGTTTTTACAGAGAATCACAAACCAGTCAGAGCCAATCAGTATTCCCCATTGCAGTTGTCAAACTATTTCTGACTAGTACTGGCCAATCAAATTGACGCTGACTAGTTTGTGATTGCTGTAAAAACAGACCTATTGTCAACTATTTTGTGATGACAATGTCAAGTATCTATCTGCAAATTTTCAACTTCACTAAAATACTCCGAATTTTTTTTTGCAAGATACGTACACTCTCAAAATTCTCAAATTCTTAAGTCAGGAATCAGAACCAGCTAACATAGATCTTTTTTATCATCACGAAACCGTATACTAAAAAACCTGACTCAGTATAATGGCCCGGGGAAATTTGACGTCAGCTCCCAGTCTATAACACACAAACGATAATCAACAAAGTAACCTAACCTAATCGACGCTGTCACTATGGCTTTCGTAAAGAAAGGAAAGCGCTGTTGTCAGATCGCAATATGGTAAGAAACAGTTTTAGCTGCCATGACTAAAGTAATTAATAACTAATTCAAACGGTCGTCAACCCTATTCTTTTAATGCAATAATATAAACTACATATTCCAAATAATATTTCTAAACGTTATTTATTTTTTATCTAATCTTAAAATATGTTTATTCTACCTTTAGATACAAAAATTCGCTACTCTCTCATAAGAGCCCATGTTAAAATTCTGATTTTTAATCGTTAATAACTTTCTGAAATGATCGATAACAGGTGTTGATTTTTTTAGGGTAGATAGCTATGTGATTATACTTATCAAAAATGAAAAAAAGATTTTCCCCTTATAAACACTTTCGTGAACGAACGTCCTTAAGGAGACGGGTAAACGTGATAACTGTTAAGGACGTTCTCACCTGTTCTTGACGTAATTCGCTCGGTAATGATATATGTGAAATTTCTATAGACGTTATTTTAAATTGTATTAATATGCTGGAGCTTACAAGTATTTTCCTCCTCATCATCTCTACTGAATCCCAGGTGGTTAAGGCGCTCGTTTGGTGACGTCTCTTCTTCCTTGGGTACTATTGCTTCTTCTTCCTCCTCTATTTTCGGCTCAGTATTCTCCCCAACGTTTTCTCCTCCTGGAAGATTCCCTTCAACTGCGACTGATTCGTGGAGGGGCATTGGAGGATGATCCTGAAGAAGTAAATCATCTTATAAATATCTTCTACACTTACGCTAAGCTTTTTTTGGCCTGGAAGAATCCGAAATTTCAAAGTTATGACAATACACAATGTGTTCCACCATCATGTCGACAAACTTTGAGGTATGAAAGTATAATTAAAGTTATCGAGAAATAATGCGAAAAAAACCTTTAAATTAATATTTTATTACATTTTCAACTTCTGCATCACGACTCCATGGGTTCGCGCAGTTGTAGCACCATAGTTTGATTATTTATCGACCGATTCACGATATTTTTGTAATGCACTTATTTGGGTTACTTACAAATAATTTGAAAAAGGCCGTATTAGTGCCTATTTACATTACAATTACATTTTAATGTTTAGTAGGATGTTTCCTGTCTTACCACATGCAATTCGTGTATGTAGCACTAAAATTTTCGACAGAATAGGCCATTTTGTATTATGACTTCTTTATCACAGCGCCATGTGTTCACGCAGTTGTAACGCCATATCTTGATTATCTATCAATCGATTCACGACTTTTTGGACTCATTTTATAGGGGAATGACTGGGTATATTAGACCAGTGCCGAAGCCTTCAAAAATAATAAAAAGTGAAAAAAAATTACAGTAGGAAGAAACTCATTAGAAAAGGAGGAGAATATGATAAGAATAAAAGGAAAAATAAATTACGGTCGATTCGAGATCGGGAAGTGGGAGGGGGTGAGCTTTTAAGGGTAGAAAATGGTTTATCTTGATTTCTGGCAAAACTACAAGTCCTATGGAAAAAAGTTGAATGGCAAAGATGTAGGTAATAAAAAGATCTACAACTTTTGTATTCTCAATTTTTTCACATAACCTCAAAATATTGGTGAAAAATTCAAAAAACCAAGTTTTTAGTCTTTTATTTTTATCTTTTTCAAAAAAAATATTTTTTTTACGAAATTTGGTGGAAACTTACCTTATTATGTCCCAAATACACTGTAATTTATTTGATTTAAAATATTTATTTTTTCGCCTTATTTGACCTTAAGATCAAAAATGCACCCCAATTTTCAATCCAAAATTCTCGCGTCAAAATATCAGCTTTTTTCAAAAAGTTTCGGAGCCTTTCGTTCGTTGAAATCTCTATTTTCTGATGGTGTAAAAAAAATATACATTACTATAGAAAATCTTCTCAGAAAATGCAAAAAACTGAAAAAAAACTCAAATTCGAAAAATTTGTTTACTCACTATGTACAATTTTGAGCTATTTATTAAAATTTACACTTATTTACTTAAAAAACGTGAGATTTCATGTTACATTGATAAACTAAAAAATTGCAAATTGGAATATCCTACTATAATTAACAAACAAATAAGTTAATATTTAATAAGACATCCACAATACTTTGAAAAAGTTGTAGAATCTTCTTTAAATAATATTTGTACCTGAGTGACATACGGTGAATGTTAGCCCATTGTAAGGTATTTCATGGAGAAGTGGGGACGGACTTAGCAGGGTCTGGGCCTTACTACATACCTGCTATTTCGTAGCAGCTGTAAAACCGTTAGTCAGTGGTCATGGGTAACGCATACAAATTAAATACGCTGATACTATAACGCTGGCGCACTTCCTTGTATCAACGCAATGCGTTAACTCAAATGCGCTATGATACACGATACAGTTGAGAGCCAGAAGTAGATCCCGATTGACAGCAACAGATTGGGGATTGATGTAAATTGCATTTAAGTAATAATCTGTACCGAAGTCCAATAAAGACAATGTGCATACCAAATTCTCGTTTATTTCAAAATTAGTCGTAATAAAAAAGCCTATTTCGTCGATGATTTTAGTGCTACATAAACAAATTGCGTGTCGTTAGACAGGAAACATCCTGGTAAACATTGAACTGTGTTTATAAATAGGCACTAATATGGCTTTTTTCCAAATTATTTGCAAGTAACCGAAACAAGTGCATTACAAAATTTTGTTTAAGTTTGGTGGATTTTTTACCCTTAGAAATTGTCGGATATTATTTTTTTGCCTTATTTGATATGCCCAGTCATTCTCCTATAAAATTGGTCCAAAAACTTGTGAATCGCTCGATAAATAATCAAGATACGGTATGAAACTGACAAAAAATAGTTTATAAACAATGATAAAATACAGGCGAGGCTACTATATGTATTGGGCATACCTATATATATGTCCCATCTTACTAAATAAAAAAAAAATTAAAAATTCATCAATTGAGATATGGCGTTACAACTGCGTGAACACGTGGCGCTGTGATACAGAAGTCATAATACAAAAAGGCCTATTCTGTCGAAAGTTTTCGTGCTACATACACGAATTGCATGTGGTTGGACAGGAAACATCCTGCTAAACATTAAACTGTCTTAATAAATCGGCACTAATACGGCTTTTTTCAAATTATTTGCAAGTAACCAAAACAAGTGCATTACAAAAAAAATTTTTTTTCAGTTTGATGAATTTTTTAAGCCTCAGAAATTATCAGATATTGTATTTTTTTCCTTAGTTGATATACCCAGTCATTCCCCTATAAAATGAGTCAGAAAAGTCGTGAATCGCTCGATAGATAATCAAGATATGGCGTTACAACTGCGTGAACACATGGCGCTGTGATACAGAAGTCATAATACAAAAACGCCTATTCTGTCGAAAATTTTAGTGCTACATACACGAATTACATGTGGTAAGACAGGAAACATCCTGCTAAACATTAAAATGTCTTAATAAATAGGCACTAATACGGCTTTTTTTCAAATTATTTGTAAGTAACCCAAATAAGTGCATTTCAAAAATTGTTTTTCAGTTTGGTGAATTTTTTAGCCTTAGAAATTGTCACAATAGTCAGGTATTATCTTTTTTTGCTTTAGTTGATATGCCCAGTTATTCTCCTATAAAATGAGTCCAAAATGTCGTGAATCGGTCGATAAATAATCAAGCTATGGCGCTGCAACTGCGCGAACCCATGGAGTCGTGATACAGAAATTGAAAATGTAATAAAAAAATAATTAAAAGGTTGACCCCTTTTTTTCGCATTTTTTCTCGATAACTTTAATTGTATTTTCATACCTCAAAGTTTGTCGACATGATGGTGGAACACATTGTATACTTATATGACAAGTAGACCACCCTGTACATTTATTCGGAATAAAATTTGTTAATCTCTAATTTTGAAATTAAACATAACCTGTAACACAAGATGAAGCTTATCTTCACCTAACAGTGGTATGTTACTTTTACCAATTTGACAGGCAAAGTTAGTAAACACTAAGTCTACGTACATATATGTTATTTTCATTCGGCAAGTTATTGTAATATTGGCGTTCAAACAATTCACGAAAATTATTCACAAGCCTAGGCTTGTGTCATTTTCATCGTACTGTGTAGCGGAATATTGATTGATACTCTGTTCCTGGCACCAAAAGGAATGTGGACTTTCGGACGTTCCAGTTTCTTTTACAGGTCACTAGACAGCCCATGGTGAATACAACAAATTTTTCAGTTTTACAAACAACCCCCACCCCTTAACCGCCCCAATTTCACCACCACCCAAAAAAGCAGAAAATGATCAGGAACCCTTAAAACGCTTAAACACGAAGTTTGAGCGGTTTTTATATTTTTAGTTGTTTTTATTGTTGCTGCGCCGCCACTGACGCGATTTCTAAAAGGCATATGCGTTTTCCGTCCTGGCCACGGTAATAATATGGTGTAAAAGTTTCATCAAAATTAATTCCATAATTTCCACGTTACTTAATGGAGAACTATCTAAAGCAATATTCGTATGGCACACATCAAAAAATTCTAAGTCCTTTGATTTCTGGAATAGGCAAGGCAATGTTCGGATGTACTTAAAAAAGGGTATTATGCCGCTAGGTCTGTTTTTCACAGGTCTCCCACAGGAACCCCTAAGCCTAAAAACGAAGTTTGAGCTGTTTTTATAATTTTAGTTTTTCTATTATTTCTGCACCGCTACTGACACCATTTATAAAAACCTTGAGCGTTTTCCATCCGCGCCACGGTAGTAATACTGTGTCAAAATTTCATTGAAATCAATTCAATGTTTCGTCGTTACACAATACAGAACTATCTGAAGCAATATTCCCATGTAAACATCAAAAAATTTTAAGTCCTTTGGTTTCCATAATAGGTAAGGCAATGTTCGGATGGAACTAAAAAAGTTATTTATGTCGCTAGGTCTTCCTTCACAGGTCACTAGACAGCCTATTGTGAATTCAGCAAATTTTTTAGTTTTACAACACCCCACCGCTGAACCAACCCCCAATTTCACCCCCACCCAAAAAAAAGTAGAAAATGATCAGAAACGCCTAAAACGCCTAAAAACGAAGTTCGAGGAATATCTGAAATTTCATTTCATTTTATGCTAATTACTTCACCGCCTATGCACCGATTACCAAAATGGACTAGTATCATGAATTTTATTTCTGGTTGCATATGATAGAGTACGTCATAAAAAGCATCTCATTTTTTTCTCCGATTTTTTTGGGCACAGGAAAGCCGTGAAAATGAAGAAAATATTTGAATTCTCCTAGGACAGTGACGTCACTGCCCTATAGGCGAACAGCCAATCAAAAGACAGATATGTGTGCTGTGTTGCCGCATTCTGATGGCGCGTGAAATGCCGGAGCTGTACGCGGGTTGGCTTATCTATCTTGTCTTCTGTTCCCGTCTGATATGTTTTGTGGTTTTAATGTCCCGTGATCCGAAATTCCAGGGCTGTTCCAAATTACGGTTCTATCACCGTCCTAGAACTGTTTTCATCATGCCCCGCCCATTTTGTGATTCCAGAATCGATGATTGGTTGGTACGCTGGTGGACCAACCAATCACCGTTTTTAGAACTGTAAAATGGGCGGGGCTTGATGAAAACGGTTCTAGGACGGTAATACAACCTTAATTTGGAACAGCCCTTCCGAAAGCTAAGTTATGATTCGATCCGTCAATCCTGTCACAATCAATCGTCATTCGGTCATTGTCATTTCCAAATTCCATTGGGCTTTGGCTGTAATTTTCAACAATCTTAAAGTTATTATTATTTTTTTGCGTTTATTTGTACAGGATATCCTTTTATTCCATTTTACTAGTTTTCAAGTTATTTTATCATAACATAACCAACAAGTATGAGTAACATCGATTGTGGATTCACAAAAGCCGATTCAGATAACCTGCCTAAAGTTGATATGGCTATGGTGAACGACTTTTATGTGGATAATATGCAGCTCTTCAATACGGAGATGAGAAATGTGAAAGCTAAGAAGTGAGTTTCAAAATATTTATAACACTTGAGATAGCAAATAACATGTTTATGTGAAATGTACATGTTTTGCGAGTCGGAGCTGTTCTTGGCAACAATGCACTGCTGATAATTCGCGCGGTTGGCAGTGATTGGCTGAATCTGAATTCCGTTCTTTAAACTTTAGAATGGAATTACTAAAAAACAAAATGATGTAGAAAGTAACCAAATGCAGCAGAACGTTTATTTTTGTATGCACTAAGCGGTCATAACAATTAAATCAACGTTCTTAACCTCGTGATACTAGTCCATTATAGAAGCATTACCTGCTACGACCCCACAGCATATTGCTGCCCAAATTTGATCACAATGCATGGAGCGGTTACTGAGATTAGACAGACAGACAGACAGACAGACGGAAATGAGTGACGTGGATTTTCGTTATGTAGACATCATGAAACGCCCAAAAAGCGAATTCTCTCAAAATCGTAAATTCTGGCGATCACTATACTCCCCTCACCTATCGGTGTGGGAAGTAAAAGTAGAGCAAACTGTTTGGTGAAGCCTTAAACCATATCTGAGCTTACAAATCATTGAAAGACCTAAAAATAGGCAAGATGATCAATCATGGACCTTCGACCAACAGTATATCTGAGTACTTTACCTGGAAACTGAAAAAGTGGCTCGGAATGGAGGTAAGAGCTGTTCATTATTTTAGATACATCGCATCGTCGGCAGTATAGATGTTGAATAATAATGGGCTAAGGACGGAACCTTGTGGTAGTCCTTTGCTTGCGTTTCTGAGACCAAGGACTCTGCCATTACATCTGATAGCGATCTGTCTGTTATTGAATAAATTAACCACGACGACAGAAAATTGCTTTGGAATGCCGAGTCTAACCAGTTTATCGTATAGCAGATTCAAAACCACATTGTCATAAGCACTAGAGACACAATCTAGCGTCCCCTTCCCTCTCCTGAAGCCAAATTGAGAATTCGGGAATTTCTTTTGGCTTTCCATCCACCATTCGAGTCTTGTCTTCATAATCCTTTCAAATGTTTTCAATAAACATGATATGAGAGCAATAGGTCTCATGGTATTTGGATCATTGACTTTTGGAATTGGTATTATTAAACTTTTTTTCAGACTGTCCAATTGTCGCCTTCTAGCAGAATTTTGTGATATATCCTGCACAGAAAATCTAAAGCAATGTGTGGTAAGTTTGCTAGCATTTGATAATTGATGCCATCCGCGCCAGGAGTGGACTTGGATGACTTCTTGATGTTAGCTTCCAGCTCCTTAAGGTGAATAGGGGCTAGTAGAAAGCGAGATTCTGGCAGATCGTCAGATATAGAAATATTTGGTTCAGGAACATAGTCGGGTGCTAACTTATGCAATAGAGATTCTGTTTGAGTTTTATCGTGTATAGGATACCGTTGGGGTTATTCAACCCTCGGACTCTATTCCAGATGGTTGTGGGGCTAGTTTGTCTATTTAGGCTTGAGCAAAATGTCGCCCAGCTTTTTTTTGCTTTCGTTTGGAGTATACGTTTGCATAGAGCTTATTGTCTCTTATATGCGAGAAAGTTTGGGACGGTAAGATTTGATTTGTAAATTTTAAGAGCACCTCTTCTGGCGTTAGTGACCTCTGCACATTCCTCATCCCACCACTGTGGCGAGGTTGCCTGGGCTGAGAATGGACGTAAAGTTTTGCAGGACTTATTTGCAGCATTTGAGATAGCCGCTATCAGAAACTCTGCCATGTCATTAGCACCTTCTAAATTTGGTATGTCGGAGAGAGACTTATTTAGTTCGGACGAATAGACATCCCATTTAACATTTGTCATGGACCATTTGGAGACTGGATTGATGAGGCTTTTGTCCGTGTGTATTGCATCTATTGTGATTTGGATGGGGAAATGATCAGACCCATAGGTGTCTGTCATGACCGACCAGTCAGCAGATAGCGAAAGGTTTGTTGACATGAGTGTGACATCAACGACAGATTTTTGTTGTCTTGGCGGGCTTACACGTGTAGCTGATCCATCGTTCATAAGTACGAGATTCTGAAACTCCTCTATCGCTTCCGCTAATACGTCACCGTCTCTTGAACATGTCGGTGAGCCCCAAACGCTGTGGTGAGCGTTGAAATCACCACCAATAATGCAATCATGGGGGATCTGACTGAATTCGTTCATATAATCTATGGTCGTTGCTTTAACTCTGGGTGGTCTATAAAGAGCAATAATAGAGAGCTTTTTATTCGTTGTAAGTAAATTGATGCCACAAACCTCGATTTGAGGGTTGAAGTTATTGTTGAATTGTATGGTTTCGAATCTGAGTTTATTGGATATGAAGACAGCAACGTCTCCATATCCATCTGCCCTATCCTTTTTGACTACGTTGAAATTCCTAAACCTAACGTCATGTGAACGCTTATACCACGTCTCGTAGACTATAGCAATATCAAAGTGTTATTCATTAAACATTTGGATTAACGAATGCTTGTTTGATTGTAATGATCTAGCATTCCACTGTACGATCTTAAGTGATTCAGTACCCATGGCTTTATGTGAAAAGGTTACCTAGGAAAGTTTTTAATTTATTATCAAATTCATCATCCAAAAGAGGCGTGCGGAACTTCTCTGAGCTTGAGCTACTTGCGTTGTTGTAATGTTGTTAATGGATGTATTTAAATAGTTCTTAAGCTGACTAACAAGGCGCTCAAGTTCAGAGCTGGGGGGTTCTGTCCAAACTGAAAAACAGGGGCCGAGCAGAAATTAGTAGGGTAATCCCTACATATAGGAGTAAAATTTGGAGTCATATCTACAGTTTTCCTTTTTTTAGGGGGGTTAGTTGGAGTCTGCGCTTGAGGAGCACCACTAGGGTTTATTTGTTGGCTGGAGTGTGGTAAACTTGGTAAATTAGAAGATCTAAGTGGAGGGAATTCAGAATCGTAGTTGGAAAGGGGCGCATATCTATTTTTCTGGACGATGCTGGTGTAACCAGGGTTATCTATAATTTTCTCTGCTTCGGTGAATGAAAGATTTAAGTTTGCCATAGCTTCCTTAGTTCGTAACTGCCTTTTATATTTGGGGCAGTCACGAGAGGTAGAATCATGGCTGTTATTTTCACAGTAAATGCAAAAAACGTCACAGTTTTGACAAATTTCTGCTTTTTCCATACCGCACTTTCTACATTTCTTTTTTCCCTTACACTGACTAGCAGAATGCCCATACCTCAAGCACTGAAAGCATTGCATAACAGGTGGGATGTAGACATCAACCGGGCACCTGACTTTGTTGATGTATATTGCATCAGGTAAGCGTTTTCCCGCAAATGTAACTATTACCATCTGACGTGGGACACGCTTTGTACTTCGTTTTCTTTAACAATCCTGGTCATTCTTTGGACTCTTTTAACCGGAACATTAGATTGTATAGATTTTAGAAGTTTATTCTCATCTAGAGAGGTATCGACCCCCCTTACTAAACCTCGTTTGTCTGTTAGGTGGTTTGGCACATACGCTATAAGGTTGTTATCTGAAAAAAAGTATCTTCGACCAGCTGGTTTGCAGTTGTCGCTGTATCGAGTTCAATTTTAATTCGGTTACGCCCAACAATATTAATCTCGACTATATGTTCATCATATTTTTTCAAACCTAACAACTTCTCCCCCAGTTTCATAGGATGTAGTCTTCCTATATTCAGATCAATATGCTCTACAAAAATACAGTACGGACCTGAATCAGACAGTCTAAATCTATTAGTGGTATTTAGCTGACGACGTTCGAGAGTTTCTTGTGTGGTGGATGTACCGGTATTTTTGTCTGCATTGTTTACATTACTTAGAGATTCCGCAACTTGTGAATTATCCGTATTGCCCGATTCACTATCAATGAAAATCACATCTTCCACATACATATTAATATTGGACTGTTTGTTATGGCTCGACGGCGGTTGTGAGCCGCCGCCGCCGTTTTTCTGGCCGCCGGGCATCTGTAAACAGAGCCGGGGCAAAAAAACTCCACTCCTACCAGTAACAATTAAAAAGGAAATGTTTCTACTTACAGTAGATGCACCAAAATATTACAAATACGCGTCGATACGATATACCTACACCTGAGCGCACAGAAAATACGTCCGGACTGCTTGGGTGTTAGATCGCAACTGTTGTTGTTATTATTAAACGTCAATATGACCTGATCACAAAGTGTTACATGAACTCCACAAGCACTGATAGTAAGAAAAAATCAATGTGAATAGATCTTAAAAATTAAGACCAATTAACAGCAAAATAAGATGGTATAACAACAATGATAATAAAAAAAAAACTTTTTTGACATTCCCCCACTACTACATCTTACAAGATAGAGCAAAAAACTATTAACAAAAAAATCAGAAATTATCTTGTCTACATGATGGTACAATTTATAATATACCTTTACTTGAATATTTTTTGAGAAAAAGCGGTTTTTCTAATTGATCATAACAGTTGCGCCCCCTAGCGGCCACTTGCGGAATTTGAAAATAATTTCCAGCGATTTCTCTTATAGGCCAATCAAATAGAGTCGAAAAAAACCGGATTCTGGAATTAATTCCCAGCAGGCTGGAAATCGTCTTAATACATTTATTGGGTCCTAGATACATGTAATCTGAGTTTGCACCATCGCAAGAGGTGAGCTTAACTTTTGACAGCCCAAAAACTGTCAAATTTTTGCCCCTTTTTTGTTTCTTGCTTGTAGCTGGAAAATAGTGCATCGGACGGAAAACTTTGATCCATTGAATAATAAAGAGGACTAAATTCTGCGTCAAACAGTATATAGAACATCAACTTTGGTTCAATGGTATAACCGAAATCTAATGCTAAAAGTGATGATAAAAAATCGTATTTTAGTGCAAACTTACATTTTGCGGCTTTCCGAGACCACATGTCTTGAAAGGAGGTACTACCATCACAATATATATAAAATTAAAGTTGTAGGGAATGAAATTTCACGTTAAATAGGTACCCTAGTTATTGAATTTAGTCATTTATAATTCCAAATTTGGATTTAATTTAAAATGAATTTTTTCGTCGTTTCGAATCGTTTGAAGTCATGTAAGGTATAATCATATCAAAATTTTGTACCAAAACAGCATACCCTGACTAAGATTATTAAGTTTATTAATGTATTGTATTACCATTAAATATTTAATAAGTATTATTAATAAGAATTCAGTAATAAGAAAATGAATCATAGTTCTTAATAGTTTAGGTGCAATGAATTAACAATATCACTTACAAGTTTATTAATGAAATATAAATGTAAACACCGTATTGTAGTGCTTTCAATCAATTGTTAGTATTTAGATGCCTTTCTGTCATGACATTTAAGCAATTTACCTTTCAGGAATGAGGCAATTGCAGGTAAGCTAATAATTTTATAATAAGTTGTATTCGTTCTAATGATATCTACTATCATTCCAATAGTAATATTAGTGTATAATGCATCTAAAGCATTCTTTTGTTTTCAATATACACCTTAGGTTTTGTTTAAGCAAAGCATATAATTTATTGCTACAAAAAATTATTGTTACAATAGCATTTCTTGGTAATTAGTTCAATAAAAAGGTTCGTCTTGTCTAAAAGGTAACTTTAATAGACACAACAACTCATGCCTTTACCACGTTGTCTATGCTATTTGAGACATTAGTAAGCAGTATTTGAACTAAAAGTATCTTATACTGAATTCAAAGATCCTTGTCGTTGGATCGACAACAGGCAATAGTTAGTTATCAAATACTCTTCCCATTGGATGAAAACATTGTTGTATTTTACGGAATACTGAAGGTGAGATCTCATTGAATCAAAGTGTGAGTATTCGATGACACGACAGATGTTTCTGTGGCAGCATTCATATTCGTATTTTGTTAGACGTTGATGGTCCTTCATCTGAAAGCGCGGTTGTATATTGAGGTCCACTTCATTTGGATCATCTTCAAAGGAACTATTTTCAACTTTTTCTGGTTCTACGGCAATGTCATCCTCAAAGGGTGCTGAATTAGAGCATCATTGGTCGTTGCAATCGAGGCATATTACTGAGCATTTTGTGCCCACTTTTCGGCAACTGCACCTCCCTGTACACTCCTTTGTACATTTGCAGGACACAGTATTAAGAATTTCAGCTGGAGCTGGCTCCTTCGTATTTGTGATGGGAATAAGGCCAAGATCCGTCTTCCTCCAACCCCAGCTAAGAAGATACTTCAGACTACCATACCAGCCCTGGATTTGAAGGTACACCAGCAGAATATGTTGAGCGGCAGCTGCATTTGTTGGAGGTAGGGAAGCCAGTTCGAAAGTTGGCTTTGTTAGAGATTGTGAAAATATCTCTTAACGAATTTGAGAGAAGGTCGCATCTGCCTTAGGCTTTTGAGGGCTGTCAAGGGCAAATGACCTGCTAAAATGAGAACCTCAGGATCCTCATCTTCTTGACGCCTGGACCACCCAGGCATTTAGTAACTACGCCTGCATGAGCCACATTAAACCCAAACTAACCTGGTTATCTAAATTTCCTCGATAGACTTATCATAAAAAATTGGAAGTATCATATTTTTTTTATCTTTCATGTCAATAGTTGCGGCTGGTGTCGTTCCTTATCTTTTCCATAGATAGTACGAGTGGTGCGGGAAAGTAAATTTAGAAATTCAAAGTATCATAACTTTTTCATTTTTCATTTGCAGATGTTGTGATTGGTGTTATTGTACTATACTCATTAAATGCTTCCGTATGATACATAGCTTGACCATAAATACCAGGGGTAAAATAAAGTCCAGCCAAAAAGGTTAAGTAAAAGCCAACTGATTTTAAATTGGTGCAAAATGTTGTATGTCAAAATGATCGATCTTAAAGACTGGTGTTTTTATATAACTAAAATTCTATTTACTATATCTTTTATTCCGTGAGTTTTTTCAATAGGAGTATCTGCTTTAAAGATATGTAGTCTTATATAGCCGCAAAATGTTAGTTTGCACCGAAATGGCAAAAATTCACCGCTTCTAACTATTGATTCAGGCTCTACTGCTGAACCGAAAAGAAAACTTTTAGATGTAATTCGACGCAAAATTTAGTCCTTTTTAATATTGCACAGAACGACATTTTTCGTCCGACGCATCATTTTCCAGCTACAACCAAAAGACTAACAAAAGTGCAAAAATTTGGCAGTTTTTAGGCTGTGAAACTATTGATTTAGGCTCTACCGCTAAACCCACTTAAAAGTTTTAGATGTCATTCCACGTAAAATTTAGTCCTTTTCAATAATGCATAGGGCGACATTTTCTGTCCGACGCATCATTTCTCAGCTATAACCAAAAAACTAAAAAAAGTGCAAAAATTTGACAATTTTTGGGCTGTCAAAAGTTAAGCTCACCACCTGCGACGGTGCGAAACTCAGATTACACGTATCTAGGACCCAACAAGAGTATTACGGCGATTTCCAGCCTGCTGGGAATTAATTCCAGAGAAAATTCTAATTTGATTAGCGTATATTTTTTCCTCGAAGTTATATGATTAACGGTTACCAAGATATTGCCAGCATCCATTCTTATTAGGCCACCCTGTACAATTGTATACATACGTTAAGCTACCTAAATTTTCCAT